>CM047809.1:941275-1460381 GCA_026214975.1 Gentiana macrophylla | reverse complement strand
TTTCTCACGATAATGAGTGGACATCGCCGAAATTTGTGTTTTCCTTTATAACGAGTAGAAATTTGTGTTTTATCTTTGGTAACGAGTTCGAATTCATGTTTTCTTCATATTAACGAGTTCAAATTGTGTTTTCACTGGTAACAAGTTTTCCTTGAAGAAAAAAGGTTTTTCCCCGATAACGAGTTGACATCGCCGGAAATTTGTGTTTTCCCTTTATAACGAGTGGAAATTAGTGTTTTATCTTTGGTAACGAGTTCGAATTCATGTTTTCTTCATATTAACGAGTTCAGATTTTTGTTTTTCTCTGGTAACGAGTTGTCCTTGCTGAAAAAATGGTTTTTTCTCTGATAACGAGTTGACATCGCCGGAAATTTGTGTTTTCCCTTTATAACGAGTAGAAATTTGTGTTTTATCTTTGGTAACGAGTTCGAATTCATGTTTTATTCATATTAACGAGTTTAAATTCGTGTTTTTCTCTGGTAACGAGTTTTCCTTGAAGAAAAAAGGTTTTTCTCGATAACGAGTGGACATCGCTTGAAATTTGTGTTTTCCTTTATAACGAGTAGAAATTTGTGTTTTATCTTTAAATAACGAGTTTGAATTCATGTTTTCTTCATATTAACGAGTTCAAATTCGTGTTTTTCTCTGGTAACGAGTTGTCCTTGAAGAAAAAAGGTTTTTCTCACGATAACGAGTGGACATCGCCGAAATTTGTGTTTTCCCTTTATAACAAGTAGAAATTTGTTTTTTTTTCTTTCGTAACGAGTTTGAATTCATGTTTTCTTCATATAAACGAGTTTAGATTCGTGTTTTTCTCTGGTAACGAGTTGTCTTTGAAGAAAAAAAGGTTTTTTCACTGATAACGAGTGGACATCGCCGGAAATTTGTGTTTTCCCTTTATAACGAGTAGAAATTTGTGTTTTATCTTTGGTAACGAGTTCAAATTCATGTTTTCTTCATATCAACGAGTTCAAATTTTTGTTTTTCACTGGTAACGAGTTGACCTTGAAGAAAAAAAGGTTTTTTCCCTGATAACGAGTTGACATCGCCGGAAATTTCATTTCCATTTATAACGAGTAGAAATTTGTGTTTTTTCTTTGGTAACGAGTTCGAATTCATGTTTTCTTCATATTAACGAGTTCAGATTCGTGTTTTAACTGGTAACGAGTTTTCCTTGAAGAAAAAAGGTTTTTTCTCTGATAACGAGTGGACATCGCCGGAAATTTGTGTTTTCCCTTTATAACGAGTAGAAATTTGTGTTTTATCTTTGGTAACGAGTTCGAATTCATGTTTTCTTCATATTAACGAGTTCAAATTCATGTTTTTCACAGGTAACGAGTTGTCCTTGAAGAAAAAAGGTTTTTCCATGATAACGAGTTGACATCATTTGAAATTTGTGTTTTCCTTTATAACGAGTGGAAATTAGTGTTTTTCTTTGGTAACGAGTTCAATTCATGTTTTCTTCATATTAACGAGTTCAAATTCATGTTTTCACGAGTAACGAGTTGTCCTTGAAGAAAAAAGGTTTTTTCAATCGATAACGAGTGGACATCGCCGGAAATTTGTGTTTTCCCTTTATAACGAGTAGAAATTTGTGTTTTATCTTTGGTAACGAGTTCAAATTCATGTTTTCTTCATATCAACGAGTTCAAATTTTTTTTTCACTGGTAACGAGTTGACCTTGAAGAAAAAAGGTTTTTTCACGATAACGAGTTGACATCGCGGAAATTTGTGTTTTCCATTTATAACGAGTAGAAATTTGTGTTTTATCTTTGGTAACGAGTTCAATTCATGTTTTCTTCATATTAACGAGTTCAGATTCGTGTTTTTCTCTGTAGCACGAGTTGTCCATGAAGAAAAAAGGTTTTTCCTCCGATAACGAGTGGACATCGCCGGAAATTTGTGTTTTCCCTTTATAACGAGTAGAAATTTGTGTTTTATCTTTGGTAACGAGTTCGAATTCATGTTTTCTTCATATTAACGAGTTTAGATTCATGTTTTTCTCTGGTAACGAGTTGTCCTTGAAGAAAAAAGGTTTTTTCACTGATAACGAGTGGACATCGCCGGAAATTTGTGTTTTCCCTTTATAACGAGTAGAAATTTGTGTTTTATCTTTGGTAACGAGTTCAAATTCATGTTTTCTTCATATCAACGAGTTCAAATTTGTGTTTTTCACTGGTAACGAGTTGTCCTTGAAGAAAAAAAGGTTTTTTCCCTGATAACGAGTTGACATCGCCGGAAATTTGTGTTTTCCATTTATAACGAGTAGAAATTTGTGTTTTATCTTTGGTAACGAGTTCGAATTCATGTTTTCTTCATATTAACGAGTTCGATTCGTGTTTTTCTCTGGTAACGAGTTGTCCTTGAAGAAAAAAGGTTTTTCTCGATAACGAGTGGACATCGCCGGAAATTTGTGTTTTCCTTTATAACGAGTAGAAATTTGTGTTTTATCTTTGGTACGAGTTCAATTCATGTTTTCTTCATATTAACGAGTTCAAATTCATGTTTTCACGAGTAACGAGTTGTCCTTGAAGAAAAAAGGTTTTTCACGATAACGAGTTGACATCGCCGGAAATTTGTGTTTCCCTTTATAACGAGTGGAAATTAGTGTTTTATCTTTGGTAACGAGTTCGAATTCATGTTTTCTTCATATTAACGAGTTCGGTTTGTGTTTTTCTAGTAACGAGTTGTCCTTGCTTGAAAAATGGTTTTTTCTCGATAACGAGTGGACATCGCCGAAATTTGTGTTTTCCTTTATAACGAGTAGAAATTTGTGTTTTATCTTTGGTAACGAGTTTTAATTCATGTTTTCTTCATACTAACGAGTTCAAATTCGTGTTTTTTCATCGGTAACGAGTTGTCTTTGAAGAAAAAAGGTTTTTCTCTCGATAACAGTGGACATCGCCGAAATTTGTGTTTTCCTTTTTAACGAGTAGAAATTTTTTTTTATCTTTAAGTAACGAGTTCGAATTCATGTTTTCTTCATATTAACGAGTTCAAATTCGTGTTTTTCTCTGGAAACGAGTTGTCCTTGAAGAAAAAAGGTTTTTTCTTTGATAACGAGTGGACATCGCCGGAAATTTGTGTTTTCCCTTTATAACGAGTAGAAATTTGTGTTTTTTCTTTGGTAACGAGTTCGAATTCATGTTTTCTTCATATTAACGAGTTTAGATTCATGTTTTTCTCTGGTAACGAGTTGTCCTGGAAGTAAAAATGTTTTTCCACGATAACGAGTGGACATCGCCGAAATTTGTGTTTTCCTTTATAACGAGTAGAAATTTGTGTTTTATCTTTGGTAACGAGTTCTAATTCATGTTTTCTTCATATCAACGAGTTCAAATTTGTGTTTTTCACTGGTAACGAGTTGTCCTTGAAGAAAAAAAGGTTTTTTCCCTGATAACGAAATTATTTTATGGAAGATTACCCACGTGGATTATTTTATATCGTGGAGGTTATTGAAGGAATGACGGCAACGCCTCGATTCCCGGGATTTATCATTACATACCTCAATCCATTCCCCACTATACTCAAATACCATGATTTATATACACAAAATCACGTCATTACTCTACAAAATCCTTCTATATTCATCACGTTCACACTATCATTTTTTTTAACTCTTATATAAACAACACTTAGAGGTTTTCAGAAAGTCTCTACACTATCTTTGCTTTTTACAACCCTATTTCTCTGAAAAATTGAAATTTCTCACCTCTCAAATTTTCTAATGGCTTCATCTTCTTCAAACACACAAACTGGAAAGCAGTATGAGAAATCGATCGACACTTGATCGTTATTTCGTCCTGAGCACTACCTCACTCTGGGCAATAATGATCCCCAAACACAAAGATTGGTGGATGGTTGCAACAATCTGGGGCTAATGACCTTCCTCAATCCCCTAATCACAGGCATATGCTATGAAACCCTAATCGCCTTCTGGAAAAACGCAAAGCACGTTCCTAGCACAAAGAAGGGTACCCATGAATGTATCATCAGCAATATGTTTGGCCGAGAACTGGTAATCACTGCAGGCCTCCTCCACAGATGTCTAAATCTCTCCAATACTGGTTCAGTGGAGATAAAGAAGATGAAGATCAATCTCAATACATTCTGGACTGAGATTGCAAAGAACCCAATACGGGCAGCTAAGAAACTCAACTACTCCAGATTGGCACTAAAACAACCTTTTTCCGAGTTTGCTCACTTGATAACAGAGAGCATTGAAGGAAAGAAAGGGTCTATGCACGGCATGACCAAGGTCAGGACCAATCTGATGGTCATTATCTAAATGACATATTTGAGTTTAGATATTTTACAAAATGTAATTTAACGTTAGAATATTTTCATTGATTGGAAAATTACATTTATTAATTTTTAAATATTATAAGTTAATTTAATATTTATTAGGCAATAATTGTTTATAAATTCAAATTTTGTAACTAGTGTGAACTGTAATTAGTGTGATTGAGAGAGAGGTTATTTATTATGAAAATCAAATTTGACAAAGCCAAATTTTGTAATAAGTGTGAACCGTAATTAGTGTTATTGGAGAAAGATTATTTATTAGAAAAATCAAATTTCAAAAAGCCAAATTTTATAATTATTGTGAAGTGTAAGTAGTGTGATTGGAGTGAGAGGTTGTTGAGTAGAAAATAAATTTTGTAATTAGGGCTTGATTGAATTTTTTTGTCTTTTTGTTTTTTTATATTATTTATTATTCATTTTTATTTTAATCAACTATTGTATACTATAAATATCATTATCCAGATGAATGAAAAAAAAACCTTTTTATGCCTTACATATCTGATGGATTGTCTATTAAGTGTGTATATATATATATATACACTTATAAATTAGTCAACCCAATTAATGCGAGGCATTTTTAAGTTATGGCACTTATAATATAGTATATAATAATGGATTAAAATTAGAATAACAATATTTACAGTTTTATTGTTGTACACTATTTACGGGTTATTTACAACACCTACATGAAAAAAAGTCTACCATTTTTTTTTGAAAAAAATAACAAAATATGAATATCAGCCTAAACTCGAACAATATGATTTTCAGTTTCCCTAAAAAAAATAACAAAAATATGTACAAATAAAATTAAAACACAAATCCAATATTTTGTACATTGCACGGAGCTAAATGTCTGCACAAATCAACTACATATAATGACAAAAGAAAAATATTTAAAAAAATCAGCTATTTTTTATTTCAAAAAAATCACAAAATATGAATATCAGCCTAAATCCTTAAAAAAAAATTAGCCTAACCCTAAATTTATGATATTCAGATTAAACCCTAAAAAATAACAAAAATATGTACAAACAAAATTAAAACACAAATTCAAAAATTTGTACCTTGCACGGAGCTAGATGGCACAAATATTAATATAAGCTTAAACCCTAAAAAAATAACAGATATATGCACATATAAAATTAACACGCAAATCCAAAATTCGTACATTGCACGGAGCTAGATGTCTGCACGAATCAACTACATATAAAGAATAACAAAATAAAAAATATTAAATAATCCGCAATTTTCTATTTGAAAAAAAAAAAAAAAATATGAATATCAACCTAAGCCCTTAAAAAATTAGCCTAAAGTCTAAAATTATGATATTCAGATTAAACCCTAAAAAATAACAAAATATGCACAAATAAAATTAAAACACAAATTCAAAAATTCGTACCTTGCACGGAGCTAGATGTCTGCACATATATGAATATCAGTTGTCGCAAAGTGACTTAAACTCTACATCTGGTAGAACTAATCTGGTAACCAGCAGAGTGATGGTCTGCTGAGAAGTGTATCCAAATCTATGAAAGTCAGCTGGGAAGTCTGCTGAGTTTCTTATAGTGTCAGTAGCCTACTGAGAGTCTGCTGAGGTTTTGGGTGCAGCTGAGTTCTACATCTGGGCAATGATCAGCTGAGAAGGATCAGCAGAGTGATTCCACACATGGGGCATAAATCCGACAAAGATTCTTGGCAGTTAGGGTTTAGGGATCTGTGCCTATAAATACCAATTGTATTCATCATTGTAAAGTGTGTGTAATCCATCCGAAATTCAGTGCATAATAAAATATCTCATTTATTTCCGTAGAGTAGTCGGCACAACACCGGAAACCACATTAAATCTTGTGTTCTTCTTGTTTCTGTTATTTCTGTTGATTGTTACTGTTAGATTGCATCTGTTAATTATCTATCTTGCATCTGGATTACCTATCTTGTTATAACAAATTGGTATCAGAGCGTAGGCTCTGAGAGAATCATCTTGACGGACAACATTTATCTTCACCAAGACCTTCACCGGTGCTAGGAATCTGTGATAAAAGTTGAGATCTTTGGCAAGAAAGATTTCTGCAGTTAACGTAAAAATCGATAAATTTACAAGAAAAAATAGTTTAGTCTGTGGAAATCAAGATGCGGGCCTTGTTAAAACAACAAGGATTATGGACTCCTTTTATCTAGTAAAGGAGATGCCGATTCGGCCAATTTACATCGATGCGGAAGAGAAGAACATTCAACCATCATGTTGTACTTATCTGATGATGTTATCACTGAAATTGCTGAGGAAGACACAGTTGCCAAGTTGTGGGCAAAGCATGAAAACCTGTATATGACTAAGTCATTAACCAACAAGTTGCTGCTGAGCAGAGACTATTTAGCTTAAGGATGCATAAAGGAGGTCTGGCGAGGGAACATATGGATCAGCTGAACACAATATTACTTGATCTCAGGAATATTGATGTTAAAATTGAAGATGAAGGTGCAGCCCTAATTCTGTTGGTGTCATTACAAAGTTCATATGAAAACTTTGTGCAATCCTTCATAGTTGGGAAAGATACAGTGGTTGTAGAGGATGTGAGGGCAGCCTTGCATGCCAGGGAGCTGAGACACAAGCGGCGAGGGACAGAGCGATCAAATTCTTTGGACTAGTAGTCAGCAGCAGTGGAAAAGGGCATGGACAAAAGAAGAAATCCAAGAAGGGTAGTTCCAAAGGTCCTAAGTCCACATATGTCTGTAATTAATGTAAAGAGAAGGGGCATTGGAAGTCCAATTGCCCAAAGAAGAAAAAGCGGCGGAGAGGAGAGCACAAAGCGCGTTGTGGGTCATTGAGCATTCACGATGAGGATCTGGTTCTAGTTGTTGGGGATTCAACACATCATGCTGATGTTTGGATCTTAGATTATGGAGCATCTTATCATATTTGTGGTTTTCTACTTATGAGCAGATAGATGGTGGTCATATTTCTATGGAAAACAGTAAGGTCTGCAAGATAGTGGGAATTGGCTTAGTCAAGTTGAGGACATAGGATGGTAGATTCTGAACACTAAAAGATGTTAGACATGTTCCACAGATGACCAAGAATTTGGTATCTCCTAGTCTGTTGGACAGCAAAGGGTTCAATTTCAAGAGAGAATGTGGAGAGTTGAATGTCTACAAAGATTCAGTTGTGGTCCTCAAAGGTATCAAGAAGGGAACCTTGTATATATTACAAGGCTTTCTTTATCAGAGCTCTCTTCATGTGGCATCTTGGCCAGATTCATCATCCACAATGACTCAATTGCGGCACATGAGAATTGGTCACATGGGTGAAAGAGGAATGCAAGTCCTTTCTTCAGTCGGTTTTCTTGGGGGATATAAGGTCAAGAATTTGGATTTTTGTGAGCACTGTGTGTTTGGTAAGCTACATAGAAGCAAGTTCTTAGTAGGCATACACAGAACAAAGGCATCACTTGATTATATCCATTCTGATTGCTGGGGTCCATCAAAGGTAGAATCATTGGGTGGTCAGAGATATTTTGTGTCATTCATAGATGACTATTCAATAATGACTTGGGTGGTGATGATGAAACAAAAGAGTGAGGCATTCAACAGTTTCAAGCAGTGGAAGGCTCTAGTGGAAAAGCATACAGGAAAGAAAATCAAAAGGCTCAGAACAGATAATGGTCTGGAATTCTACTGGTCGGAGTTTGATACATTATGTAAGGATGAGGGTATTTCCAGACATCATACAGTCAGGAATACACCTCAGCAGAATGGTGTAGCTGAAAGGATGAATCAAAATTTTCTGGAGAGGACAAGATGTATGCTCTCTAATACTGGTTTATCAATGAGATTTTGGACCGAGGTTGTAACCACATCATGCTACTTAATCAACATGAGTCCTCACAAATAGATCATTCTTAAGACACAATTTGAGATGTGGTCAGGCAAGCCTGCTGACTACTCAGTTCTAAGGGATTTTGGAAGCACATTTTACTATCACGTGAGTGAAGGTAAGCTAGATCCAAGGGCAAAGAAGGGAGTTTTTTGGGGTATGATGATGGAGTTAAGGGTTATGAAATTTGGTCATCAGTAGAGTCCAGGGTCATACTCAGTAGAGATGTGGTCTTTGATGAAACTTCTATGATTAACTCATTAGTGGGAAGGTCTGATGAATCTGAAACCAGTGCTGAATCTGAGAGGGCTTAGAAACTGGTGGTGCTCCAAGTGGAGTCAACTGAGATGTAACACCAAGCTAATCCAAGTCAACACTCGTCTGATCTCTTTGCTGAACCAGAATCTGATCCAAGCCAGTCCTTTGAACAAGGATCAGCAGAGCATCAAACAAGAAACATTGGTCAACAGAGTATAGCTGTCAGCAGGTCTAGAAGTTTAGATGTTGGGATACCTCCCAAGAGGTATGGTTTTGATGATATGGTTGGATATGCACTTCAAGTTGCAGAAGAGGTGAATGGTTTTGAACCTTCTACTTACAGGGTAGCAATGACATGTTCAGAAGCATCTCAATGGCTTGCTGCCGTGGGAGATGAAATGGAGTCATTATTGAAGAATCAGACTTGGGATCTAGTTAAACATCCAACTGATCGGAGATTTTTTACTTGCAAGTGGATCTTCAAAAAGAAGAAAGGAATGACTGAGGCAGATAGGGTCAAGTAAAAGGCACGTTTGGTTGCAAGAGGGTTCAGTCAGAAAGAAGGGGTAGACTTTGATGAGATATTCTCACCGGTTGTCAGACATACTTCAATCAGTGTTACTATAGCACTAGCGCTTGCAAAGAGATTTTGAACAAGCGATTAGATGTGAAGATAGCTTTTCTACATGGTGGGGTAGATAGGGAGATATACATGACTCAGCCAGAGGGATTTCAAGTTCCTGGCAAGGAGGATTTTGTGTGCAAGTTAAAGAGGTCCTTGTATGGACTGAAGCAGGCTCCTAGACGGTGGTATAAAAGGTTTGACAGTTATATGATCTAGCTGGGTTATAACTGGTGTCCATATGACTGTTGTGTGTATCACAGTCAGCTGAAAGATGGATCATATATCTATCTTGTCATGTATGTGGATGATATGTTGATAGCTGTTGAAAAGAAGTCTGATGTGTAAAATCTGAAGAACATTCTCAGTGCTGAATTTGAAATAAAAGATTTGGGTGCTTCTAAAAATATTTTGGGGATGGAGATCTGGAGAGATAAGAGTCAGAAATTTTTTTTTCTTGTCTCAACAGGGTTATATACATAAGATATTGGCCAGATTTGGCATGTCTACTCTTGCAAAAAGCTTTGTTGGATCGTAGAGTGCGCAATATATATCCTAGAGGGGGGTGAATAGGATATTTACGGCTTTTTAAATTTTAATTAGCCTTTTTGAAGTTTAATTGATTAACCTAATATGACTAATAAACTAGGCGGAAGATCTAGCTAATACCACGTGTATAGGTTAATTTTCTTGTGAACGGACAGATTCAGAATCTGATTTAACGTGTTGATTGTCTTAATCAGTTTAGCATGCAGATTCAATGTGTTTCTATTTTAATTTCGTACAGCAATTTTCCAGATTTTATGTTATACAAAATCTAGCCTAAGTGTAGCAAGCAATCACAATGAATTTACTACACTATTACAATATTTTACAGAATATAAAAGGGGTACAAAGCAAAACAGTATTCTGACTTGTTATAGCTTTTAGATCACACTTTAGAGTTTGAAACCAAACCACATTAGTGACATAATCACTTAGGTTCAAACTCAGTTCTGTTTCTAAAAGATAACACAACAGAATAAAATACACAGCCTCAGTACTGAAGTAATGCTAAGCCTATTTCTCAAAAGAACGGTTTGAAAAACACAGCACTTAGAAAACTAGAGTAGATGTGTGAACTTACTGAATGAGTCACAGACTCAGATGTGAGAGGAACGGTGCAAGAGAGAGAGAACGAGACCCCAGATTGAAAGCAATCCTAGTCCTAATCCAGCTCAGATGCAATCCCACACTCCAACCTTGATATATTACTCAGTTAAGAGTAATATAAACAAGCAGCAAACTTTCAGATTATACAAGGCACGTTTTTAGTATAAGAGGAATGTTTGATCAGTTTTAGTTACTGATCATGTTTAATGTATATGATATATATAGGCAGTGAAGTGTGTGGTGAGATGTATGGATTAAATGTGCAGCCTGGATGAAAGAACAGGCGTGTGTGGGTGATTGTGCAGTGTGTAGATCGAGACAAGTGAGAGAAAGACTATTCAGATGCACTAGTTAATGAGTTAACAGCCCAAGACAGCACATATACTCATTAATGATATAACACAACTAACCTAATTGTGAGACTCATAAATGCAGGCGATTTATTTACAACATATCAGATTGTATTTTTTTTTATTAGGTTAAGTATTAAATGAACTTTCCTATATGAAATGCAATGGCCCATATATATATATATCATATGTAGAGTTGTGTATATATATATTTAATGTGAAACAAATATAGAGATAAGTTTGTTCACATTAAGATATATAATAGGACATCATTTCTGTGACATTTAGCACATATCACATGAACAAAGATTTACAGATCAGTCCTTTACACACAGTTTTAAAGATCAAATAAGTACCATAACATGCATGTTTTGTGAGGTGTGTGAGAGTGTGTTTTCTCAAGGATGGAGTGCAATCCTAGAGTCCGTCACAACATCAAATATACATTACATTAATCTGTGGGTGTGTGAGATTATCGTATGAACTGGAATAACATAACAGTGATACATAACATATTATTAATCATACAGATTTTCATATATGGTTACCTTGAAATTTGACAGATTTAAAGACACAAAGCATGAACAGACTTTTCTTCAAAAGACTCAGATTAAGCACAGAAGATTTAAGACTTAAATGACAAGTGCAGCTATTCATTTTAACCATTCTAATCATTTCAGACTTGTATTCAAACATATTTACCAAATAAAAAAAAAATGCATATATCTATATATCGATCTGGACATTCAGACATTAACAAACACAACAAGTAAGCATGTTAAACGAAAAAGGACTCAGATTAAATCATGCAGAGATGGGACTTTTTCAGATCGATCTACTCATAACCAAAAGACATGATACCTGAGCCGATCTCCCTTAGATCGGTCCTTACCATTTTTATATATCTGAAGACATAGAGGAGGAGAAGAACAAAGAGCATGTCTTTTTCGATCTGCAAGAAGGGATAGATCTTTCTTCAATTTGAACCGCCTTCTTCAAGATTTAAACCATAAATTGACTGTAGGAGTCAATAACCTCTTTTACAGGCACCCATCCTTCTTTGATTTTGTAAACTTGAACGATTTGACAGTGAGTCTAGAATCTGGGTTTGATTTACTCAGTAGAAAGAGGACTTCTTTATACGATTTTGATAAAGTAGAACAATTTGGTGAAGATGAAGACATAGTCGTGTTCTGGGCTCAATTTCTTGGTGAATCGACTTAACATGACTGAAAGAAAGAGAGAGAGAGAGGATGTGTGATTCTGGCCGGAGAGGCAGAAATCACCATGGAAATGGAGAGAAGAGGCTGAGGAGAGAAAATGAGGAAGATGAGAGTCTGAGAGTAAAAGCGGCGAAAGTGTTTAGGTTTTGGGGTTAGGGGTATTTATATCTTAGGAGATTGAGTTGAGCTTTTAGGGTTAGGACTCGGTTCAAAAGTTGTTTGACAGACCAGGCTCGGTTCAAAGGTTATTTGGCAGACCAGGCCGGTTTATACAATATTGCAAAGGCCCAATGCAATTTTTTATTGTATATTGGGTTAGGCAGGTAGTTAAATAAATAAATAAGCCCAGTGTCACACCATATCATATAATTAGTGTATGATAATATTTATCAAAAGGTTATTTTAATCATTTATGGTGTGATAGTGTGTGCAAGTGATTAAGGTTCCTGCAAGATAAACATAAGAATGCCGTTGTAAGTCATATGACTTCATGGCAGGTTAGTCAATAAAAATTTTATGACACATATAATTTGTATAAGTGTAAAATTAATCAAACATATTTATATCAGATATTGTGGGCACAACAATTTCCCAACAAAGCCAATAGATACTCCTATGGAATCTAATGTTCATTTGTCTGTTTATGCTTCACAATCAGTATATGAGAAGGAGTATATGTCAAAAGTTCCCTATGCTAATGCAGTTGGTAGTATGATGTATGCCATGGTGTTCACTAGGCCTGATCTAGCTCAGGCAGTTGTCAGCAGGTTTATGGATCAACCTGGAAAGAAACACTGGAAAGCTGTGAAAAGAATGTTCAGGTACCTTAGGGGTACAACTGATGTTTGTCTCATTTAATGGAGGTGATACTTAGAGTCTGATCACAGGGTACTATGATGTTGATTATGCAGGTGATGTGGACAGTAGGAAATCAATGACTAGTTATGTTTTCACTTTGGGGAATTCAGTTGTCAGCTGGAAAGCAACTCTTCATGCAACAGTGGCTTTATCAACTACTGAAGCAGAATATATGGCTCTTACTGAAGCAGCCACTGAGGGTATCTGGTTGAAAAGGCTAGTAAGTGATTTGGGGCTACATCAGGATCAAAAAGAGATTTATTGTGACATTTTGAGTGCAATTTGTCTAGCTAAGAATCAGGTTCATCATGAGAGGACAAAGCATATTGATGTGATGTATCGTTTTCTCAGAAATAAGAAGAGAGTTGTAGTGAAGAAGATCAGCACCAAGGAGAACCCTGCTGAAATGTTCACTAAACAAGTTCGATGAGAGCAAGTTTCGGTTATTATGCGGACTTCTTTGAATATTCAAAGCTTATAATCTGGAAATCTGGAAGCTCAGCTAAGGGCAGGTCAGCTGAGTTGATTTAGTGGAGTAATCTAGTGCATTACATCTGGCATTGACGAATGCATCTGGTACAAGTACATCTGTTTATGCAATCTGTTTGACTGTGAATGAGAGTTCAAGTCATGGTGGAAATTTGTCAGCAAAGTGACTTAAACTCTACATCTGGTAAAACTAATCTGGTAATCAACAGAGTGATGGTCTGCTGAGAAGTGTATCAAAGTCTGTGAAAGTCAGCTGGAAAGTCTGCTGAATTTCTTATAGTGTCAGCAGCCTACCGAGGGTCTGCTGAGGTTTTGGGTGCAGCTGAGTTCTACGTCTGGGCAATGATCAGTTGAGTGGGATCAGCAGAGTGATTCCATATCTGGGGCATTTATGGCAATCCGACAAAGATTTTTGGCGGTTTGGGTTTAGGGATCTGTGCCTATAAATACCACATGTATTGATCATTGGAAAGCGTGTGTAATTCATCTGAAATTCAGTGCATAATAAAATATCTCTTTTCTGTCCGTGGAGTAGTCGGCACAACGCCAGAAACCACGTTAAATCTTGTGTTCTTCTTGTTTATGTTATTTATGTTGATTATTATTGTTAGATTGCATTTGTTAATTATCTATCTTGCATCTGGATTCTGTATCATGTTATAACATCAGCTTAAACCCTAAAAAATAACAAAAATATGCACAAATAAATTAAAACGCAAATTAAAAAAATTGTACCTTGCACGAGCTAGATGTCGGCACAAATGGGTGAATCAATTCACGCCTTGCACGGAGCTAGATGTCATGCACAAATAAATGAATCATGTGAGATTTATTGATGATTCGAATGAGATGAATGAGCATTATATAAAGATGAATGGGCATTATAAAAAAATTAGACAATGTAATACCTTAAAATGCAAATGGAATGGATGAATGAAGTGAGATGAATAGGTGAATTAAATGAGAAGAATATGTGAATTAAATGAGATGAATGTGAGATTGTTCATTATAAGCAAATTAGAAAGTAAAAGGTGTGCATAATAAGTGAATCAAATTTTAGAAAGTCAAATTTAGTAATTAGCGTGATTGGGAAAGATAGGGCATTTATTAGAGAAATCAATTTTAAGAAACTGAATTTTCTAATTAGGGTAGGTTTGATTTTTTTTCTTCATATTTTACGGGTTTGGGTCGGGTATGGAGCGGCTTTTTACAGGTAATTGGGTTAAGCCCCTTTCTTTTTCTATATATATATATATATATATATATATATATATATATATATATATATATATATATCTTGGAAGCTATTATGTCCCATTTCTTGTGGAATGATACTTCAGAAAAAAGGAAAAGAACTTGGAGGAAGTGGGGAGATCTGTGTTATCCAGCTGCTGAAAACGGACTTGGTTTCAGAAGTCTCCAAGATATACATGAGAGCTTTTCTTGTAAGCTTTGGTGGAAGCTCAAAACTGGTCAAGGTTTGTGGGCATCCAAGATAATGGGTAGTGAGTATCCCTTGTACAACTGCATGCTTGGAAGTTGTTGTCAGCATCACATGAAGTTATGGATGAGAATACCAGGTACAGAGGTGGGGTTTTCAAGAAATGGATTTGGACTCCTGCAAATTCAGGGGAGTTTTCTGTCTCATCAGCTTATCAATTAATTAGGAAAAAGAGGCCCAAACTTTTTGAGATGGGTGAAATATGGAAGCCTCATATCCCTATTAAGATCTTTTTTTTCCTATGGAGACTGTATAACAATTTACTGCCATTTCCAGCACAATTGCATAAATTAGGCATACATGGCCCCTTTAAATGTGTTTATTGTGCTGATAATGAGACAACAATTCATGTGTTCTGGAAATGCCAGCAAGCTCAGCAGATTTGGTCTTATTTTCAGGACTTATTGAACTTTAGACCTCAAATGGGCACTTGGAACAACTTTAAGGAATCATGGATTCAGAATTCTGTTGGGGGCTCTCTTAGTAAAATTCTGAAACTTCTCTTTATTTTTATTTTATGGGGTCTTTGGAAAGGCAGGAATACTTCTATCTATGGTACAACCCAAGCATCTGTTCAAATGTGTGTACAAGAGGTCAAGCAGAATATTATGTTTGCATCTAAAATTATGCCGCTTCACCAAATTACAAAGGATGATGCTATTTTGGTGGAAAGTGGGTTGTTTCACAGCTTTGTTGCTCCTCCTCAAAAGATAATCCGGTTAATTAAATGGACTCCTACTTTAGAGGCAACTCAAAATCAATAGTCATGGGTCATCTTTAAGGAATCCTGGCCTTGCAGTAGGAGGGTATGTCATCTGAGATGGTACCGGTAAGGTTTTTCAAGCTGGGTATGAGGCTTATGGCTACTGTACCAACATGGAGGCAGAAATCAAGGCTTTGAAAAATGGCATCGTTCATTGTAAATATTATGGTAGTCATTCAATCCATGCGGAGGTGGATTCCCAAGTGTTAATGAACATGTTGATTGGCCACACTGCTATCCCTTGGAAGTACTTAAGGGACATTTATGAGTCATATAGTAGTTATTCAAAGGCAACATATAACAATTTCACATGTGCACCCTGAAGGAAATCTTGTGGCGCATCATCTTGCTAAATTGGGGAGCTCTACTCAAACATCCTAAGTGTTGGATTGCTTCAATTTGCCAGGCATAGTTGGGCTTCTTGTATTGAGGGATAATCTTCAACTCCCATTTATCAGAATTCATTAATCATCTGCAATCTTGGAGGCACTCTTCATTTCACATGGAGAGTGCAAACATGTTGTATCTATTTTCTATCCATTGTTCCTATATCTGCGGTTATGTTTTCTAGTGTGTGCTCCTCTGTTTTTCAGGCCTATGTTGCTGGAGTTCTGACTGATGGCTTATGAGGCTACAGCTTTTGCTGAATGATGATGCGGTTCCTCTTGCAGTATGGAGTTCTCTTTTAGGCTATAACTTTAGTTTATTTAGCTGGCTTACCTCTCTTTGTTTTGTTTTGGAGTTGTACCTCCCTAACTTCTTATTTTGTCGCTTTAGAGTCTTTTTCCAATGTACGGACGCCCACGCTCTTTCCCTAGCACTCGGTTTCTCCCACATCGGGTTTTCCGGACTAGGGTTTTAAGGAGATGGGGGATGTACATTGAGGACATGTCTCTTTTGGAGGAGGCCGGGAGGGCCCAAAAACCTTGTACCTTTCTTTTATTACTAATAAAATTACAAGGTTTAAAGATATATATATATATATATATGTCTTCCAAACATTTAGCTTTTATAGCTTATAGTACAACGATTGAACATTTTTATTTGCTGTGTGCATATACTTTGTTTTTAGAGACATTAAAGGTCACTAAAACTTTTGGGTTTCCCTCGGATTCAAATAATATTTTGATTAATGTTTTCTGATTTTTATTAGACTAGTCTGCCAAAGCAGCACATGAAACAGTTACAGAAGGATTTGAACCCCATAAGACATTACCAACAAGCTTCAACCCCTTCTTAGCTAGTAACTGATTGGGGATATTTCATGTTCGCTTAACAAATGAAAAATCATAATGAACAATACATGCCAAAAGAGATATACAATCTTCGATGACAGTCCCTATATATGACAAGTCTTCTGTCCTCGATGTGAGTTTTTGAAACACCTTTAAGGAATCTCCTTCAAAAATAACTTTAAAATACCCCCAAGTGGTAGCGAGAAAATTGGCTTGGTATATGGCTAAGGCTTCTGATTGCTACTTCATAGTTGCCTTCTAGCTTTCTTGAAAAAGAACCCAAAATTTTCCAATACTATCACAGAGAATACCTCCCACAGCCATTCAGGGGCGACTTTACACAGTAACAAATGGGTCACCCGACCCGTTAAAAAAATATTATATTGGATATGTATTTTAGGTAAACATTTTATATGTGTACCGACCCCCTTATTTTTATATATTGATCTTTATTGATCGTACTGAACTTTAATATATAAAATTAAGCTTAATAATTGTAAAATATGATAAATTTACGACCCGTATTATTGAATTCCTGGAGCCGCCCCTGCAGCCATTGTGTCGTTGAGAAAAGTAGCATCAACATTGAATTTGAGCAAACCACGTGGTGGAGGAGTCCAAGATGATGAGAAGGTGTGGAGGTCAAATGTGTCTGCAATGATACGGTCTCCATATATTCCTTAGCTTCAGTTTCGGCTTGAAATAAAATCGAGGACACATACACATCTTTCTCATCAAAGACCCAAGCGCATCGGGTTTTCCGAATTTTCCACAATAGGCAAATGATAAAAGCAACCCCAGCTTCATCCTCTTTAATTATTCATCAAAATATGAAAAACAAATCAGCAAATGTGACTACTCGGATTTGCTGCCAAGAGTATCCCTTTGGGATTTTGTTCAAAACAACTTTGGGGATGTCACACTCAAATAAACAATGCCAAATAGTCTTCGGTACTTTATTACATATTTTGCATATTCCATCGTCCATTCCTCTAGATGCTAGACCATTCGCAGTAGGCAAAGCATTGTGAATAACTTTCCAACAAAAATGGATGATACGCGGCTTCACCTTAATCCTCCATAAACCAGGCCAAATACTTTTTGCAGATGATGACGATAGTAGAGGGTTGTCTCTCTCCAAAGATTGAAAATATCGTGCTACATGGTATCCAGAACGAATATAGTAGACTCCATTGAAATTAAAATGCCAAATAAGTTTATCCTCTATGTTTCTCACAAGCGAATAACAAAATTTTATCCGCCTCAAAAGAATTGAAAGTGTTACGATTGAAGGCATTGCTCCACATGCGAGTTACTGGGTTAATAAGAGAACTTACGAGGTTGACTGAAGAATCCTTAAGGGAGAGTGGATCCGGAAAAATGGGGGAGAGGGGATCCCGTCTTTTGTATTTCTTAGCACATACATATTTTACACTGAAAAACTCTCTAAATTAATAAATATTTAGTAATCGATAAATAAATAATATATTTATTTATCGATAATGAAATAACCTCGCTAAATGGGTATTTTTTTCTAGTTGCGAGGGTATTACTTTATCAAGCCTATATGTTTATCATTAAGTTTTAAAATGAAGTATCGACACTTCAACATAGAGGCCGAGCATAGTGGTAGACATATTTTCGACACGACATGCTTCCGAGATGATATTTTAATCGTGGGATAAGAACTTCTGTCAAACGTTAAAGACGACATCAATCAGTATGGTGGGCAGTTGAAGCAATCCATTGACAATTAGATTTTGTAATATACAAATGTCAATAATGATATATTCAAATGAAAAATGTCTGTAAAGATCTACTTAAAACGCCAATTATACCCTTGAAAACATCAGTTTATGGTTATATATGAATATTTTCATTATAAATGTATCGTGTAGACATTTGATGTATCATTACTATTAATATTAATATATAAATGGTAGTGACTCATTGATGTATTGAGCATCAAATTAATATAGTGAAAAACGTAAATAGAGGCAAGAAGTCAACACCTTAAGGGCCAAGAGTGTAGGATGTAATATCTCCGGATGGATCAAAGATCCACCCGATTACGCAGCGGAAACTACAAGATCTAGATCTAGTCAACCAAAATATATAAATAAATAGATCTAACCTACGAGGGGTTAGATCACCAACCTTTCTATGGTGAAAAACGTCAAGAACAAGTTGAGAGCCTAGTTGAGAAGCCAAAATCTTCCAACGTGTGTCTCCAAGCACCATCAGGTGGATGGTGTTTCAAGTCGCCGGACCTCCTCGATATGCTACTCCTGAAAATCCCAAGATTTTCCCAACTCAAAACCCTAGTATTTAGGCGAAATATCCAAGCCTAATACTCCTCAATAATTCCGAAAATTATGTGTCTAATTTGGCTTTAGAACTCTCTTTATATAGGAGAGTAATCCTTGTCTCCAAGGATTTAATAATTAAGAGATAATTATTAGAATAATCCTTTTCCAAATAAAAGATAAATATAATATATATCCCAAACAAATTAGGATAAATAAATATATTATCTAATATTCCATGAATTATCATTTAACAAATAAATGATTAAATCATACATTAAATAATTATCCAAGAAAACTAATTCCTTGACAATTATTTAATCGTATGCCCCCCCACCCTGTTAGAAATAGGTCCACACGCATTTTGACACACATTGGGCCGAGTCCACGAAAAATTTCTTTTCTATGTATTTAATCATCTAGTCCAACTAAACAATTAATCCACATATCAATTAAATAGTCCAATCCAACTATTTAATTATAATTGAGGTGCAACGACGAGAAACCTATATGCTATATTAGGAGTCACGTCGGGGACCATGGACCCATATTCAGTAGCTACAATAAATTAAATAATATTATCCGTTAGACCGAACAATAATATTCAATCTATTAATTCCGTGATTACACCACCATAAACCCGAAACTGAACTTTGCCGATTATAGATAACTTACACTCAACCATGAGTTGATAAGGTGTCCACTGATATAATCATTACATACGGATAAATCCTCCATAGACTGTTCATTTCGAGTCGGGATATTTCCGTAAACCCTTCTCAAAACATATTATCCTTATTTACCATTAACCCCTAGTGATCAATTAGTTCACATACCGGACTAGTAGCTAATTAGTCTAACATGAACTCATGGATCGATCGGTTTCTAGCTAGGATTAACAAATAAGGAACTGCATGCCTACTTCCCGAGGAAAGAAATGGATTCCATATTCGTGATAGCACGGACTACTCACTCATTCGCGAATAGAGCCCACGAGAAGTGTTGGACCACATACTTCAAGTGATCCTTACTAACACATCAAACTCTACCCTAGTCTAAGCGGTTATGCAGATCACCTCAGATTGAGATTAATCCATATATGATCATCTTGTGATTCGATAAGACTTCTCGATTACGGAATTATATCGAGAACTCAAATCAAATCGGTCCAAATTTCTATATGATTATCATCATATATAAATGCCCCACTAGTACCTATCACCGATAGTCCGGATAAGACGGCACACCGTAAAAGTGTTATGGGCGCATTATTAGCATATTAATCATGAGACCCGTACTCAGATTAATCAACGCTACGGACTAAGTTAATTTTAAGTATATCTCACTAACTCAATCCTCTTGTGTATAGCCATATACTGAGTTATGTGATTACATAAACGAGGTACTTAGGGTTTTCAGTAGTTTCTTAATTATAAACATAAATGCATATAATAAGATGAATTATTAATTCTTTCCTAAAACAATTACATAATTGTCTTTCGGGCACTACACCTAACAATCTCCCACTTGCACGAAAAGCAAGTGGATTAATTGTTTTAGAGCACACCCTTATTTATCTACATCTACAACATTCTCCCACTTGCTCAAAACAAGGGAGACGTATTCCTCAAATTTGTACCCTCCAAGCGCATCTTAGTAATTCATCCTTCCAAGCACGACCGGAGTGTGCCGCCGTAGGGTAGATCAGTGACCCGGCGCGTACTTAGAATCCGAATACCTTGTGACTCGGTACACTGATCAGGTAGGTTGGCGGCTTGGGTCAATCTTTGGGATCGAAACGTCGCCTTTCCATCTAATCTGGTGGTACGATTGCAATATGCCTTTGTTTCAACACTGAGGACAAAATCGACTTAACTATCATCCTTAATCTGACCTAAAGTCAGAATCAGTGTCATCACTTATATTCTAGTTCGCACCCGAATATATTTGCATATTATTCCTCATTCTCCTGAAGAGACTTGAGGATTCACTAAACATCCTATTTAGTATTCACCTGCAGGTTTAGATAACCATTCCTGAGAGGTAGGGTAGACTACATCGTTGAATATTGCATAAATGCAAGAATATCTTAACCAAGTGAATTGATGGGGTTGCCAATAATCGATTCTCGAGAATTTGAGCGAATCAAATCCGTTAGAATGAATCCCGATGGCATGTCAGACTCTGACTTCAGATAACACACCCATGTTGTTCCCAACTGTTTCAGTGTTACCATTCACAAACACTAATCTACATATTACTTTACTAATATCGAAGCCCGAGTCTACGAAAGACTTATCAATATTCAGTCAAGTCCATATATTAAAATATATGACTTTGAAATGACCGAGAGGTTTGCTTTAATCCCCAAAGGATATAAGCTATGGCGGCATCTGCCAAAAGTTCATTCGAATAAATGAATATGCCGTTAGTCCGGCAAAAGGTCTTGAGGAATCACCCCTATTTTCTCTTTGTAACAAATCCGCCATTTGTTCTTAGCTAAAACCATACATTTCTCAATGAATTCAGATTCCGTTGTTTGGCAAGGAAGTCTTAGGGAATCACCCCTATTTTCCGCTTTCTGACGAAATCAAGCAAGACTGAGTGGTAAGAGAGATCACGGTCTGGTTAACTCTCTACCTTTTAAGGAATCACCCATAATTACTCAGCTTTGCGTCGAAAGTTAAACTTTCCTATTCATTTGACTCTTCTCCGTGTAGTTCCAATTACTCCCACTGGGCCTGAGATACTCAGGTGGTTCTACAAGAGTTCCAACAGAACTGGAGTATCAAACTCCATTCACAGGGTTATGGCTTTTAAACCAACCTCTATGATCAGGATCCTACACAGCCCACAAAGGACTATAGGTCATCAATCCACCCTATAGACCGTAAGGTCCTGCAATGGGTAATGGACAAACCATACTCCCACTACGTTCAGGGTGGATCGATATACTGATCTAGTTTAGTAGTTTTCATTAGTGTTATCACCAACTGCCGGTGTTGGATGTGGACTAAACAAATCAGTTAGTAACATCTTGAATACAAATACTTCAAGATCTAAGGTTGTTATTTATACACTTTATCAGACCGATTTTGACAGTATAACCGTCATTCTCTGATTTTGCGAGTTTTATAACCAACCGTTACTCAATGCATTAAGATATTTCACGACCTGAACGTGTACGCAAAATTTTCAGTCCTACCTTCAAGCACTAAATGCTAAATGTCTATATTTACGGAAGTGGGGTGAACCGAATTCACTCCTTATCCACAAATGCGTAGGCATCTTTTAGGTAGACTTCTCGGTTTTCACTACAACGTAAACCGTTATTTTGCAACCAATATCTTAAATGAGTTCAGCAGCGTATCGTAGCACATCAATGACTATATAAGGCAAATTTATGGTGTATCCCTTGGTGAAAACATTTCACTGCGAGGCAGGCTGAGCATCAGTCCCGAAGACTACACAATAGCCTATTTCTGAGTATGGAATACTCTATCTCTGGTGAAATCAGAGATTTCCTCCAAATATTTTGGATAAAATCATTGAAGTTTCGAGTAGTTGTCAGACCAGATGTCACTACTTGAAAAAGCTCCCACTAGCTTGTACCTTTCATATGACCCCGAAAGTCAATATGAACAAGCTATGTAACTTCTTTGAATCTATTACCCTTTCCTTATTGAAAGGAAACTTAGTCATTGTTCCTTTGAGACAGTGTTCCTTTGACTGGGAAATAGGGATCACCCTAAGCCAGTCTTCAGATCTTGTCTTTAGGGAATATACACTAATTAATAGAATAGAAAGAAGTGTTTATCTAAATACGAAAACCATTTGCGTTTATATTGTGTTACATATACCTATTCAGCATTTATTAGTGGTTCTGACTTTATCAAGAAAAATTCCGAGTCTTGGGTTCGTGCTACGAATGTTATATTTATCGTCAATAAGACAAACAAATTATCCTATGAAAATGAATACGTTCGTTCCAACGAATCCGAAACCAGAAAATGAATTTTCTGTGATATCCAAGAATTGAATCCGAGATTCATTTCCTTATATCACTCCCACTAATCTATCTGAAATAACTGCCCGTTGTCTATTTTATTTATCATTTAATGCAAAGCTACCTAGTTCTTCCAAAGAACTTTAGCTTTCGAGAAAATTTCTAGGGATGCATTGGTCAGTGATCCGAAATCACTTTCCTTATCCTCTAATTTCCAATTTATTAATTTTTCGGTTTACCCTTAAAACTACTTAGTTTAGATGAGTAACACGTATAAACATTCTTTCCCATTCTCGACTTTTCTTAGATAGAAACAGTCTTGAACTAGCAGTTCGTTTTGAGTAGACACTACTCTTGAACTGTGGGATGTTCAGTGTTACTTGCTTGGACTATCGATTTTTTTCTAATCATCAAATCAGAAGACCAAAGCTCCCACTAGTTTATCGGTTCCAAATACCGTCTAACTAGCAATACTTTGTTTTTATGATTTTTCAAAGATTAGAACATCACCTAGAACTAAGCTCCCACTAGTTTATCGGTTCCAAATCTTTGTCTAACTAGCAATGCTGTGTTCATGATGTTTCAAAGATTATAAAATCTCCAGAACTAAGCTCCCACTAGTTTATCAGTTCCAAATACTGTCTTACTAGTAACGCTTATTCTTGTTTTTCCATTGAATGGAGAAACTCTTGTGCATTCCATTACACATTTCTAATTATTCAGAAAAACAACAAATCATAAGACTAAGGCTCCCACTAGTTTATCGGTTCCAAATACCGTCTAACTAGCAACGCCTTATGTATATGATTTTCCAATTTTTCAATTAGAAATTTGATGTGTAATTACACTTTTAAAATTCACTAAATGAATTTTATCTGATAGTCCTATGTCATCTTTTGAAAACTAAGTATGGTCGTCTCTCGTTCAACACGAGTGACACCCGTGACATACCTGTACTATGTCACTTAAGTTTTTAAAGGCTTAAGAGAAAAATCTCTTCCGAAAAGTTAACTGCATTTATTGATAATTACAACGTACTTGTTACTTTCCACATTTTTATTGAAGTCCTATTACTAACTGTTTAGCAACCTAGAGATTTAGTTGTAAATAAAATGATAGAAAGTTAAATTCAAAAATAAATTTTTCACTACTAGATTTATTTTAGGAATAATAAACTATAAAAGAGTTTATCCTACCATTCCAAGGATTTAACCTCACACCTCAGTGCCGCCGTAGGGTAGGTCAAAGAGGTGATAGTTAAACTGAGACAATCTCTCTCAGTACGTGGTTAATCTTCGAAAATCAAACATCTCACGGGAATCAGACATCCCGGACCTTAATCACTGATTACCTTCCTTTTTCTAGCCTAGATATTTCGAAAATATCCATAATGAGTGTGACCTACTATATCAGACCTCAAAGTATGCCCCGAGTATGCCGCTGTAGGGTCGGTCAGTGACTCAACGAGTACCCAAAATCCTATCCTTTCGGAGACCAAGCCTTGAATTTTGATAGGGGTGAACACCATCCGTAGGGGGCCGAAATCAAAGCGGCTCGAGGCGTCACCCTTCTCTCACGTGCTTACACCTATAGTAGAGGCCGTGGGGTCGGCTGTCGCCTTCCCCGCTCCCACTCAATATTTTGAAAAAGTGGTGGGTTTACTAATTACGGTTTCGGCCTTGACAATAGAAACAATAAATCAAAGTACTCGAGCAGGGTCGGTTATGTAGAAGCAAGCCTCGCCCTCTTATTCGTTGGAACATATGTGACGATTCGAGGCCAATCCGGCAAGAGAAGCCCCGTTTAGCCCGAAGGCTTATCGGCTATGCTAAGTCCTGTCGAACTGCTGTAAACGTACATCACACGTGGAGGGGAGTCGATTGAGCCGAAGCTCGGTTGAACTCGCCCAACCATGGTTAGACCATTTCCGAACCCATGTAGTAAGATTCTCCGATTTCTAAATTGTCACCCAAAGCGTAATCTCGTTTCTGTTTAAGGTGGGTTCTCTGAGAAGCCATCACCGAAAAGCTCAACGATTTATCCAAGTGGGATTCACCGAGAATCCATCACTAAAATCGTAACGATTGACAAAAACCCGGTTCCTCGGTTTTAATAATTAGTTACTTAATTAATTAACTACCACATATTAATTAAATAAGCCTTTAAACTAATTATACGAGTTATACATGCCTAATTTATTCGAAATAAACTAGCTACATGTATGCATTGGAGTGGAATAATGATATGATGCATGTCATGGCAATTTTCCGGTTATATCACACAATTTCGATCATACAAGAAAAATAAACGGAAAAATAAACACCGAGATGGATAGTTGGTACCCCCGTATCTAACCTATTTTAAAAAAAACACAAACCCTAACTAGGGTTTACTATTTTCTAATCTGCTGCTGCGTTTTAACGATGATCGGGCATCCAAACGAATTTTGATCGTCACTAAACTTTATGGACCTGTTTTTTCACTCCTCCTACTTGAATATTGACGGTTGGATCTGAATTTTGACAGTCCAATTGATCCCAGCAAGCCGCCGATCCAACTGCTGCATCTGTTTATAACTGCGGCGCAGCAGTGTCTCCCCGGGGACGATCGGGCATCGAGACAAATCCCGATCGACCTGAAATTTTTAGTACTTGTTCATAACTCCATGGTAGTCGATCTGAACGGTCGGATCTTCGTTTCGACGGTCCAATCCCTTCCAGAAATTCGACGAACTCACAACTAGGGTTTTAATGCCTACTGTGATTTTCTTTTACAGCACAAACTTTATAGCAGAGATCGGACATCGAGATCGACTCCGATCGTCACGAAATGTTGAGGGCATGTTCTTCAACTTTTTTTCTTCATTCTGACCGGAGGGATTGTCATTTTAACGGCTCAATCTTTGGGAATAAAATAAAAACTGAACAACAATAAAACAGATCTACTTCTTGGAAAATAAAATTACAAAATTTCCTATACTCATATAAACGAATTTATATGAGTTTACAATAGATCTAACGAGTAAAAAATACCAACCCCAATCCATCTCTTCAACCACAACATATCAAAGCATTCATCATCATGATTTTTGAAAAAAAAAACAATGCAATCTAAACATACATATTCCACTCCTTAGATCTAAAATTACATACTTTGATTGATAGATCAAAGGCTCTGATACCACTTGTAAGATGTAATATCGCCGGATGGATCAAGATTCACCAGATTACGCAGCGGAATAGTATAGATCTAGATCTAGTCAACCAGAATACATAAAATAAATAGATCTAACCTACGAGGGGGTGAGATCACCAACCTTGTTATGGTGAAAAACGTCAAGAACAAGTTGAGAGCCTAGTTGAGAAGCCAAAGTCTTCCAACGTGTGTCTCCAAGCACCACCAGGTGGATGGTGTTTCAAGTCGCCGGACCTCCTCGATATGCTACCTGGAAAATCCCGAAGATTTTCCCAACTCGAAAACCCTAGTATTTAGGCCGAAATATCCAAGCCTAATACTCCTCAATAATTTCAAAAATTATGTGTCTAATTTGGCTTGGGAGAACTCTCTTTATATAGGAAAGTAATCCTAGTCCTCCAAGGATTTAATAATTAAGAGATAATTATTAGAATAATCCTTTTTCCAAATAAAAGATAAATATAATATATATCCCAAACAAATTAGGATAAATAAATATATTATCTAATATTCCTTGAATTATCATTTAACAAATAAATGATTAAATCATACATTAAATAATTATCCAAGAAAACTAATTCCTTGACAATTATTTAATCATATGCGGCCCACCCTATTAGAAATAGGTCCACACGTATTTTGACACACATTGGGCCGAGTCCACGAAAAATTTCTTTTCCATGTATTTAATCATCTAGTCCAACTAAACAATTAATCCACATATCAATTAAATAGTCTAATCCAACTATTTAATTATAATTGAGTGCAACGACGAAAAACCTATATGCTATATTAGAAGCCATGTATGGGGGACCATGGACCCATATTCGTAAATACAATAAATTAAATAATATTATCCGTCGGACCGAACAATAATATTCAATCTATTAATTCCGGGATTACACCACCATACACCCGAAACTAAACTCATTAATATAGATAACTTACACTCAACCATGAGTTGATAAGGTGTCCATGATATAATCATTACATACGGAGAAATCCTTCATAGATCGTTCATTTTAGTCGGGATATTTCCGTAAACCCTTCTCGAAACATATTATCCTTATTTACCATTAACCCCTAGTGATCAATTAGTTCACATACCGGACTAGTAGCTAATTAGTCTAACATGAACTCCGCGGATCGATCGGTTTCTAGGATTAACAAAGAAGGGAATCAATGTCTACTTCCCGAGGAAGGAATGGATTCCATATTCGTGATAGCACGAGACTACTCACTCATTCCGAATAGAGCCAACGAGAAGTGTTGGACCACATACTTCAAGTGATCCTTACTAACACATCAAACTCTACCCTAGTCTAAGCGGTTGTGCCATGATCACCTCGAGATTGAGATTAATCCATATATGATCATCTTGTGATTCGATAAGACTTCTCGATTACGAATTATATCGAGAACTCAAATCAAATCGGTCCAAATTTATATGATTATCATCATATATAAATGCCCCACTAGTACCTATCACCGATAATCCGGATAAGATCCGTCACACCGTAAAGTGTTAGGCGCATTACTAGCATATTAATCATGAGACCATGCTCTCAGATTAATCAACGCTACGGACTAACTTAATTTTAAGTATATCTCACTAACTCAATCCTCTTGTGTATAGCCATACACTGAGTTATGTGATTACATAAACGAGGTACTTAGGGTTTTCAGTAGTTTCTTAATTATAAACATAAATGCATATAATAAGATGAATTATTAATTCTGTCCTAAAACAATTACATAATTGTCTTTCCGGCACTACACCTAACAAAGAGCCCTTGCAGCTTTGCCTGAGCCTATCTCGGGCCCACTCTCCCGTGTACGCAAAAAATCTGATAAATACGGAAAGAATCCCAAGCCATAACTACTCTGATCCTGACATTCAAATATGCTCATAATTATCTCTTAAAATCAAGGAGATCAAATCATCATTATCTCTTCCTTAGGGAACACGAAATTAGAGTCCAACATGGACACGCACACTAGGGCACAAGCCCCTCCCTATATAAACAATCTCTAAGGAACTACGAAGAATCGATTCCAATACACACATTGGATACGTAAGCAGCTTGAGATACAGTTTCTCAAGTGCAGTTTAAACCACCACCAAGCACCCCCTGTTTCACGTCCTTTTTAAGGTTCCGCCTTGAACATGTCACTAGGGAAAAAAAGACACCGGATCTATTTAATTGACGATTTTCAGCATCGTCATATGACTATTTGTTGGGCGTATGAGTAGTGGTGGTACCCATATACAGTGACGGATTCAGAAAAAAATCTCATGGGGGGGCACCGGAACAAATTTGAAAGGCGAGTGGAGGCATTAATAGTGTTTTTACATTTTTTACCTATAAAAACGCGTCGATTTTCGAATCTCAGTGGGGCCGTGCACCCCCCGTCTAAAGGGCTGGGTCCGTCCCTGCCCATATATTCAGTGCATGCAAACTAACTAACTATATTACGTGTTTGATTGACAAGAGAATGTGATGTGTTTTACGTATTGCATCAAAACATACACGAATTGATTTTGAACAGTATGGCCCGAATTAAATTGGATTCTATTACAAAATAAAATAACAAAAAAAAGGGTTCTATTGAATATATGGTACCATCTTGGAGATCAACATCATAAATTTGAATTTATTAGTTAATTGAAGGTAAAGAGGAGAATTTTTTTTTATATAGTACTTTGTTTGACAAAAATGTGCACTTAAGAGGAACTCCTAGTTTTGTAGGATTTTGTTGTGATTAAAGATATTTTATTCTTATAAAAAAATATCACAAAAAAATATTTTTATTTTTTGAGAAGGAATATAGGACAATAATTGTATCTTTGAGTACTATAGCCTTGAGTTTCAAGATCAAGCTATCCAGAAACGAGGAATGATATGTATACATGCTTAATTGTGTCAACGGCCATTATCTGTTCGATACTTTTTTTGAATTATCATATCTCCTAAAAACAGAGTGACGCAGATCGCAGGTGATGGGGCGATCTACAAGCGAGTGTAAATTTTAGAGAGGCGAAAAAAATCTGCAACATACATAATAGTGTTTTTTCCTGATCCGAGAGGGAGCGATTGCCCATCTACACTCAATATACATCCGCCCGTGCCTAAAGTTTAAGCTGATAGAAAAAATATATAATTAACGTCTTAAACACTTCAACGTAAAAAAACAAAAAAAACAAAAAATAAAAAAGAACCTCAAAATTTTGAGTGCATGTATGAACATCGTTTGGACATCCTCCTTTAAGCCTCGTAGAGACGGGGCAACAACCCCTTTTTTTTGGTTTTTGAGTGCATGAATGAAAATGATAGTCACATAAAAAGTACACATATTTCTCGAAAGTGTGTTTTTTGTGGTCTGTTTTTTTTTTTTTTTTTTTTTGCATTCTTGAACTTATAAATCAACTTGTCGTCCCAAAATAATTTATGCGGTGTTTTCGGGGGATGAGGTGGTGCCTCTTCCACCCTTCGTAAAAGTAAATGCTATGCTATAATAACCTTTTTGGTTGAGATTTTCCATGGAACCTTTTTTTTTATAGAGGATTTTAGTGCCACTCCGAAAATGCAGCAAATACAATTTATACTTCTTATCATGGAAATGTTTTGGGCCACATATTTTTCGATTTTTTTTGTAGGAGAAAAGCAAGTGATTGACGATGACATTTTTCTTGTATAGCGAAAGTGAGTGTCCGTCATGCTTTTATCCAAACATTTTTTCTCAGGGGAAGAAAAATCATTGGTACTGGCGTTCTTTAATTACCTTGTAGAACATTGACGATACGGGATTTCACCCCTCCACGTGAAATTATCTGATCGGTCTAGCTGGCGTTTTAGAGAATCCAAACCTACAACAATCACTGTGGGTCTAACCGGACAAGTGTCAGTGAAGACCACACTACAACAATGTAAGCCAGAGTTATCTGATGTCATCACTATCTCGAACACCCATGTCGGAGATATTCAAGTCGAGACCGGAAGTCCGGCCCAACTTCACAAGCCCAGTATCCATGGGATTACTTGGGAAAGGGGCTAGGCCCAATAAAGGTTATTAACGTCAATAGACATCGCCGCCTTATAATTCGGAACTTAACGCAGATTTATGACTATAAATATCTGGCTCGCGAAGCTACATAAGAACGATTCTGACAATACACGAGATACGTGAAGCGTCAGAGATACGTTCTTGGGCCACCACGAAACCCTAAAAAAACCCTATCTCTACTATAATTTTAGCTATCCATATTCTTCTTAGTTCATCCTTGGATTATATTTAGCCATGTTAAATTAGTGGTGCTTAATTTAGCATCATCATTGGCGCTAGAAGGAGGGCCTTCTACCGGTGAATTATTAAGGATATCGCGATGGCACCGCCACCTAAGAGACAAGCTTCGACGGCAAGAATCTACCGATTGAAGGGCACACAGGTTTAGATCCAGCAGGGGTTCAAACCCAGGATCCTAAAATCCCCACTGGATCTAAACCCGCAGTTGCACAACCACTGAAACCTCAACTTCCCCCACAATTGCAAGACATGGCTAATCACCTGGAGTCTTTGGATGAGGACGCCCTGAAACGAGTGGTGGCATCCGCGTTCATAGATAAAGGGATCTATAACACCACTGATGAGCAGAACCCTTTAGACCCACCGGGTCGAAATGAGCCTGAGAACTCAAGAGGAAAGAAGCCTGTCGATCCTCGAGCAGAGTGTGAAGATGAAGTAGAAGTCAGCATCACCAACGCCAAGAAGCGTGATGTGCAGGAAAAGCACCAAAGGCAAATTGAGGATAGTATTCGAAACGAGTTTATCCGCATCGTAGGTAAGGATCAGGTCACAGAGTGGCTCGAATCACCATTCAGCTCCGAGATTGAGGAATTCCCGATGCCTGAGTCCTTTAAGCCACCGAAGATGGAGCCCTATGATGGTACTACGGACCTAGAGGATCACCTGTATCGATAGATATCGCTGATGAGATTAAGGAATGCTAACGATGCCATGAAGTGTCGTGCCTTTGATACCCTACTTACGGGTCGAGCTCGGGAGTGGTTTCATAAGCTACGACCTGGGTCAATTTCTAGCTTTCTACAGTTGGGGCAGAAGTTTCAAGATGCTTTCATCGGAAACAAGAAGTTCCACCTCAGTGCCACTCACCTCATGAACATCAAGCAGGAAAAAGGAGAGTCAACTATTGACTTCATGAGGCGTTTTAATCTCGAAGCTATGAAGGTGCATAATGCAAGTGATGCACTTCAGGTCAATTCTTTTGTCGGAGGCCTGCACAATATGAAGCTATACGACAAGCTTTCTAAGAAGATACCCCAAGACATGGACAAATGTGTGAACATAGTCCATAAGTTTTGCCAAGGTGAAGAGGCAGTGCGTCTGCACACCATTTCACTTGGCCTCAACTCGAGAAATGACGCCCGAAGCCAGACCAAAGGTCAGTCTAAGGGGCAGAGCGGTGAAGGAAAGCCAAATGTATTCGATCGATTGACAGCTCTGATCACGAATCGGCTAGGAAAGAATGGGAATTTAAAAGACCAAGATTTCATTCCCCTCAATCGATCTCGGGGAGAGGTGATGGCCATCATGATCAAGAAAAACATAGCATGAACTCTAAACCGTTGTTCAAAAATCCGGAAAAATGAGGAATACCCACAAATCTGCGATTATCACAAAGATGTGGGGCACAACACGGAAGAGTGTTTCGATCTGAAAAGAGACATCGATGCTTGCATTCAGGAAGGTCGGTTAGACTAGGTGGTCGACAGATCACAGAAAGACGAGCCTAAAGGGTGTCGAGAATATAAGATGAAGAATTATAATGGCGGGAGAGACCAATCGCCACGTCGAGGTAATCAGAGGCGTCGGGAGGGGTCGTCTGAGCAAACTCACAGAGATAACCGTAGGGACGATCGTAGGAAAGATCAGAATCGGGACCCCCGTGGGGATAATCGCATCGGATATGGTGTCAACACAATTGTTCTTTGAGCACGAGTCGATCGTCCTCGATCCATCGGCGATCTCCGCATGAATCACGACGGAAGTGGGTTATGGACCCAAGGATGATATTCCAAGATCTCAGAGTCACAGTGAAGGATTGGTGATAGAGGCAGTAATAAGCAGAGGCCTGATAAAAAGGGTCTGTGTCGATAGTGGAAGTGTAGTCAACATCCTTTACTACTCAGCTTTTAAAGCCATGAAGTTGAGGGATGAGGACGTTGTGCCGTTATCAACCCCTTTGTTTGGATTCACAGGACAGGCCGTCCACCCTGTCAGATCGATAAACTTATTGACCACCGTAGGAGATGGGGAAAATGGCAGATCGATGGATATGACTTATGTCGTAGTTAAAGCCCCATCGGGTTACAACACGATATTAGGTCGACCTGCCATATTCGACCTGCGTGCCATTGTTTCCACCGTCCACAAATGTATGAAGTTTCCCACCTGGTATGGATCCCATGAAGTAAAGGGAGATGTTGAAGTTGTAAGGAGTTGCAATTTGGTTACGATAAGAGGGAAATGTGTTGGACATGTGCTGGTCGAAGAGTTAATTCCTGAGGAGGAAGAAGATAAGAGTTGGGTCTCCGTCGACCCGACAGAGGAAGTTCGTGTTAGGAAGGAGGAAGAAGGCCAAGGAGTCCAGATCGGGAAGTGGATACTATACCCCGACATGAAAGCCTTGGTTGACCTCCTGGTCGAGTTCCGAGATGTGTTCGCTTGGAAGGCCGACGATATGCCAGGTCTCTCGTCGGATATTGCAGTACATCGACTCAATGTCGACCCAAAGAAGAAGCCAATACGGCAGAAGAAGAGAAACCTTGCCCCTGAGAGGAAAGAGGTGATAAAGAAGGATTGAGAAGAGGTAAAGGAAATAAAAAACGAAGAAAGAAACTAAATGAAAGTATGGCTTACTTGAGTTTTTTCGGATAAAGTAGGGAAGTTGAATGGCAATGAGAGACTCCGGTACCAAGGGCTCTTTTATGCTGTGAGAATCTTCCAAAGGATTTGAAAATACAAGATTTGGGACAGTTATAGAGTTGGAGGCGCGGTAACCAAGGATAAAACCCCCGTGTGGACCAATAAAAATGCTTCGTTCCCTGCGCTTATTAATGATAATAAAGCATGACGTCATCCCACAACAGCCTATATCGATTAATGTGACAGTTGTTTTCCCGCCTAAAGAAGACCGCACATCGAAAGATAATTCAAATTTCCAGATCCGACTTCAACATACGAGAAAGGCTTCTCTCCGATCTGGGGGGCTTATGACGATACGGGATTTCACCCCTCCACGTGGAATTATCTGATCGGTCCAGCTGGCGTTTTAGAGAATCCAAGCCTACAACAATCACCGTGGGTCGAACCGGACAAGTGTCAGTGAAGACAACAACGACCGGCCGAGTTATACAAGTGTCATATCTCGAACACCCATGTCGGAGATATTCAAGTCGAGACCGGAAGTCCGGCCCAACTTCACAAGCCCAGTATCCATGGGATTACTTGGGAAATGGGCTAGGCCCAATAAGGGTTATTAACGTCAATAGACATCGCCGCCTTATAATTCAGGGCTTAACGCGGATTTATGACTATAAATACACAACTCCAGGAACTACGTAAGGCCTGATTCCTGGACAATACACATGATACGTAGGCAATCCGAGATACATTCTTGGGCTCAGCCACAAAACCCTAAAAAACCCTATCTCTACTATTATTTTAGCCGTCCATATTCTTCTTAGTTCATCCTTGGATTATATTTTGCCCTGTTAAATTAGTGGTGCTTAATTTAGCATCATCAAACATCAATAAAGGTGACTTGCAAGTGGCTGTAACGTTTCCAATCGACAATTTCGACATGTGGTGATTTAAAAGTAATTTAATAATACTGAAAGGATTTAAAAAATCATCAAAAAAAGTAGTGTCCGAAACATTTTTGTGATATCCATAAAAGCCGTTTATTTATATATAGAGATCATATAAATAAATATTTATATGATCTATATATAAATTTATAGTGCGAAACAAATTTATTCTATTGTATGGGCCAAACGAATGAAGCCCAAATATGTTTGATTGTAAGACCAAACTATTTTGGCCCATCAAATACTACCCATACATGTTAAAGACCGTTTTGGAGTTTGGAAATAGCAAAATGATATTATCACAACAAAGCGGTCGGTGGCAATGATAATATTTTACATCATTGATATCGAGAAAATGCTAATATCACAACGGTTGTATTATAACGAACTTCAACACAACACAATTTCACAATTCAAGATAACCACCTGTGCAAGCGTATAATGTCACTGGATGTATCAGATGCTTTATGGTGATACCTTTACTCTTTATATGATCATACTTCTATTCACATCAATTAAAGGGTTCGCCACTGTTAACTTTTAATGTACAGAACCATTCGCAAACAAATCTTAGGATTTGACTCATATAAGCTAGTGTTGTATTGTTTGTTAGTATAATCGAAAAAATCTCAAACATATTTTTATGTCCATATTCATATTATTCTTCACATCAACTATGTTATCGATACATGTTTCACACTAGAGAGAAAGAATTGAAGAAAATTGACAAATGTTTGAGTTTGTGTTTGAGCTTGGCTAAAGCTCGAGCTATTGATTACTGGACAAAGCTCAAAAAAAATTAAGTTTCTTTATTAAACATACAAACTCGCGTGAGCTCGTTCATGTAATAAACAAACACAAACTCAAACATTTAATTTTTGGTTCGACTCAGTTCGTTTACTCCTCTATACACTATGATTAATCTTGTAAAAGTCTCTTGTGTTACTTAAACCTTACATTATGAAGGATTTTTCTTGGGGACTATTATTTGCACTACACACGATTCTACTGCACAGCACACAAGAGAATCAACTTTATGAAAGTCGGTTCTGGAGCAAAGAACCGACTTCCCGTAGGTGCATTGTGAGAATCAACCTTGGAAAAGTTGGTTCTTGCTCCAGAACCTACGAGAAGTCGGTTATTGGCTCCAGAATTGACGTTCACAAAGTCGATTCTACTATTGCGCACATATAGATTGACAAAGACGGAGCCAGGATTTAAATTTAGGGTGGGCTAATTGACTATATCCGGTTCGTCAGATGGGCTGGATTAAGAAAATTTGACGGGTCGAACTGGATCATATGAAATTTTTAGTGTGATATTTTTTTTTCGGGTGGGCTTAGTCCCCCTAAACATACACATACCTCCATCATTGTAGATTGATGCACAAGTAGAATAAGTGTGATGCAAATAAATACCTCATTTTTTTTTTACCATATATGGAGAAACATGATATCAAGTCTTGTGTGTAAGACTCAACCACCTTTGTATTGAATTTATATTTATGTGCACAAATTTGATTTTGATCACAATAATATTGGGCCTACAGAATACATATGATTTAAATACGAAGCCATCCAATTCTAGAGGTTATTAAGACCAAATTCTAGAAAAGTGCTCTAGAAACATATTATATATGTAAAATATCCATAATACAGGTTGAAGAAATTTTGTAAAAAAGTTTTAGAGAAATAGATATTTTATAGGTCAATGAATCCTAGCCATTAGGTTAAATATATCACTGCCATTAGTTAGAGAAGTGTCCTAATATAAAATGAGGTTGTCATTATCATTTTGTAATACGCAAAATATTGTACCATATAATATCTTTTATGGTATAAAACGACTATTATTTTTTCAATGGGTGAAATAATTGTTTATAATTGAGTTTATCAAGTTAAGCTAAATTAACTAGATCATTCTCCCATGGATGCACTCCACTAAATTAATTACGTCTTAAATTAAGCACATCATGAATAAATGATAAAAAGTGATAATTTGTAAATGAGTTTATCAATGTTGCATATAAACGAACATGTGTCATTGAAATGTATAAGGCAAGGTTTGTTGTAAAAACAAAACACAAGCTTTTTGTATATTATATACGAAGAAACTTAGCGGTTAGAGTAGTTCGGTGGGTTAGAGCGCGTGGCTCTTAACCATGGTGAGTTAACTCGTTAATATGTTACTTTAGAATACAAAGAAACATTTTCTCTAGTAAGTAAAGATAACCACACTATTAGTTTGTTTTAGAAAAAAAATGATTGTAGTTTAAATGAAAGGAAAATTTTGTATTATTCGGCTCGGTGGCTCCGCATCGATCTACTGTGTATGTTTTTTAATTTTTTTTTTTCATATCTATCACTCAGTTGAAGCACAGTGAATTTAACCTCGTCCGTGTTTAGGAATTAATGCCATAGTTTTTTTTTTTTGTTTTTTTAAAACTAAGTACATTTTGGTTAAAAAAATTGTGGTTTTGTTGTAACCTGTTGTATTTCTCAACTTGGATACATAAATATAGTATAAGATAAAGATGGAATGATTAATTAATTACTTCTTCTTTCACTATTGTATAACATTTTGAAACAGAAACAGAAGAGATCGACATAAGTGCGACATAAACGTACGGTTCGTAACAAAAGAGATTCACATAAATCTAGGGAAAAAAATAGTCTTTCTCAATGTAAATCATCATGCAATTCAATAAACAATACAATTAAGGACGGTTCGTAACAGAAAAGAACGACATAAGTCTATGGGAAGATGGTTCATAATAGAAGTCTACGGAAAAAATAGTGTTTCTGATTGTAAATCATTATGCAATTCAATAAACAATAAGGTTTCGTTATGCAATTCAATAAACAATACAATTGAGGACGGTTCGTAACAGAAGAGATCGACATAAGTCTACAGGGACATGTGCGTAACAGAAGAGATCAACATAAGTCTACGGGGAGATGGTTCGTAACAGAAGAGATCGACATAAGTCTACAGGAAAAAAAATATAGTGTTTCTCAATGTAAATCATTATGCAGTTCAATAAACAATACAATGGAGGTTTTGTTATACGTTTTGCATATTTTGATTTTATAGATTACATTTTTGCATATTTTGATTTTTTTAATGATATGATCAGGGGCAGGCAGATGTTTTGCCATAATGCCACGTCTCACGTAATGGCACATATCTCTCTAATACACAATAACCTTATCTGTATAATAACAAACTATCCTAATTAATGGTTTTTATCTTAATTAATGGAGATTTTTTTTTTATTCTTCCTGGAATGAAGTTAACATAATGACGATACAAAAGAAATCTAAATGTACATATTTAGAGTTCATGTTTACTTGTTGAAATGACAAAAGAGATCAATACATATATCAAGTTAATTAAAATTGGAATTGTTGTCAATGACGCAGTTTTTATTCTAAAATGTTGTATCTGTATAAAAATTTAGGCAACCATATTATGCATTTTATGAAGGGGAAGAAGACCATCAAAGTACACGAGATATTAATTACTCCTTCCACTTCAAAATAACTGAAGCAGTTATCAAAAAAAATTATTCCAAAATAACTGAGTCAGTTACATTTGCAGTATTTAATGTGTTTTTTCTACATCTACCATTGTTTATTATTAAGGAGTGCGATGAATAAATACTACATCGCATTAATTATAGACTAGGGTTTTTTAGTCATTTTGGCAAATTAAAGCATTAATTCATATCTTTAACAAGCGTGTTTTTGACAACTGCATCAGTTATTTTGGAACGGAGGAAGTATTTGTCTTTCCATTAACTTAAGCTTTTGAAAAATATGGTAATTCAACATGATATTAGAGCGGGAGGTCATAGGATCAAAACCTTGTTGTCAACATTATTGTTTCCCCATTTATATTGTGCAATCCACACTTGAGTGGCGTGTTGAAGTATTTAAGATGTTAATTATCTGCCGGCGTGTTGAAGTGTTTACGATATTAATTATAGGAGGCGTGTTAAAATGTTAATTATATGTCTCCTCATCAGCTTAAGCTTGCAATCCACACTTGAGGGGGTGTGTTTAAATGTTTAAGATGTTAATTATTTGCCTTAATGTTGAAGTGTTTAAGATGTTAATTATATGAGACGTGTTTAAGATATTAATTATCTAGGGCTTGCAATCCACACTTGAGGGCGTGTTGATGTTAATTATATGTCTCTCCATCAGCTTAATTTTGCAATCCACACTTGAGGGAGACGTGTTGAAGTGTTTAAGATGTTAACTATATAGGCTTGCGATCCACACTTGAGGGGGGCGTGTTAAAGTGTTTAAGATGTTAATTATCTACCTTCCTATCAGCTTAATAATTTTGCAAGCCGAATTCGATATGCATTTAACGTACACCCAGGGCTGTCGTCTCTGTGTAACAAAAGGCCCTAGGCCAAAAAGAAAAAAATAGGGCCATCGACCTTGTGAAAAGAACAATACATCACAACTATTTGTGAGATATACTATGTTGATGAGCGTTATAAATAATATAACGAAATTTAATTACACTTTATTTCATTGAATTCAGCTATAAATTTGTATCTTATCGGGTTTTTAACTTGAGTAAAAAAAAAAATTTGACCTAACATACACTTCAATTACATGAAAACAGGGGTCCTAAAATTACAAGTTTCGTAAGGGCTCTAGGCCCGGCCTTGTTGGCCTGCCCAAGGGACGGCCCTGCGTACACCCCTATCGTTCTATTTCACATTCTATCGATCATTAATTATCATCCAAAATTTGTGATGGACAACCTGCTTTAGCTTCTTTTGCCAATTACGTACTAAAAATAGCAAATGTAACAAACTTTATTTCTTCAAGAGACGGATGACGATGTTCCCGTAAAGTTCTCAATCCCATTGAATTTCCCACCTCTTCAGCATCCAGCAACACATTCTCAAAGCTATTTGGCTAAAAAGGGATTGCATTCCTTGGGCAAATTTATTTGAAAGATCATGGCAATCTGCAGAAAACTTGTTCTCACGTTCTTAATGGCTCTTCTCATTTGTTCTCTCCTGGAGACCAAAAATGTCTTCGCAGATTCTGTCTATGAATCGAAAAAATGCATTGGCCACAGCTGTGAGCCCACGGTTAGCATTTCTGGCAGAAGCTCTGGACGAAGAGAATTGGAGGGTGAAGATAGTGCGGAGGCTGCCATTGAAGAGGATCTTGGTGCAGAAGTGTTCGTTGTGGGACATTGATTTGGGTTTGAAGTGCCATGGTCATTCAAGTAATACCTGTGTAGTCTAACTTGTTGCTAGATTGATTATGATAATAGACAAATGTAAAAAAGAACACTGTAGAGATGAGAACATGTATTTAGTCCCATGTTATATATATATATATATATATATATATATATATATATATATATCTTAGTAGGAGCCGTCACGATCTTGCGAGAGAAACGTTATATTTGAAAAGTTGATCTCTCAAACCAGAAGCACAACGACGCAATTATCGTAAAGGCTTACCATCGAGCTAATAGCCCGTCGTCGTGCGAGCCTCCCACGAGGCCCGCTATGCCAAAAGCGAGAGAAACCCCATCCCTCTCCTTACCTCTTTCAGCGTGTATGTAGAAAAGTTGATATGTATATACTTATATATTTCCCATGTATATTTCCCATGTATGTATGCCTACCAATATAACACAATACAATGCTTAGATGACCATATTTCTGCTGCCAAGTGTTGGCGAACACAACACAGAATAATAATAAAACCCTACCCCTCGGGAAAAAAGTGCAAAACAGAAAACACTTTAAAAAAATTGAAATTATAAAACACTACCGAAGTGCGAAATTCACCTAACATGCACAAATTTGCTTAAAGGACTGGCCGGATAGCTACGATGACCACTTGACCACACATTCAATACCTACGACATATGATTTTTTTTCTTTCAAATTCAGTCACAAAAGAAGCTTCATGAGATAAAATACAACAGTTGAATGATGTTCTGACATGCCCCAACATATGGCATATGCCGGTATTTTTTTCCTCAAAGTCCATAAAGATTGAGACACCTTTATTTTCACCAACACCTCCCTAATAGGTATGAAGACATATTAGGCAAACAACCGATCAATCTTCCCTGACTTTTCCACAAAGGAGCAGTCATGTACATTCTTTTGTGCTGCTTCAACTCTGCATGAAATCCAATGTAAATTCAATTTTTGTATGCATAGTTTAGACGTTCCGGTGCAATTATCCGGTGCAATTTTCACTAACACCTCCCTAATAACGCACTAAACACTTTAATTCAGTAAACAATGACTGAAATCAAAAGTAAATCAGAATGAGTTTCAACTCACCGTCTTGATCATATTGCATAAACCATTAGAATTGCACATTCAAAAACCCGGAAAAAAATGACCTGCAATAACATATACCAAAAATATATATTAGACAAACAGATGTCGAGCAAAGCTTTTGCAGATTGGACGAATTTCAGAGTATACTGTTTTGATGAATTAAAAAAAAAAAAAAAAAAAAAAAAAAAAAAAAAAAACCGACTGAATATGAATATCATTGGACCATACTTGATCATTTTGGGATTATTACTTGTCTCCATAACATTAGTGGTTCATGGACCATACTCAAACATGTTCTCTTACCCCTCAAAAAAAAAAAAAAAAAAAAAAAAAAATATTTTACATTGAACATCACAGAAATTTAAAGACGTTGCAGAAAAGAGATTGAAATGCTGATAAAATCCATATATGAATTGCAAAAATAATATGAATCATAGTAGTTAGACGGAAGGGTACTTAAGTTGATCATAATCTCGTTTAAGTTGTTATGTAATCATCAGTATCTTCATCTGTAGGAATGTGTTTGTAATTGCTCAGCTGCTGCTGCTGTTTCTGCTCTTGAGGTAGTCCATTCCAATTACCCACAACTGCTCCCCAACCAACTTCATGTTGGGCCGATCCGACCGCATCGGTGCAGCACATTGAATGGCTACTCCTACCATTTTCATTAGTAATCCATTGTCTACAACTTCTTCTAGTTGAGGATCTATCAATTCTGCAACACTTTTTTCATTATATTTCTTGAATGCCTGCATCGCGTCATACGGTTCAATAGTGGAAAGTGCCATGGTTCCTTAGCTGCTGCTGCTGTTTCGTGTCATGGTTCCTTAGCAGGCAACGGAAAGTGCCAGACTGAGATAACAATAAGCGAAGGATCAAAAGAAGAAAAAAAACCCTCCAATCACGTACTTCCCTTGAATGAAACTTAATAATATAACAGTTACCTGAGGAAGGATTCAAAGAACTCTAGCAAGCATATCTTTACATTTAAGAGTGACTTTGAAGTCCCAGTCTTTACCTAAAAAAATACACAGCAAAAGAAATAATTTTTATCCTCAAGAAATGTTGAAAAGGCAGATGCAACTAACTCATATAAATGTGTAGCTGACACTTTTCTGATTTTTTGTTATTGTCTTTTTTTTTACTTTTTTGCTAAGAAAGGATTACAACAAAATAATCCTACAACCTTGCCAATATGGCTTATTTGAAGAAGATATTTTATGCCAATTGAAGGAGCAGACGCTAACCCAAGTGCACACGACTAAGAACAAAATGAACAAAAAGTTGTCCGATGCATAGTGCTTTTCACTTCCATAAAAGAGAATATGTTGTACAATTGAAGATCAATCATTAAAAATCAAACTCAAAAATTCAGAACATTGCAGAAGCAATATCAAGAGTTAGGATGAAAAGAACAAACAACCAAGGATTCATCCAGGAGAGTAACATAGACGTAACATGTACCTCAAAATAAAACACAGTAGAGATTCGGTTCCATTGCATAGACTTTCAATTTGGGTATAAATTATCATGGAAAGAAAAAGTGACTTAAGTGTATTGTCAGCCATGAATTTTTACAACAATGGAGAGTGTTAATCAAAAAGCCTTTTTTTTATTGCATTTTATGTACTTGAGAAAGGAATTGCTTCTGCGCCAACAATAAGCATTCACCAAGAGTGGTCGTATTGTGGGATATCCGGCTAAGTAGCACATCCTTTTCCACTCCGAGTTTGAATCCCCATGTCTTACAGATGTTACGGACAACCAAAACAGAAAATGATCACAAAAAAGCAAACAAATCGAGTATAATTTTCACTTGTATAAAAGAGCAAATATCCAAGTTTTTACGGATAACAAAAACAAATCAGAAATATACTTTCCACCTGCATAAAAGAGTATATGTTCTACAATTGAAGATCAATAATAATAATAAAAACATTGAATGTAATAAATGCAGGACCAATTGGTACTCATGAACTAAGAAGAACGCATTTCCTGATTGAAATATAAACACACATTAACATATTACATTGTTTGAATGATCCTGTTTGAATCCCTCTTAAAAGGGCTAAATAAAATCAACATGAGAAAGTGATTACCTTAAAGACAGTAGTGGATTGCGGTAGAAACAGAGTCCCCTATTAGCATCATAAATATGTAGATGCCCCAGACTCTTTCAAAGCCGTAACACCTTATTAGACAGAGTGAAATCAAATTGAAACATAGTTACTTAGCATTCAAACGTGATTTTTTCTGGTGCCTGTTATGAATCCATGAATATGAACTCAAAGTATGAGACTTAGTAGAGCATGAGATTCAAAATCAATCTCACATCTACCAATTCCTACACAAACAAATTGTGAATCAAATAATAAAACTAATTGAAAAAAAAAAGAAGAAGAAAAGAATCGAAACGGGAAAGATTACCTTGACTTTCTTGCTGAGCATCTGTAGACGTCTACAGGATATAGCAAAGTCGGAAATGGGGTAGGAGGTTACAGAGGTAGTATGTGGGGAAGTTAATCATGGGAGTGGAGATCGTGGGCGCAATCAGTAAGGAGAGGGTTTGGGCAATTGCGGGAGGAGTGGAAAACGGGTCGAGAATGCGGCCGGGGAGTTTGAGCGTGGGGGAGTTTGAGGGGTTAGATGGTGGTGAGCGTGGGAAGGGGAGTTTGAGGAGTGGCCGAGTGGGGGGTTAATTATTTTTAAAGAAAAGATTTATTATCCGGTTAATCATGGGAGTGGAGATCGTGGGGCGCAATCAGTAAGGAGAGGGTTTGGGCAATTGCGGGAGGAGTGGAAAGCGGGTCGAATGCGGCCAGGGGAGTTTGAACGTGGGGGAGTTTGGGGGGGTTAGATGGTTTGAGCGTGGGAAGGGGAGTTTGAGGAGTGGCCGAGTGGGGGTTAATTAGTTTTTAAAGAAAAGATTTATTATCCGGTTTGGGCCGTGGGAAGCCGGAGTCGAGGCGTGTGTATTTTCCGGGTCAATAAGCGGGTCAATAACGGGTAATTGGGTTAAAACCCTTCCTCTATATATATATATAGTATAGATATATATATATATATGTTTTTTTTTTTTTATAATTGGGGCAAAAAGAACGATTTAAATTCCAATAAATTTATATTCTTCCACCGTCTTTTTTTTCGTCCTCTATATTCTGACTTTGCATTTTATATTTTTTCGATGCCTTATTCCAGGTCATTTTTCGTAAAAAAAAACATTGAAACAGTGGAATAGTAGATTTGAATCTGTTCCACCATAACAAATAGTGGATTTAAGGCAGCGAATCGTGGATTTGTTATTATCATCCAATTTTTATTTTCAATGTCCTTATACCTATTTCTAGCTCTTTCTTGTCCATTATTCTTTTTATTATTAGGGACTTGTCCATTATTTGGACTCCCCTTATAATAATGTGTTTGTTAAAATATAAATAAATAAAATAAATCACGGATATAGGTTTAAAGTATGTAGAAAAATTTAGAGAAATAGAAATCTTATAGGTTAATTAACTCTACAAGAGACAAATCCTAATCATTAGATTAAATTAATCGCAGCCATTAGTTAGCGAGTTGTTCTGGTATAACAAGAGATTTACGTTGATGAAAATCAATCAAAATGATTGAAAACGAGAAAGGAAACATAAATGAATTAATAAGAAGATGAACGATAAACCATAATTCGAATTTCCAGAAAAGCGAGAAGATTACAAAGTGATCATTGATCAAAATTATCAACTGGAAAATGTAAATGACAGTTATAACTAACTAATGATCCATCTAATTGTAGTTTATATAGGTTGTATCAGCTCAATTTCAGTTGTAACCGAATAACCGCTTCAAATGCCAAAGGGTTTGATGAAATGCCCAAGAGAGCAAACGAAGCTTATATCCTTGTCACTTATGCTTTAACACCCCCTCTCAGTGATCATGTCCGCAGTGGCCAGGAGCAGCTTGCAAAAGAAGCTTCCATCTTTGTTACTTTTTCTTGATATACATCCTTTAAAGGGTAGGCTTGAATCAGTCTTTGCAAAGTCTGCCTGTCAACAGGTTTAGTAAGTTTGACTGTTGGTTGCTGATCTATGTTGATTGGCAGTCGTTTAAGAACTCCAGCTAAGTATTTTTCTTTAATAAAATGACAATCAATCTCTATATACTTAGTACTCTCATGAAATACTGGGTTTTCAACAATATGTATTGCACTAGAACTATCACAATATAATAGAACTAAGGCAACGTACTGAATTTGGAAATCCTTGAGCAAATAAAGTAGCCATTACACTTCACAAGCAGTTATGTCCATTATCTTATATTCTGCCTCACTAGAGCTCCTAGAGATAGTAGGTTGCTTCTTTGATCTCCAAGAAATGAGTGATTTGCCCAGGTATACCAGAAGCCAGTGAGAGATCTTCTTGTCTTTGTACATCTAGCCCAATCTGAGTCACTAAAAGTGTTAAGGGTGATTTTATACGTTTTATAAGGATATATTTTGTAACAATTCTCTCCATATTCGTATGTTTCTCATAGAAATCGAGCTTTATATTGAAATATTGAGCAAATGAGTTTTAGAAGTATTAAAGTGCAAAATCGAGCTAATTATGTGATTTTATTGGATAAATATCTTTAGATGTAAGATGTTACAATTTGCGTGTTTTTATCGTGATGTAGGTACGCTTGCATGAGGTGAAAGGAGCTTAAAAGATGTTCAAGTGATGATTTGCATGGAAGGAAAGAGATAGAGATGAAGTTGGAATGAAGATCAAGATGAATTTGGAAGAAAAAGAGTCTGAACTGGCGTCCAAGTTCCGTCCAGTCTGGACTGGCATCCAGGCTGAAAAGTTGATTCAGAGAGTTTGGACGCAGCATGGACGGGCGTCTGAAGGAAGTCCAACAAGACCGAACGAGCGTCCAAAGAAGTGGACGGGCGTCCGTCCGCCGACTTAGCCTTGGCCGACTTAAATATCTATAAATAGCACGCGATTCCAACCACTAAAGACACACAATTCGATCCTCTTGACACAAAAACATTAGAGAGGAGCCACTAGCGCCCAAACCCCTTTTGGGATCTTTGGGGTGGCGGTTAGATTAGGTTTTATTTTCGTTCTTTTCTGTTCTTGTTCGTCCATGCCGATGGTCTTCAAGTGTGAACCTGAGCATCCATGGTTACTTTTCAAGCAGCGACGTTTTTGATTTCTCTCTTGGATAATCTTGTGAGTTTAATTTAAATTTTGTTTCTTTCCTTTGTTTATTTGTTTATGCAATCAATATCGGAAGATGAATTGCTTATTGATGTTTACCGTATGATGGAAATCGGTGTAAACCTTAGATCACCACAGGAAAGATTAGACTTTTAACCTTGACATAACGGAAGTTGATAGGTTAGATTTCTAGGTTGTTAGATCTAATAAATCTTGCACCTTGTTTTGAGAGCGTTAATCTCTATAGATCGGAAGATGATGAGATTGATAGACGGATTACTTACGGAAGTAGGAATTCATACCTTTGATTAGGTGAACCACAACTTTGATTGAATCATCATAAGATAATCTAGGGAAGAATTAAGGGTTGCGGGATGGTGGATCATGTTTGTTCTATGTTGATTTGCTTCAGTCATTGTCATGTTCGTTAGTTTTATTGTTTTCCTAGTTGTAGTTTTATTTATTTATTATCGCTTTTATCCTCCCTGGCTTTGGACTGACAATCCTCTGTCCAGTTTATTTTCCATTTTAGTTTAGGTTTAGGAATAATTGTATCAACCTTAGGAAAATTAATGAACTAGATACCCCGATTCCCTGTGATCGACTCCGGTATTAATCGCTATACTACGATCCCTACACTTGGGGAATACCGGATTTATAAATTTTATTACTTGTTTGCTTTGTTAGATAAAATCCGTGACAAAAAGCCTTGAGAGCAATAGGTCCTTCACTGGGGAAGAAAAGACCCTTTCCATGTGCTGATTTGAACAACCTTAATAACCTGTGGGCTGATTTCATATGAGCTTTGTTTTGTTGATCCAAGAACTGACTTAATTGTTGTGTTGCAAAAGCTATGGCAGGTCTTGTGTTACCAAGATATAATAGCTTCCCAATAAGGCTGTTGTATTCTATATTAGATGGTAAAGGTGGTGCTTTGACAGTTTGAAGATCTATGGAAGCATCCATTGGTGTGGCCACTAGTTTTGATTCCAAGAAACTAATCTCTCTAAGTAAGTCTAAACAATACTTTTTATGGTCCATTTTTAGATCCCTGCTACCTCAAATCCTAGGAAATTTTTTAGTTCCCCTAGATCTTTGATAGTGAAGGAATCATGAAGAAGATCATTCAACTGTGGAATGGCTGTCATGTCTAGGCTTCCTACCACTGCTTGTAACCATTGTGCAACAGTTTTTGAGTGAGCATTGCATTCCATTTTCTATTAGCCTGTCTTAGGCCATATAGAGACCTATTGAGTTTACAAACCATGCCATTACTTTTTAATCCTGGTGGTGGCCTCATGTAAACATCCTCATCTAGGTCAGCATGTAGAAATGCGTTGTTGACATCTAGTTGGTGAAGATTCCATCCTTTGATGGCAGCTAATTCCATGCATAATCTGATTGTAGTCTACTTAGCCACTGGAGAAAAGTTTTCCAGGAAATCGATGCCTTATGTCTGTGTGTAACCTTTGGCTACTAACCTAGACTTGTATCTCTGAATACTGCCATCAGACTTCCTCTTTATTTTATTCACCCAATTACAGCTTATGGGTTTTGTGCCCTTAGGTAGTGGAACTAGTGTCTATGTATGTGTTTTATCCAAGGCTTGCAGTTCCTTATTCAGTGCATCTTGCCAAATACGATCTTTAGCAGCTTTCTGATAAGTAGCAGGTTCGGTTTTTGCATTGATGTTATTGATAAAACATTGATATCTGTTGGAAACATTAGCATAAGATATGACATGATCAAGAGTGTGAGGTGATTTCATATGATCAAGGTTTGAATAAACATAATCAATATGATAAGAAAGAGTGGATCTGTTTCTTGTAGATCTTCTTTGATCAGGATTTGGTTGTGGCTCAACTGGTACTTCAGGATCAGTATGTTGTGTGATGTCATCACCACCATAATGATCGATGTCGTCGAGTAGTAATCTTGGTGGGATGCAAAGAAAGATCTAAAATAGTGGAATTAGACACAGGTAATGGAAGACATAAAGTGTCATTAGAAGAATCAGTGTTAACATTTGAAAAAGGAAAAGAAGCTTCATGGAATGTAACATCCATGGAGACAAAAATACCTCTGTTATCAAGTTTTAGAACCCTATAACCTTTGAAATGAGGCTCAAACCCTAGGAAAACAGATTCTGTACTTTTATTCTCAAACTCACCTCTGCTTGTGAATTGGTTGAAACAAATCATAAACAACAAAAAACCTTCAAATTATCATAAGGAGGACAAGTACCATACAACAAATGATGGGGGTTTTACCATTCAACAAAGGTGTAGGAATAATGTTTATCAGATGCACAACATGAGTGACACAGTATCCCCAATATTCTACCGGTATGTTGATTGAATTCTTAATGCTCTTGCCATATTGAGAATGTGCTGATGTTTTCTCACAATCAAGCCATTCTGCTAGGGAGTCCTCACACAAGATTTTTTATGGACAATACATTTAGTTCTATAGAAAAGTTTCATGTTAAACTCACCTCTGTGATTTGATCTATTGGTTTTAACACACTTGTAAACTGAGTTTGAACAAAATTACAAAATTGCTGAAGTAAAGAATTAGCTTCTGATTTATTTTTCATCAAAAACAACCATGTATAACTACTGAAATCATCAACTATGGAAAGGAAATAGTATTCACCATCAGCAGTGGGTGTCCTATTTGGACCCCGAATGTCTACATGAATAATATCAAAATAGGACAAAGTAAATAAAGTACTAACATGAAATTTAGAATTCTTTTGCTTTGCTAATGGACAAATAGTACAATCATGTAAGGGCAGCCTGATATTATCTTCAAAAGCTTGTAAAGATCTCATTCTTTCTATAGAAGGATACCCTAATCTACTATGCCAAAGAAAATTCTCAGACTTATGACAACTTTTGCAAACATTGTTGGCCAATGATTTCTGGTTCTCAGCAACTAGAAAATAAAGCCCATTTTGATGCCTAGTTGAACCAATCATCCTCATAGTTGGTAGGTCATGCACAACACGTGCAACTGTTAGAAGTGAAACAAACTAGAAAACTACTATCTAAAGCCATCCTTCTAACAAAATATTAGATTATACTTGAATGTGGGAATGTAGAATACATTCTGAAGGGTAATAAAATCATTGATCTTAACTTTGCCTATATAAGTGACTTGTACAGAAGTTCCATTAGGCAATTTCACAAACAAATTGACAGCAGGAATTGAATCAAACATAAGATGAAAAGAAAAGGTTATGTGATATGTTGCCCCTGAATCCATAATCCATTGTGTCAAACTATCGCAAATACCTAGCCCTTGAGAAGTAGATCCTGCAGCCATGAAAACAGAATTGCACTGATTGTTGGAGGTTTACAAATTCTAAATCAGTGAGAGTAAGTGCTCATACTGAGAGTTGGTAATAGCACCAGGATTTCCAGATTGCTGTGAAGCAATATCAAACTCAGAAAGATTTATTTCTTGATCATCAAAACCTTGATCCAAACTTACATTGTTTGCCATAGAACCTCCTCCTCCACCTCTACCAAACTTGGGTGGATAACCAAACTTTTTGTAACATTTATCAATGTCATGTCCTTCTTTCCCACAGTATGTACATTGGGGCTTCTTGAAATTTCCATGACCTCTGCCAAAGCCTCCACCCTGGCCTCTGCCTTGCCCTTGACCAACGAATCTTGATTGCATAACTGCATTGGAATCAACATTCTCTTGAATATTACCATGAACATGTGAAGCCAAGATCACAGATTCTGCCTCATTACTAGTGTAGTTTAACTGTTGTTCATGATTTAAGGCCATAACAAATGTTGTCTTCACATCTGGGAGAGGAAGAGTCATAAGAACTTGAGACTTAACAGTACTAAAATTACCATTTAATCCCTTCAAAATCCTTGTGGTGTAAGCATTTTCATAGTATTCTCTAATTGTCTGCAATGCAGGACATGTACAAGGAGGAATGGGCCTCAAAATCAGATATTGATCCCAAAATGTCTTCAATTTTGTGAAGTAATATGTAACTGACAATGTACCTTGCTTCACCTTCTCAATTTCTTCTTCAAGATTTGACAAACTATATGCATCTATTCTGCCAAAATGATCTTGAAGATCGGTCCATATATATCTTGTAGTGTCAAAGTACATGACACTTTCTGATAAAGCAGGCACCATAGAACTAATCAGCCAAGAAACCACCAAGTCATTCTGCTGCATCCAAGAAGAATAAGCTCGATCTTCAGCAGCAGTAATGACTGATGTACCATTAATGAAACATATTTTTCTTCACGAAGCAAGTGCTTTAGTAATAGCCCTCTTCCAATGATGAAAGTTATCTGCACCTCGCAATAAAGGTTGAACAAGACCTAGGCTCGGATTATCATTGCCATGCCCAGAAACTTGATTATTCACAGGTTCAGCCATGGAAATCAAGAAACAAGTAATTAACTAAGAGATAATCGAAGAGTAACCAAGAATCAGTGAATCGAGTGATCACAGTGAAGCATATGCTTTGATACCATGATGAAAATCAATCAAAATGATTGAAAACCAGAAAGGAAACAAAAATGAATCAGGAATAAGATGAACAGTAAACCAGTTGTCGAATTTCCAGAAAGGCGGGAAGATTACAAAGTGAGCAGTGATCAAAATTAACAACCGGAATATGTAATTGACAGTTCTAACTAACTAATGATCCATCTAATTATAGTTTATATAGGTTGTATCAGCTCAATTTCAGTAGTCACCGAATAACCGCTTCCAATGCCAAGGTGTTTGATGAAATGCCCAAGAGAGAAACAGAAGCTTATATCCTTGTTACTTATGCTTTAACATACGTAGTCATTTTGCACCAAGGATTCAATGTAAATACATTCTTGCTTGCTCTAAATACCTTTACTTAAATAAATAAATAAATAAATCAAATAGTTGTAAGTATCCCAAGATGCTACAATTTCTTTTAAATACCTCGTATTTACGTAACCAAATACACCTGGTGATAAATTATGTTAAACCCAAAAAATCTAATAAACCACATCAAACGATAAAGCAAGATTAATGATAATTGTAAATAGAATTAGATGATATAGTTAGGAATGTACAGACAAATTGGAAAACTGAACTAACTGATTTGATGTTGACACAATATTATTGTAGTTGATAAAATCAATGGTCATAGATGAATATAGAATTGGATTTATAGATTTTTGTACAGAAGAACTACTTTTATATTTAATCAGGCTAGAAAGACACTAAAGATTAATCATCACAAAATCATTGCAGAGTTACAATACAAGATATAGACTAACTAATCCTTTTTATCATATCAGGAGCAAAAGTGAACAAAAATTATCAATGGGAAACAACATAGACCAAGAAAATAGACCCTCACGGGATATATCACTCAACGCTCATTATTTATGAGGTGACTAAACTCTCAAGCTCTTTCCATTGAAAATGCCCCACTATATGCTTGTATATCGTCTCATATCAATCACCAAGGCATTGTGCAACACATAAATCATAAGGTCTTTGGGAAAAAATGATAGGTGAGGACAGCCCAAGTAAGAAAAAGGAAGTGAAAGGTGTAGAAAGAGGTATAAGAGACGGCAAAACCATTAGAGCTAGCGAGACACATGACTATTAAACTTCAACATCACACAAGGGCAAGGGGTCAAACACTTTATTTCCAAACAAAAGAAAATACAAAGGATAATTTCTCTACTTTTGGGAGGATAATGATACAACTCCCTCTTTATTACTAACAAATAGAACAAATAATATTTAGGAGGTTTTTTTTTTTTTTGATTGCCTCCTTTTTTGATTTTTTTTCCTCTTTTTTTCATATATTTTTCTTCCTTTTTTTTGTCATTTTTTTTTCAAACTAAGAAACAGACAAATGGTAACAATATGAATTTCCCCCAAGCTCGATCATTACATACTAAGTACAAGAAATTTGATATCCACATGCCCCAGTTAGTCCTAAGGTTGGGTGAAAGGAATTGGGCTACCTCTTTTTCGAGTTGTTCAATGTATGGTGTAGTGAAGTAAGGTAAAGTGGGAAAAATGTGTAATAAAGAACAAGATATAATGTGGTGGAAGGTAGAAACGAATGCCTCATTCATTTCTATGTGTTTGCACATTCCAAAGTAACATCAACAAGACTCAACACAAGTTCTAAAGGAACAAATCCAAGGAAGAGAAAATACATACAAATTTAGGGTGAGACTGAAGTGGTCAGTCATATGGCCGGAAAAATACCTCACCGGGTTATTTGTCTATTCACTCGGACTCTATTGTTTTCTAAAGAAAATAATGGCACTTTTAAACATGATAGTCTAAAAAGGATTTTTCACTCCATGTCATGCATTTCTCTTGTCAGAACAAACTATATCAATTTTCAAGCATTGCAAATCTCATCTAAAGTAGCTTTGTGTGATCACCAAAACCATCAAAACAAAACGGCACAACTGACTCGACTGACACTGACAAATATTCTAAACTGCATAAAAGAAAGACTTGCACAAATGTCGATCCCCCACACTTAAATGTTGCATTGTCCCCAATGTAATTAAATTAAATCATGGGAGGGTGAAAAGAGAACTCACAAGATGCGATGGGCGGGCTCCTTGTGTGCATATCATCGCGCTCCGAACAGCGTAGTCCTGAAGAATCTTCTTCGAACCCTGTGGAGTTGGAGAGTGGAGAATTGAGAGTTACCGGAGCTCCGGAAAAGTCACCGGGATTTTGTGGTTGTTTTTTCCATGGGGGCTTTATTTGAGGAGTAATATCTCAAAAATTCTTAGTTTTTCCCATGAGATGGAGGAAGTGGAGGGATGTATAAAGGTGGACGAAAAAGATGGTAAAAGAAAATAAAAAAGAAAGAAAGAATTTTTTTTATATAGAAGAAGGTGATGGGGGAGGGAGACGGGAGACGGGAGGGATGAAGCAGGGAAGGGGGTGGGGGGATAGTTGGGTTTGGGAAGAATAGGGGAAAAGAAAGAAAGAAAAAAAAAAGAATGATTATCTAGTTAGGAGAAAATGGGTGCAGGGCCGAAAGTTTGGGGGGAAAAAAAGTTTTTTTTTTTTTTTTGTTTGTTTGTTTGTTTGTTGAAAAACAGTCTCCATCACACCATGGGTGTGACAATGGCTGTTTTTTCCCTTTTTTTTTTTTTTTTAGCCACCCTTATTGTCTTTAACCACGTCATTGGTGTGACCTCCACTTTCCAAAGCTCGTTTTCTCCGCATGCAATGGCCTTCAAATACCACTCGTGCACATCTTTCTTTCGGCAAAACAGACACAAAAACAAAACAAACTAAGACCAAATGACCGAGAAGACAAATCTCTTCCTTTATTTATTCATCAAACAAGTAAAAATAAAAAATAAAAAAACACAATATGAATTTATAGTCTTCAGTTGGACTATCTTTAAATATCATTGTCAAGGAGGACTAAACCAAAGAAGAGCATCCCTCTGCATCTTTCTCCACATATCAAAGATATTAACAAGTATTTTCAGATATAGCATTGGGAGCCTATAATCATGTCTTCTTAAAAAGTGATTAATCAGTTTAGCTATAACGAATGAAGCGCCTCCTAACAATTTATTAATCTCTTTATCAATGCTCATGACAAATCTAAGAGAATTATGGACAATTAGAGGTGCAACATCTATATACTCTACATGCTCAACATGCATAAATTCAACATCGTTATTCAAAGAAGGATAACTAACATTATCAAATGAATTACTGAGTCAAGCACGGTAATGTTACCTCCATTTTCATTTTCTTCTTGGCTCGTCAATGTTGAATCCGAATTATTGCAAAGATTATCTTGTGAAGATGGTTCAATTTCCATGTGGCTCTACTCTTGTTAATACGAAGGCCCAAACACTCAGCAATCTTTGAGAAAGAGTCACCAAAAACATTCATATCAAGACATTGTGGGATTTCATAAGGATCATAGTCTATTTCATCCCCACAACTTTCAAGCACGGCGTTCTGATCTTGAATCTCCATCATATGCTTTTCTTTTTCAATCTCTTCAGTAACATGGAGATTCCGTGCAATCAATTCTCCAATTGTTAGCTCTCTCTTATTAGTAGAAGAAATGGGGTGTGAATCATTCGATCTTTCTTTGAACCGATCTCATTCTTGTATGGAACTCTCCATTCTAACCTCAAGTCTAGACTCAAGTTCTAATTGAGGGAACGGTTCTTGTTGCCAATTTCTTTGATCTTGACCCCACGGAGAATAAGGATAGTTACTCCTCTCACCATTGTATGATGGTGCATTAGATTTGTGGTTATATTGATATTGATCCCCATAACTTGCACCAGATACAACATTGTTATTCCACTGGTGAGATGAATAACCTACATTGCACTGAGCATCATAATGGTTGTCACCATAATATGAACATCTCACTTTAAATTGGTTAAGCTCATATCCATACGTCCTCTCAGCAGTTGGTGTCACTTGAGCATTGAATCTTGAGAAAAATGAATCCGTGAAAGCTTGACACTTCAAATTTCTGCAGAAGAAAAGAAAAAAAATCAAAAGCAAAAAGGTCTCACCGTAGCAAGGTGCAGCTTGCTAGGGTGAGAAAAAAGAAAAAGAAAAATCTAGTCTAACAAAATCAAGAACGGGTTCGATGTTGACACCGGAAGTCCCCGCAACGGCGCCAAAACTTGTTGTGTGATTTTCAATAGATAATCACTAAATCCTACCGCAAGCGCTCGGCTTATCCAAAGAGTACTTAGGATGTCGATCCCACAGGACTTGTAGTCAATCACCAAACAATTCCCGATTTATATTAGCTAGACAAATCAAATGTTTGTAGGTTTTTATCTAAAAATACTAAAATTAAAGAAAATAAAGAAAGTATAATTGTGAACCAAGAACTTTAAGTTTTAGGTAAAGATCCAATTTAAAAGCATTTCTAGGATTTCGGAGTCACCACGGAATTACTATATGACTTACCAACAATATTTCCCCCAAGATACGAATTTTACACTTATAAAGGCAATTATCAAATTTTACCACAAAAATATTCTTTCGAATTATTTTTGTGATTGTACCTAGACTCAAACTACACCCGGTTTCCCACGATGAAGAATGAATTTAGATCCCTTAAAGAACCATAATTTCATGCCATCTAGGTTTTTACCAAATTTTCATTCCAATAAAACCCTAGATTCAATTCTTGTTTCCTAGAGTATCAATTAATTGGTACTTTTTCGGTCACTAATTAAACGAATAATTTCTCTACGTAGAATCGCGATTATTCACCCTCTCGAGCTATTAATTTCGACAATCATACAAGAATAGCATACAAGAACCAATTTATAAGCATCAATTTCATAAAACAAGGGAAAGATTGAGTTTTTACATCATATATTCATGTCCGGGTTTCTCCCAATCCTAGAAACTGATATCTACTCACGTTCCATATCAAGATTCCAAGATTCAATCATAGAATACATACTTTGACAAGAAAAATAAATAAATAAAGAAAAGGAAAAAATGGAGAGAAAGAAATCGTCAAAGTATTGCATAAATAATCAAACCTCGAAAAAGCTTTGTTCTTGAATTTCTTGAACCTAAAATCCTTGTTCTTGGGGATGGGAGAAGATGATGAAGAAAAGAGGAAAAGAGTCGACTAAAATATGATGGGGAGGCGTCAATCTTGAATTGTATGACTTGGAGAGAAAAAAAGGGATAATTACATCATAAATATAAGTTTCCATAGTTAATTTAATCATGAAAATCTCTAAAATCAAATATCTATCGATATTGGACTCTTCTAGTGTGTGGGCTCCTCCTTTTTCACTGAAAATCACGCCACTATGATAGAAAATGCGTTGGTGAAATTTCGACCAATCAGAACATTTCGTTGGCCAGGATCAGATTTCTGGAAACTGTCACACCCTGGGTGTGACAGAGGCTGGTTTTTGAGTTCTTCCATTTTAGCTCTGTTTTTTTGGCATTTTTCTTCTAATCTTGAACAATACTGCAATAATTCAAACATCCGCAGTAATCTAGCCCAAAAAGGATAAAAACATCGCAAAATAACAACATATGGCACCAAATTGAGTCCAAAACATCTAGAATTATTCGACTTTTTAGCAACTTATCATACATATTTAATTAATCAACATAATTAATATCTTGTATTATATTTATTCATAATAAATAAATACCACCATATTAATTTATCACTATAACACTTTATAGTCGAGATAAACTTTCCTTATTTGGTTATCACTATAACCACATTTTAATCCGGCTAGATGTTCTTATGTGTGTGACCCGATAGACTACCGAATATGTTGGCCGTAGATACAAAGTGCAATTATGAGTATGCCCTTCATACCTAACGGTCACGGAATAGCGTCTAGCAACACACCGCGACCCTCAATCATCAGAATAGTCAATTGCAATGACTACTACCTTTCATGTGAAACGGTTACCCTGTAAATAGAATCCTATCACTGTTAAAATATACATACGGTCGTACGTCGAGTGTCAAACATCAACGACCGTATCTTATAATCGGGATATCCTACTCTCTCGAAGTAACATAGTACTTCCGCTTTGGAAAGACTTTCGAGAATAAGATATTCCTTATAAGAAGGCCCTTTCGGATATTTATTCCTAATCATAGGATACACAATTTCCAGACGAGCAACATAAATCCTACGCATGCTTCAGTATCACACCCAATCACTACCTCATGATCGCCTCAAGGCTAAGGGAAACTTCAATAGTGTCAACGTATGACAATCCACACCGTGATGCCATGAAGACTCCGGTCTTAGGATAATTACACAACCGCCACATAGTGCGACACTTATTAAAGTAAGTGGGTCAGTCTAACGTACGCATTCTTTAATACACATCCACGTATAGTCCAAGTGTCTCTACACTTTGATAGACGAGATCTATCCCTATCTTCAATTAAGATAGAAGACATCCAATACATGCTAGTCTAATCATACTATTAATGTCCCATTTAATAGTACATACGACTAGAGACATTTAAGTATCAAACCTATTAAAGTGAGTCGAGATCTCATCAACCATAATCACTATCATGGTTTCTCTTTCACAGTTTGACACTAGGGACGTTATCATATATACAATATCATAATTGGTCCTCTAAACGAACAAATATATAATAACAGAAAGCCATTTAATATATGTATAAACACAAAGAAATAGTAGAAATGATCCGACCCGGTCTGATCCGGTCCAACCCAATTGGGTTTAGGATACTATTTCAACACATCCCATACCCAAAATTTATCTCCATGTTGCGCCGTCGGAGGAAATATAAGAAATGAAATACTCTCAATCTCTATTCAGCATGCCAGCAAGAGAAGTCCAAGCCAATATTTTATTCCAAAGTGCTAAAGAAAGGAAACATCGAAGGAAAAGATGTACCCCATCTTCATCCTCACTGCTACAAAGCGGGCAGAGAAGGTTGCTTAGTTGAACCCCATGCTTTACAATATTTGTCCGGGTCGGTAAGCGATTAAGAGCGGCTTTCCAATTAAAAACATTTACTTTTGAAGGAACATAATTATTCCAACGCCAAGCTAGAGTAGTCATGCCGGTACCAGCATCATTGATAATGAGTTTCTTCAACCTAGCCATGGCAAATATGCCTTTGGACCCGAGCCTCCAAAACAGTATGTCTAAATTTCCGGCAATAAACGCCACACTTCCAACAAGTGCACATAGTTCAATAAACTCACCCAACTCCCTACCTCTCAACACTCTCCTCCACCTCTACTCCCAACACCACTCGTCGTCCACAACTCACCCCTTGGATTTATTGGAAATTGATCGTCCTTTTTTAGGTGTCCAAAATCTTCGACAAGTATACCGGGTCAATTGTAGTCTAGTAATGGTGAGACTATGTCGTATCCACGGAGATGTGAGGTTAAGTACTGGAGGTTAAGTACCGGATGACTATATTATCTTGGTCTAACTCAATAAACGACAATGAGGTAAAATATAAAGATCAAGCTATGATGCTCAATCAAGTTAAGGACTAAAAGTAAATTGTGGTATTGATTAAATTGGTAAAAGGCCTATACAGGACAATGCATTGTTTAAATTATATCTTTATAGTACATGGGAATGATAACTACCGACCAACTATCCATTAATGATCAAGTGTTATGTTAACGGTGCTAACCTCTAATCTAGTAATTGTCCCTCATACAAGTACTTGCAATTACTCTGTATCTCCTCCTTGGTCTAAATTCACTTTAAACCTACCGATTCAACATGATTAAGATCTACATGTGCATAGACAAACTATAAACCCTGCGTAAGAAACCAAGTTCCGGTTAAGGCCAGTTTTACCTATTGGTCTCCTTATCCTTTTTCCCACACAGAATCTTCGGTCGATATCATCTAAGTGTGGGTGTGTAAGTGCTAGGTCATGAATCCAACACAAACAAGAAATCAACTAAAATAAGGAGAGGTGGCATACACAAAATTCTCACAACAAGCACAGTCATTCACAATCAACTAATGGAGATAAAAAATATTACAAATACATAATCTTGGCTAGATTGAAGAACTAGCCACTCAAGGTTATGGAATCCACAATGTCACTTAGGAATTCCATAACTATGAACACAACTAAATAACAAGTATAGGCTAAAAATGTACCCAACCAAAATCTATTAACTTCAAGAAGAGAAACTTGCATTCAAAATCAAAGTAGCTCAAATGGAGTTTACACCAAAAGATGATCAACTTGTGCCACAAAGTATTCCAAAATTAAAGCAAGAATTCCTAATGTTTACAAGTCGAGTTAGATGCTAAACTGTTAAGATCAAGCGCTTACCGTTGTACTAAAACCAATTGGTGGTGGTAGAGGCGCAACTTTATTTCCTTTAACACACCCCCTCAAGTGTGGGCCTCTAACAAGGTTGTGTCATCTAGACGCACAAAGACAAGACCAAACTAGGCCAACAAGACAAAGAGACTCAACACTTGCATAATAAACTGAGGGAGCCATGGTTTGATCCCATGACCTCCCGCTTTGATACCATGTTAAGGATCAGTGCTTACCATTATACTAAAACCAATTAGTGGTAGTAAATGTGCTACTATATTTCCTTATACACTTTAACACGCCCCCTCAAGTGTGGGCCTATATAAAGGCTATGCCAACTAGGGACACAACAAGCCTAAGCCAACTAGGATCACAAAGACCAACTAGGCCAGCCCAACACTTGACAATATAAATGGGGGGAAATATTGTTCACACCAGGGTTCGATCTCATGACCTCTAGCTTTGATAGCATTTTAAAGATCAAGCGCTTACCGTTGTACTAAAACCAATTGGTGGAAGTAAATGTGCTACTATATTTCTTTATACATTTCAACACGCCCCTGCAAGTGTGGGACTATATCAAGGCTATGCCAACTAGGCACGCAACAAGCCCGAGCCAACTAGACTCACAAAGGCCAACTGGCCAGCCCAACACTTTTACATTATAAATGGGGGAAAATAATGTTAGCAGCGGGGTTTGAACCCAAGACCTTCCGCTCTGATATAAACTATGGTGGATTTTGGCTAGAGAAGCCTTGGAAATGGAAGTGTCTCCAAGTTTAGGTTTTGGGTGTTAGGTGAAATGTTGGTAAAAATGAATGTTTTGTCTTAAATGCGCTATGGCGGGAGCCAACTTCTTGTTAGGTGAGAAAGCTATCAATCATTTAATTCATGGCAGTAGATCTGATCACAAGGATTGGTGGGCACTATAAGAGGTTGGCGGGCGCCAACAGGTATAATTCTGAAATTTCAGAGCCAAGTGAAGAGGGCGGACGCCATAAGCAGATGGCCGGCGCCAAAAATTTTGAATTATATTTTCCCACTCTTTTGCACATCGAATCGAATCGTGATCAAATCCTCGACTTGACAAATCCACGAACCAGACTTCAGGACTCGATAATCTGTGCTACCAAAAAAAAACACAAGACTACCGCATGTAAATCCGATAACAAAATTTGGCCATTAGTGCCTAGATAATTAATAGATTATGATTTTTATTATATATACTATTTACTCAAAAGGTCCGATTTATCATAAGAATTGCTCGAAATGATACAATAATACCAATAAATGCATAGAAAATGGGGATAAAAACCATGAAATGTATCATCGAGTTAACTTACATCAACAATAATACGGTTAATTTTTTTTGAAAGACACGGTTAATTCTCTGAAACATTTAATATTAACCACGTCTTTTTCAAAAACCCTACGCAAAGGAAGTCCGAAGAGGAGGAGGTGCTAAGATATTCTATAACATGTCGAATTGTTTTCATCGTAATTTACATTTCTATTCATTGTATAACACTTAGCCAATTTTTACAATACAACTGTTGTAGAAATGTGATACCAAGTAATATATTACTACAACATTTTATTCATAATCTCTCACACATGATAAAAGTTTATTATATGAAAGAGTGTAATTAATAATGAAAAACTCTAATATATGTCACTTTTGGTACAACTTTCGGACAAGCGTTGCATACTACATCTTTCATAACAATTAATTTGCACCTTACGAAACTTAGTACTACATTATATAGTAAAATTTTAATCAAAATTTCTCATTTAGAGTTGAAATTTCTCATATATAACCTTGTACGTAATAATTTATTTATTTATTTATTGAAAAACTCATATCCAAGTACTCCCTCCGTTTTTTTTATCTCATCATTACATTTCGGCTTTTTTCCATTTTTTATTTATCTGTCATTTTACATTTCGTCAAAGATTTATTATTTTTTTCTTCCTTTACTAATAAAATATTTACATCTCCAATAAAAAAGCACAATTCCAATACTAAAACTCCTTTACCAACAAAACATTTACATCTCCAATAAAAATACATTTCCAATACGCATATTAATTACTTTCTTAATCATGTGATTCTTCTCTCTCGCGACATATATATAAAAACGGAGGGAGTAGTTAAAAACAAATTGTACTTTCGATTCAATAAAAAAAACTAAGTTAATTATTAAAACTAAGTTAATTATTAATCTTGTGTCTAGATGCTAAAGTCCATTACAGAAGAAGACATCTCTTAATTTTCCAGGAAGTTAGTTAAATAGTGGTAGTACTATATTATAGTCGATTTATTCCACGACTTTTGGTGTCAAATGCACAACTCCTCCTATGACTTTTGCCTCAAGTTAGAGAATGTAGTTCAAAACTTTGAGTTCCAAGTCCATTTTTTTGTTTGAAATTCTAAACGACAAGTTGGCATTTTTGGGGAATCTCCAAGATTGATATACCTAGGCAACCCTCCCATTAACCCCCCCACCCCCCCTCCCCCTCCCCCTCCCCCCTTGTGACAAATTTGGAAAAATAAGTATGTTAAATTTTACCTAAGTACTCCCTCCGTTCTGAAATAATTGAGCCAGTTGCCAAAAATTTTTGTTTCAAATGAGCATTTATTGTTAAATTTCCTACATTACCCTTATTTAATACTAAATAAGAAGTTTTAAAGAATACTGCATTAATCAGATTACAAGTGATTTTTAGTCATTGCATCATTAAAGTCTTAGCATTAAATTACATCCTTAATAAACGTGTTTTTAGCAACTGCCTCAGTTATTTCTGAACGGATGGAGTATATTGGAACTTTTTGATTATGTGTAAAATCACAATCCAAATATACAACGGGCGTATTCAGGGGCGGACGCGGAATCTCGAATAAATAGGTAATAAATATTTTGAAAAGGCAATTTGAAAAAATCAAGGGAGGGCAAACAAAATATTTAATACATATATTAGTCATTTTTTCGGAACAAGGAGGGGTGGTTGTCCCCATGACTGTACATAGGTCCGCCATTGCGCGTGTTGGAAATTAGAGCACTTGCAGTTGATGGTGTAAATCTTTTAAATACTCTATTTTAGATATTTCAGTAGGAAAAATATTATTGTACCATATACTATATTTTTTACTGTAAGATACCGATTTTGTAAAATTTTCTTTACATCTACAGCATTATATACATATTATGTAATTTTTCCTTTATATCTACTACATTATGTAAATAGAAAAACTGATGCATTTAATCTTGAATAGAGATCAGAAACTAAAAACGTGTATTCCCTTTTAAAAAAAAAAAAACGTGTATTTTAAATTGTAAAATAAAACCAAGTAATGCTTCTAGTGTTAAGTGACTTGAGAATCGCCTAGAAATCACCGTTCGATTCTCCTCTCGAGGCGCCATGTTGAAAGAGAGCTCTTGATCGACCTTACCCTCGAGTATGAATTAGACTTTGCAGCACGATATGGACCGAATTTGGATTAGTCGGACCAAGTGAGTTCCAGATACAGTGGCTTTAAGAAAAAAAAAATTGTAAAATAAAGAGGATCGATGCGAGTGTCCTTTGAGATGGTAATAGAATAGATAACTTCATTGACGTAAGGGGTATGATATTAAATGTATTGAGTTATGTGTTTATTTTTGTTGTCAACGCGGTGATTGATGTAATTGTATTGAGTTATGTGTTTATTTTTGTTGTTAGCGTGGTGATTGATGTGTTACAAGGATAGATTAATTATGTGATCTTGATATATGTTTTGGATTTACTTATTTTCTTTTTCTTGTGTTGTATTAGTTTGTATTTAGTTGTTTGGTGTGTAATTTGTGTTTGTCAAGCTATGTATTGCTTTGAGGATTAATGTGTCTGAATACCCTTTATTCTATTGGAGATTTTTTTTTCCTCTTCTATTCAGCACCCTCTTTCCAATTTATTTGTTATTTTGTAATCTCGTTTTGTGCTGGTTATGTTGTAATCTCATTTTGTATTGGTTTGTTAGTTCGGTGTTAGGCCGGGTTGTAGTGCGACATTAGGCCGCGTTGTACGTAGTGCGGCGTATGTAATATCCCGACCTTTCGTAGAAGGACAGATGTGTCTTTTTGTGAAAAAACGGAATATTATATTTATTAATTCTGGATTTAATATTAAAAGGAAAAGGAAAGAAAAGGGATTATTGGGAATTTATGGACTTATAAGTATTTAATTGGAAATAAAGGGTGTTATTTCTAATTAATAGTGGGAAGGTTATTTTGGAGAAATAACTTCCCACTTACAGGAGAAGTTGTCAGAAATAAGGTTACAGGGGAAACATTCAAACTATTGAGAGAAAAAGAAAGAAAAGGGACTTCACCAATTTTGTTGCTCATCAAGTTTTAGTCGGATTTCAGAATCGTTTCAAGGCTCAGAACCAGTGGGAAGAGAGGATCGTATTGATACTAAAAGTTCAGAGTTTTGTAAAGGTATGATTTCAGCCCTAAGTATGGATTTGTCAAGGATTGATCAATCTTCAAGGCTTTGGTTGGTTTGATTCGTAGTTCTTGTGGTTTAGAAGCTTTGATCATCAATTAATCCAAGTTAATTATGATCAAATAGGTTTCCAGTTGATGTCCTAGAAGGTGCGGTAGATCTTCTTGTGGTTTTGCTTGCTTGAAAGGTAAGAGGCTCTTCATAATGTTTAATTAAGGTTTTATGGTGTTAAGGTTGTGTTTTGGGTATGATTTGTTGTTAGAAATCATGCTAGTTGTTGTTGTTGTAATACGAGGTGTTATAGCATGTTTAGAACCTGTTTTGATGCTATTTGGATGTATATTTTGGTGTTAGACTTGGTTGGTTTTGAGTAGAAATCGATAAAGTGCAGAAAATTGCATGTAGTGCAGTTTTGGTCCAGTTTTAGCGCCCCCTGGCTTGTTCATAGAGTTAATGAACTCTCTGAAGCAGTTTTGGTGCGCCCCGAAGCTTTTGGCGCCCCCCTCCCCCCCGACATTGTGTGAATTGTTTCTAGTGTTTTAAGCTATGAGATGAGGTTGGAATGTTGTTTCTTGACCTAATAACATTAATTGAACTTGAACAAGACCTGATTAAGCTTCTGATGCATTTAGTTTTGGCACCAAATGTACTCTTCAAGGGAGTTGAAGTTCGGGACCGTCGGAAAAGTATGATTGGCTTGTGCTTTGATGAATTAGTATTCATCAATGTCTGTGTATGTATGGGCTTGTTCGTGTCTAGTGGTCAGGAAAGAGTAGTAGAGGTGAGGATGTTACTTGAAAATACTTAGGTGGCTAGTTAACAATTAATAATAAACGTGCTTGTGTAATTAAAAGGCTAAACATCAATCCATTCTTGGTAAGGCACAAGGCTATTTCGTAATGTGTGGGCGTTCAGATAAAGTGAATAACTCTGCTGGCCTATAAACAACTAAATGGTAGGGGACTTCGCCGAACGTGTGCGCTATCGGAGTCCACCAGTATGGACTTCCGTGGTTATTGGTGTGATCCACCAATATGTTGCATCCAGATACTTCATGATGAGTAATCATGCATAGTGCCATCGAATGCTGATGTAACAAAGATAAGCTAAGCTAGTAACAGTTAGTCACGATATGTTGATGAGCATGAAGTGAACCCTAGAGTTTGAGTCGGTCTGACAAAGATAACTTAATAATAATAACTAATGGACTTTTCATTGTAAGACTTAATTACACATTAGCTTCTTTCTCTTGCTAAGTACTTTGTACTTATCTCAATTGCATATGTTGTTTTGTGTGCTTTTGGGGTGAGAAGACGAACACGTTGAGGAGTTCGATGATGAGTTGATGACGTTGATGCCAAGACGATGTTTTCTTTTTATTACCTTTCTATTAAATGTTGTACTAGATTATGTTGTACTTTTAATTTTCAAGACAAGTGTCGTACTTTGTTTAACACCTTTGTAAGTTTAGTTGTTGTACTTTTGCTTTGGACATCGTATGTTATAAGTTACTTCGTTGTTGTAAGTTAAGCTTTCTATCCTTAGTATGTTGTAATCTATTCTTAGCAGTATTTACGATGCTTTGCCGAGTTTTTTTTAGCTTCCATTTGATAAATCGATACGACGTAGTAGAGGCTTACGTATAATGTTGAATTTATTTAATATTATATGTGCCGGGCGTTTCGTTTCCGGATAAGGACTCGGTATTTGGGAGTGGGGAGTTACATCGTAGAACCGTGTCTTTAGTCTAGCTGTAGATAGCTTTTGTTGTAAATTATTAGCGAATGGGTTTAGTAAAACTTTCGTCGTTTGTGGAAAAAAAAAACTAATGAACTACTAAATTGTTTGTACGACGGCGTATCATGGTGATGACGGATCCTATTATCTAAGCGATGACACGATCAGACAAAAAAAGATTGCGAACAGATAAATATGCAGGATATGCTTCCATGTTGGGCTACGTGCCAGAATCTGTTGTCTGCGATGGTTATGTGACTTTTAACGTGTAAATATTGTGATAGCTACGTATAATGATTGGTGTAATTAATGAGCACTCACAGTTGGGTCAATAGTAGATGTTTTGTCATGATGTATCTATAAAATATGACGTAAATATTATGACAAGATAATTTCGCTGAGTAAAGAATAAAGAGTAAGGAAGTTTTTTTTCCAAGGCATAAAGATCAAGATTTAGGGGAGTCTATCATGTCTTTGTAAATTTGTTAAGATTACGACAGTTGTTGTAGTATGGTAAATTCGTTAAATGTGAAGAGTCAGGGGTGGGTTCTTTGACAAGATAATGTGCTGCCAAACTGACATGTCAAGGTAATTTCGCTGAGTGTGGGTGTCTGTTTGTTTGCTTGCATGTCATAGTGTGTACTGCGGTTGTGGCTCCGCCTGTTGAGCGTCTTTCGTTGGGTGAAAGGCCTTAGTTTCTATGTGAGTAAGGTGTCGTGGAGACGTTGTGACTTGGTATAACTGTCTGTTTGGTGTATGAGTAATGATGGTACCCATCGTGTGGTTAGGAAACATGCATGTATTCGATAATATGAGTCTAGATACATACCAAATGATTGTTATAATGCGTATGATCTGGTTGGCACGTGATATCCAAACTAAAGATATCGAGTGTATAAGAGGTTGACTGTGCTAACTGCATGCTTGAGTTGTATGGAATGGAATGAATAAAATGTTTGATAAATGTGACGAGTAAATATACAAACAATATTATTTAATGAATTGTAATACGATATTACATGTGCCATAAAAGTGAATCCGTGAACCGCATGATCTAGTGGCGTGAATATGCGTTTTTAACAACTGTCTCAAATAATTATCAATGACAAAAAACAATTGCACCCAAGTGTTCTTATCTCAAACCTATATGGCCCCGAGGGGCATAACTCAATACAACAAACAAATGTTTTAATGACAGTCTTGTCTTTCACCTGAGGTATATAAGATCTATATCCGTATCAATTTTTCTCAGTAAAAAAATACATACGGACAGTTTTTACGAATTAAACCACTAAAATATAACACTGAATTTACATCATCTGCGAATATTTTTTTTTGAATAAAGAATACAAGGAGTAATATATTAATTTCGGAAAACAGTTGGACTAAAGTGTAGTTATCTAAAAATAGATGTGAACGTGTGAGCGCACGTACTAGTAATTTCCGCCACTATCTGACATTAAATGAGTCTTCGCGCCTAACAACTTATGCTGACAAAAAAACCGGAATGGTTCAACCGCAATTAACCTGAGTCCGTACCCGTACCCGTTTCCATCTCCTATATAAACTCAACCATACCCACCAGACTACTAAAGTATTATCAATCACACAGTACTACTACTCTTTCAGAGAGCGAAAATGGCGATGTACATCGGAGAAGAAGACGTGTGGAAATGTCCAAAACACCCTTCCAGCGCCACCGCACCGGAGTTTGTCCGGTGTGTTTACGTGACCGTCTCATCGTGCTTTGTCCGGAGTGTGCGAATAAGCTCCCTGTTTATGCTACGCCTCCGGTTCGTCTTCTTCCTCTGCTTCCTCTTCTTCTAGTTTCTCGTTGTTTTCATCCTCCTCCAGAGACGGCGGAGGCGGAAGTAGCGGCGGCGGTCGTGTTTCTGAGTTAATCGATCGAGAGCCAGCATTCCGGAGGTCGAGATCCGTTGGAATTCCGTACATTTTCTCTCGATTTGCCGGTGATAAAGGCGTAAATCAACGACCGGAGCCTGCGATTAAGAGTAAGATCGCGTTGTTTTTATCGAAGTTTAAGACGATTCTGAGCAGAAAAAAAGCAGAAATCGAGAGAAATGACAACGATTCAGATCACAGAGCAGATTCAAACGCTTACAAGCATAGTAAGAAATCGAGTACTGCTGATGATTTGGCTAGAGTAATGATGAAATCGAGGTCCGTACACTTGCCGGCGGCTACGGCTACTTCACACTACGCAAAATCACTGGCGACGGTTAAGAATGGACGGAGTTTGCGAAGTCCGATGAGGTTTTTCCGGCATGTACGAAGTGCCTCGACTTCGGCGACGGCTCAAGACCGGTCTTCTCCTTTGTGTAGAAGTTAACTTGGACTATCTGCAACATTATTAAATTAAAATATTAATAATGTGTAAGATAATAAATTTTTATTTTATTTTTCTAATATATAGATGTACATAATAAGTTTAAAATTTCAGGTGATGTTTATTAAATTTTTTTTTTTTTTTTTTTTTTTTTTTTTTTTTGAGGAAAGATGTTTATTAAATTAGATAGTATAATAATTTAGAGTTTATTTTTGTATATAAGTAATGATAAATTAAAGAGTGTTTATGATAACATTAATCATGCATATGTAACTAACTTAGTTCTCGTGAACTAAAACTCAAAACGACGTTGTTTTAATTGTAATGTGTTAACGGTTCATAGAATGCTTTCACCGGAGGGGATCCAAGCTCTTGTTTGTGCTAGAAAAGTATGAATTTGTAACTTCTTTAGTTCAATTAATATTACTTGTATACCAATTGATGGGCACTTGTATCTTAATTTTTTTTAAGTCTTGATGTCCGAAACAAACTGGCCTGACTAATCCGAAATTTGATTCAAGCCGTACCTGCATAATGACTTTTACTCAGGATAAGATCTGGTTAAAAGCAATTTTACTATATGATTAAAAATTTACAAGAAGGTTAATCTAGTTTTTCTTAGTCAATAAAGATAAAAAAAATGTTGTTTTATCTTTTACCATTAGAAATAAAAATGGGATAGGAAAAATAGAATTGAATTCTTCTCTTAGGTGTGATTGTGTGAAGGTGTTGACTTCATTAGGAATTCAAGTTGAAAAAATTTGGAAGATGTTAACAATTCATGACATGCTTCAAAAAATAAAATAAATAAATAAATATTAAGAAGAACAATTCATGACTTGGTGCATTGATGCTTGCATTTTCACACTTCAAAGTCTTGTTAATGTAGTAAACGTTTATTCAATATTTTAGTTTTTTTAAGGAGAAAAATGTCTTGTTTATAAGAGTCTTTAATGGCATCAAAAAAATTAAAACCGTTTACAATCGTATCAAACCAAACTTAACCCTTATCCATGGGAGCTTTGTCAATATACCATTATCGATGCCCCAATTTTAAGCATACCACCCATCATCGATATTCCATTTTTATTTTCGCTTTTAGATGTTTTGGACCAAACTAAACCCTAATGGGAAGGAGAACCCCAATAGTGATTTGAGACCTTAAGATCGCATACACATTTGTGAAAAAAAGGAGAGAAAATCGCGTCCCAAAATTATTTTTCCCAGAAGCAGTGGCAACCTGGGAAAAATCCCCCTTATATCCATACCACCTCACCCATCCTACCACATTACTCGCCGTCTTACCTACCTTGATTTACTTTAATCACCATTCCTTTATCACTTTCAAAGCTTATTTTAACCACTTTACCCTATCCCGACTCTTCATTTCAAGTTTCAACCCATCAATTACTCATAGTCTTATCACTTTCAAACCTTACTTTAACCGCTTTACCCCATCCCGGCTCTTCCTTTCAAGTTTCAACCCATCAATTACTCAATAGTCTCATGCCTCGATAACCAACCTTAAATCACCTTACCCTTACCCTACAATCCTACACTTCTCACACCCATCGTCACTGGCCTCCACACCCATCCTATCTTAACCCCACCTCAACTCATCCTACAACCTCACTATTATAACAGATTTTATGGTGTAACGACTGTAGGTAGGTTGTTTTAAGTGACATATATTAAATGTTTTTCATTTTTATTTTCTTTCTAATAATACACATTTATCGTGAATGAGAAATTAGAAAATGAAAGACTGTAATATATGTCATTTAGTAATCACTTATCGTTTAATCTAAATTTTTTAGTTAAGTCAAATGTCATAATAATAAAAGAGTCCATTACATTGCATTTCTTTAATTTCATTGTCCATTAAATTCATGGATTTTTATTTGTAAACATGAAACGAAAGTGAAAGCTCTAAGGCAAATCGCAGTGCCATGATCCACTTGAAAAGACCGCAAAATCTAAAAGTGATAAGAATTTTACAAGGATCTAAAAGGAACGGACAAAAAAACAATAATAATAAAGTGACACCTATGAAACAATATAAACGTGTTAAATTTTTGAGTGATATATCCATACGATATTTATATAGTGGATATTAGTTATAAGGCCGTCGTTAGAGACTTAATAATCATTTAGGACACTCAAAAAACTTATTATGTTATAAGGACAATCTAATTTTTGGTTCATTTCTTGGCTCCAAATTCATCAGCGACATCACCATTTCATTTGCTCCGGCGTCAGAATTATTTATGAGTACAACCCATTTAATCCCCACAACCCAGTTAATCCAAGAAATGAGTTGCGACCATGTAAGAATCGCCCTGGAGTTCAAAGACGACTCGCCGGAGAAGACCGAGCCGAGCGCGCCCACTTCATTCAATCCTGTTTGGACGTTGTTCAGAAGCGGCCGGAAACTTGGCTTCGCCGCTCGACGAAAGGCAACACGCCAGATCCGCCTCATGCTCAAGACCACGCAATCCATAACTGCCGGAGCGGGTGTGATTCCATCCGGATCGAGAACCGAAACGGAACCTCGTCGGAGGAGCTCATGTATACGTGAGCTAATTATGAATGTGTGGTAGTAGTCGACTCGAATCTTTCCATTTGATCAACCCGGATGATGGTCCGGGTCAAGAACTCGCTTTTTCTTGCTCGTAACAAGGTGATTAGATATTTAGATAATTTTTTACTTACTATTATTATTATTATGGCCGCAAGAAAATGATGGGAACTCGTTGTTTCCAAACGAATCTTTGCTTGCCGGTATGGACACATGGAAAATCATGGAGAAGATAGTTGTTGTAGTTGTGGAGCTAAGAAATTAAAAACTAGGTCGGGCAATTTTTCCGATTCTCGACTTTCTTTGCAAGAATGGCGGCGGCGTCAAGTCGGGTCAAGAAAAGAAGCTCAAAGAAAGTGAAACGCTTTGATGTTGTATGTTTGTTTTCATTGTTGCTTGAAGCTAAATTACATAGAAGTGGGCATGAATGTGAATGAATTTTGTGAAAATTTGATGATATTAACGATTTGAAGTAGTTGATTGGAGTATAGAACAATCATATTTTTCCGATTTACATGCTACGTGATGGAGTGACATTGATGACTGATGCCGAGGACATTGCTTTGACTTATGCAGTGACATTGATGACTTATGCAGTGACATTGATGTCTGAAGCAGTGACATTGATGACTTATGCAGTGACATTGATGTCTGAAGCAGTGACATTGATCACTTATGCAGTGACATTGATGTCTGAAGCAGTGACACAATAACACGTCTGGAGAAACATTCGAGCATTCATGCATCAGTGTTTTACTAATTAGTTGACAAGTGTATTTGGGTGCTTATAATAGATGATATAGTCCCTTTTGCTTTCGCAAAGACAAGTACGATCTAGGAGGCTTTTTATTACCTTCTTATGGGTTTCACTCACCATGGTGGCTTACAATTAAGTCTTTTTGGGTTTCGTGTCGCTTATAATAGATGTGGATACTCATAGTTTGGGGTTGTTTTTCTTTCTCTTATGGTTGTCTTTGTCCTGCTTCTTGGGTTGCGAGTTGATATAAGTGCTTTATGGCATTTGGCTAGCGTGGTTTCTATATTGGAGCCGGTTTATGAGCTTGCAACTATGAAAAGAGCTATCAATTGTTAAAGGCGGACCATGATAGCTTTCGACCTTGTTTTTGTGTATATGGCTATTTGTGGACCGATCACACTATATTCTCATCGCTTGTGGTTAATGGTGGGGATAATCATGGTGTGCTTACAACAATTATGGTTGGTGGATTTTTGGTCAAGTTCTTGGTGATAGTTAATCTGGCCGCCTATTAGTGTAAAGTGTGTTTTACTATGTGTGCAAGAGTTACCATCATCAAGAGATTGACAAGAGTGCCCTATATGATCATCTTGGTGGTCCGGGCTTATCGCAGCGACATTGCCGATTATGCGGTGACATTGATGACTTATGCAATGACATTGATGTCGATGCAGGTGACATTGATGTCGATGCATCGCGGTGACATTGATGTCCGATGCAATGACATTGATGACTTATACAATGAGATGTCACCGATCAAGGTTGTCAATGGATCGCGGTGGTCAATACATCATTGTATTCAATGAATCGCGCGGTCATTGCATCGGGGTGGTTAATGGATCCCGATGGTCAATACATCGGGGTAGATGGTCAATGTATGATGGTGATGAATACGCCACGTAGATTTTTATGAAGAAAAAAATTGATTTATGAAATTTATTCGAAAAATATCAAATTTGATTTTAGAATAAAGAAGACGAAAAATATGAATTTTAGTGAAAAAAATTATGATGATCCGAGTTTTAGATCAAAATATATGACGCTTATAAATATGATGAATTTAAAAATAAAAATAAAATAAAAACTGGTCTGTCGTTCCTTTTTTCTTTTTTTTTTTTTATCTTACGCAAATGACATCATCGCTTACGCAAATGATATCGATGTCTGATGCGTGACATTGTTGACTTATGCAGATGACATTGATGTCGGATCAAATGACATTGATGACTTATACAATGCGATGCCATCGATCAAAGTTGTCAATGGATCGCGGCGTCAATACATCATGGTATTCAATGAATCGCAGGTCATTGCATCGGGTGGTTAATGGATGTCGGTTGTCAATGTATGACGGTGATCAATACGCCACGTCGATTTTTATGAAGAAAAAAATTGATTTTTGAAATGTATTCGAAAAATATAAAATTTGATTTTAGAATAAAGAAGATTTAAAAATATGAATTTTAGTGAAAACATTATGATGATCCGAGTTTTAGATCAAAATATATATATATATTTTTTTTTTTTTTTTTTTTTTCTTTGCTTCTTTTTTTTTTTTCTTTCTTTTTTTTTTTTTTTTCCCTTCTTCCTCTTTATCCACTTAAAATTAGAATGTCCTTATAACTAAATAAGTTTTCTTTAAAATTAGAATGTCTCTTATAACTAAATAAGATTTCTGAGTCATTCTATTACCCCCTAATAAATTGAAAATCACCCTTTTAAATAATTAAATTTTTATATACCATTATTTTAGCTTACATAACACACGTATTTTAAAGTAGATATATATACAAGAAAATATTTACGTTTTAAAACAAAATTAAGGCATATTCATACCATCCAGACTTACAATTCGGAAAATTTAAATGCACGTGAGAATTTAGGTCCTTGAAAAAAATTCAACACAAATGACCTAAACCCTCAATAAAATACAAATGACGTAAAAGTTCAGAATGCATTGCTTACTTGATTAAACGTATACGGTATACGCAACTAATAAACAGAAAAACTCCAATTTCTTGGGAAACAAGATATATAGAAATTTAACTAATTTTTTTAGGTTGCATCTAATCCATAAGGAAATGAAATGACATTGGATTGATCGACAAGTGTTCAACTCATGATTTTTTTTAGATACGTCACTGCTTGATAAATAGAAATAAAGATCATATTTTCTAATCCATCCCCTTAAACACCGACCGTCAAGTGTTTGTAATTCGATTTTCATTAACTTGCGATTTGGATCAGATGAAAACTCGCCCAACAATCGGGATGAAGGGTCTTAACCTTGAAAGTCGGGTTTTGATGCGAAAAAAGTTCATATTTTAATGGAAAATGATATAGGTGTAGTGCACATACACTACATGCTTTCTAGCCCTTGATAAAAGTGTATAGTCATTGATTAAATGTGTCTTATCAATGATCAATGGATAAAAGTGTGTAGTGAGTGTGTAGTGTAGATATTGTGTGGTGGATGTATCACCATCCAATTTTAATACGTTGAATGAAACAATAGCTAATAACTGTTGAAAAATTAACACAACATTCAACTCTAAGGTACGTAAGAACGTTGTCTTTTAAGAGATATTTCATCTCTCACGATCAGTCACAAAAGCGAACTCTCGAAAATCCCTCTCATGATACAATTGATGTGTTTGATTAAAACAATACCTCAACTAATCAATCAAGAGACACTCAAGGATTATACCGATGATACTTATGATTTGAATGAATTCAGGAATTGCCAGTCCGATGCCTCTTTTTAGGAAATACACACCATTGCGAAAAATGTTGCAAGGGCAACAAACATTACTCTTCCCACCGCAAAGCTATGTCTCTTCGCAATCCGAGGTAAACTCATTCGGCGGGAGCCGTTAAACTGTGAGTACATTGCCCCGAGCCCCCACAATTGGGCTTTGCCCTTCGACCTGAAGGGACATTGCCCTCTCTACTCTCGGGCGGATGCAACCCACTCGAACCCCACGGGGATGCAACCTCTTGAACCCGGCGGGGACATGGACCCTCGGCCCATTGCTGCGACCAGCTAGACCAGGTAGCTCGCAGTTTAGTTACGACATCATTTATCTAGGTGATAACTCAAATGCAAACTATGACTAAAGAATGCGATTTATGAATAAATATCTACCAATAACTTATAGCACGTCCTTCCTTAAGCCGGCTTGAATGAGCATGGACATATATATATACATGCTTGGAAACCGTGTATACTCTTAACTTATAGCACATCCCCTAACATATTGTTGAAATAATGTCCTTGGAGTCCGTGTATACTATTACTAGTGAATGTGAGCCGTGCAATGCACAGCAGGCCCAACATAAATTGTTACCAATGATAATATCAAAGAGTGGATCCCAACATGAAATAAATCGTGTAAACTTAAACCGTAACAAATCCAAGGCACAAGACAAAGAGAGCAACAGAAACATATCACATTCTCGACAAGAGTTAACTCTTTATTACAGACGTGAAGATTGTGAATCACTTCTCTTCCAGCCCTATCAGGAGTTTCCACTTACAAAATAAACCTCAATATGTTGTATCGGAGAACAATGTCATAAAGTCGATCCCTTTAGCTTCGACTTTACGTAATGAAACATTATAGAAAACAATAAGCGGGCCATAACTACACGGTCAAATCTCCCGGTACACCTTAGCTTCCAGATCATTAAACTTAAAACATGAAGAAGATGAAATTCTTGTTTAACATTCACTAAAAAATTGATTACAGAAAAGGGGATGGTCTAGCATATATGCTAAGTACCGTTACAACAGATTTAGTGACTCATCTAGTATAATCTAATCCAAAAGGTAAGAATAAAAGAGAATATAACACTTGTACATACTACACAAATGCCAAGTGTAACAACATGCTCTCCTATCATATTATCATATAAGATACTCAACTTATCATATCACTTTTCATCCTCCCTCAAACGAAACATGGTAGATACAACGTTAAGTTTGTTTCGAGCAAGTTGAATTGGCTTAACCCCTAGTGGCTTGGTCAGTGTATCTGCCAGTTGAGCTGCTGATGGTACAAATCGAACCTGAAGCTTCTTAGCCAGAACCTGATGTCTAACAAAATGCACATCCACCTCAATGTGCTTGGGACGAGAGTGAAAAACTGGATTATGGGCAAGAAACGTGGCACTGGTGTTATCACTCCAAAGAAGTGGAGTATGCTTCACTAGGAGTTGCATTTCAGAAAGCAAAGACTGAAGCCATAATATTTCTGCTGCTGCAGTAGCCAAAGATCTATATTCTGCTTCAGTAGATGACCTTGCTACCACCTGCTGTTTTTTAGAACTCCAGGAGACCAGGGAGGTGCCTAAAAAGATGCAATATCCACTGACAGACTTTCTGTCATAGGGTAAGGTAGCCCAATCTGCATCTGAGTAGCCCTGAATTGAGAGATCTAAAGAAGCTTTGAAGTGTAAACCAAGTTGCAAGGTGCCCTTAACATATCTCAAGAGTCTTTTAACAGCTTGGCAAAGAATCTCAGTGGGATTAGCCATGAACTGACTGAGTGTGTTAACACTGTAGGCATAATCAGGCCTGGTGAGTGTTAAATACTGAAGAGCCCCAAATGCATTTCTATACATAGTAGGATTTTGCATAGGAGGACCAGAACCAGGGCTTAAAAGTTTGTGTGTGACCATAGGAGTGGCACAGGGCTTCAAATTGTCCAACCCCAACCTGTGTAGCAACTGAGTGGCATAATGTGCTTGTGTCAAATGCAGTCCAGATTTATCTCTGTAAGCCTCCACACCACGGAAATGACTAATGAAGCCCAAAGTTTTGAGTGCAAACTTCTGGTTTAATTTAGAAATAAAAACCTTCATGGTAGATTGAAAGTTCCCTGTGACTAAGACGTCATCCACATAGATTAGTACATATAAAGTAACAACATATTCTTTAAAAATGAATAGAGAGGTATCTGAGTTGGACTGTGTGAAAGCCAAACTTAGCAGGTATTGTTTGAGGGTGGAAAACCAAGCCCTAGGAGCTTGTTTCAAACCATACAAGGCCTTTTTAAGGTGACAGACATGATGAGGCTTTGTAGAATCCAAAACCAAAGTGTGTGGGCATGTAGATGTCTTCCTGAAGATCACCATTCAGAAAGGCATTATTCACATCAACTTGCTGTATGTCCTAGTTCTCGATTGTGAAATAAGGCCATGACTATCCGATGGTAAATGGTTTAATAACAGGACTGAAAGTCTCAGGAAAATCAACTCCATATGATTGTTTAAAACCCTAAGCAACAAGTCTGGCTTTGTATTTGTTGACATATCCAAGGTAGCTACAGGATTAAATCTGGCTATCAGTCTCTCATGAGTGATCAACTAAGCTTGCACTTCTGGCCAGGTTAGTGCTCCCATTCTTGAAGTTAATTTCATAATCACAGACTCATACTCCTTTCTTAAGCCTCCTAAGGTAGCCAGAATTAACTCTGATTTTGTCATAGGATAACCAACTGCACTTAGCTTATCCGAATAGGTCTTCATCTGGGCTAGATAATCTGCCATGCTTTTGGACCCTTTTTCAGCTTTAGTAAGAGCATCCTTATACTCCAAAAGTTGAGCCTCACATTGATTGTTAAACAGTAACTCCAGTGTCTGCCAGATCTCATGAGAAGTAGTACAACCTACTACCTCTACAAGAGCTTGTTCCGTCATAGAAGCTATAAGCCAGCCAGTCAATAGAGAGTCCTTGTCCATCCACTCATCTTAAGCAGGATTCAAGATCGAAGTATTCATATTAGGAATACCCAAATACTGGGGTGGACAAGGATTTGTTCCAAACAAAAACGGCTCAAGTTTATGACCTCTAACCACAGGAAGAACAGTAAACTTCCATAACAGATAGTTATTTCTATCCAATTTAACTGAACAAGCCTGATTGAGATTACCTCACCAGGAGTCTCAGACGGTGTCGATTCACTGTAGAGAACGGTGGTATGCTTGGTATAGTGGGAAGCGGTGACATCTGGGAACTTGAGTTTCCCATAAAACCGGCCGGAAAAGAGCTGTGCATGAAGCCAATCGGTGAAGATGGAGTCAATCCTGCTGTTATTCCATACGGCATTGCTACTGAGCTTTGATAAGCTCCATAAATGGTTGAGGCAGCTGGAGCACTCATAGAACTGGTGCTACTCTGACCAGTGCTATAGCCGGAAGCTGAATCCGATGGCGGTGTCGCCATTAGCATGAGCTAGCTGGCTCTGCTACCAACTTAAAACATGAAGAAGATGAAATTCTTGTTTAACATTCACTAAAAAGTTGATTACAGAAAAAGGGATGGTCTAGCATATATGCTAAGGATCGTTACAACATATGTATTGACTCATCTAGTATAATCTAATCCAAGGGTTAAGAATAAAAGAGAATATAACACTTGTACATACAACACAAATGCCAAGTGTAACAACATGCACTCCTATAATATTATCATATAAGATACTCAACTTATCATATCACTTTTCAATTAATATTTTTTAAAATGTGTTTCACTCTACGATCTGAAGAATATAAAAAGTGACTTGGTATTCCAACGTTAATTTTAGTGACGTTAAATCGCTAACTACGGCCGTTGGTTCTACCGAAGCGTTATGTTGTTTAAAATAATAAAAGATTTAATGTAGTGTCTTGTGGTCACGTACAAGCACACCTTTTTATAATGATATTTGTTTGCCCCGATTTTTTTGTTGTTGTATTTTATAAATTAAAACTTGACTCATCTTCCATCGTGACACTACACAATAAAAAACTTCAAATCAGTCGGTCTTTCCTTTTTTTTTTTCCTTTTTCTGCAAAACTACTAACTACATGTTTGATAAAAAAATCTGCGGTTTTATTCAATTGTTGTCAAAAATCGAATCGAAAATTTTTGGTTGATTGAAATTTAAAACTAAACCATGTTTGTCTTTTGGAGTCTTAAAAATGAATCAAGTATCGAAATATACACTTTGGTTCGGTTTATGTAACGGTGAATTGAACAAAAAAATTCGGTTTGTATATAACGCTAACTGAAATTCCGGTTTTTACCGAAAGAAAAAAAAAACCAAAAAAAAAAAAACTGCTGTAAAAAATGAAAAAAAAATGCCACGCGCCAATTTCGGAGATTATCGTTACGCGGATTATCAAGCGAAAGAACCTCTTCGCTCTTTATAGATATAGAAAAATATTGTACACATGCTTACTTGTTGGCGCTTTGCACATCTGTCATGGAACATCCATTCTTTGGAATATATGGTTGGATTTGAATTGTAAAGAAGAAGTTTTCTTGCATCAATCCAAAGACTATTTTCTGTAGCAAAATAACTAGGGGGGCCTGCATGGATATAAAGTGAAAGAAAAAAAACACAACATGTGCATACAATCGTGCAGGGGTGTATCATCTAAAACCACACGGAATGGTGTCCTCTACTTGTTTGAATCTATGTAAGATAACATCACCGGACCTACGCCGTCCGTCAATAAATCAGTAACTGATCTAGAAAAAAGTTAGTCACTGAAATTAGATTGCATACAATCAAACTTGATAACGGATGTTTTTAATATTGATGGTACGTGAACTCTTTTATCCGTTTGTTTTTCATTTACTCAAACTTAATATTATATAAATTTTATTGAATAATTCATTGGAGGCGACATCCACGAATCCGACCTTAATGTAAAAATCATAAGCCCTAGTTTATGTAGGAGAAGTGCATCAACCTCAAAATCTAGGTTATGACGTGAAAGAAGTTGTATGATTGGTGAAACAATTATAAGTATCCAATAAGGAGCAGTATAATATTGTATAATATACAAAGAGACGAAAATTGTAAAAAATTGAAATATCATTGATTTTGAAGATGAGCGAGTACAATCTTTAACATACCCCTTATTTTCAAGGACGCAGTTATTTTTCTTCGAGGATCACGGTGATTATTATGAGACTTTTTGGCAATGCTCCTCTGATTTGTTGGGATATCTCCTTTGTTTGTTGAAGAACTTAGGGTATGATGGATGAACTTCGTTTGTCGTTGAAAAACTCTAGATTTGACAATGCTCTTCGATTTGTTGAAGAACTCCGGATTTTAAGAATGATCTTTGATTTTGGTGTAGAACTCTGGCTATTGTGAATTATCTTCGATTTGTTGAAGAATGTCGAGTATGTCGATTATCTTCAAATGTAGTTGAAGAAATTCGGATATGATGAATTTCAAATATTGTTGAAGAACGCCGGATATTGTGGACAATCTTAGAAAAGAATAACAAATTACCCTAAAACCTATTATCTGGCGTAATCTGCTCCTTTGAAAACGGATTTTATTCCCCCAAAACCAAGAACGAGCAACCGCTTCTATGAAGATATACTTCCACTCAAGCTTAATTAATGTCTTCAACAATAATCCAAGCATCTGGTCGGTCATAGTCGAAAAAACTGGCCTTTCGACGGCTGGCATGGGTACTAAGCTTCCTACACATCATTAATCTATTGGAAGTCCTTGAGAGCATGAAGAGTTGACTCCAGACACATGTTACAAACAACACACTCTGGATCTACATTTGGGAGGCGGTGCGTAGGCAAGCAACTCGTTTTGAGAATGATTAATTGGAGTGTACCCCCATGTTGCATGCAAAACATCATATGCAGACTTAATAGTGAAAGCACCATTATGAGTGAATTTCCAGAACCAAGCCTGCTTAACACGGGTCCGGATCCTCGGCTTTGAACAGCCCAGCTTTTCCCAGCTTTGGGGACGTGGCCGGATCTCCACCGTCCGTTCGCGAACTGGAGAGAGAGAACAACACAATTGGGTGGCCGCTGTTCGGCCACGTGAGCAAAAACAGGGGAAAGTAGGGAAAACAAAAGCTGGTGATCCACTCCCGCTTAACACTATGATATTGGATTCCCGATTTGAGAACATTCCTGGTACCACGCATAGCCGAAAGGATTGAGAACATTCCTGGTACCACTTTTCCAATTTTTCCAAGTCCAACTTAGCTGGCATAGCTGCAAACCGAAATTTCTTCTCCTTCATGGGCTATTAAATTCACTTTCTTTGAGGAGCTTTTCTTGTTGCTTTAATCTTGCCTTTTTTTAGATCTTGGGCCCTAATCTTTGAAAGATCATGTACACCCGAAAAAAGCCCATTTATTATGCCCACAAACTTGTTCACACAGTTCACTGTTTGTGTTTTTTATTTAGAGATAAAGAGTCAAAAGTCCTTTTTTTGACACAAAATAAATAAATAGGACACACTCATTTTTTTAGTTGCAAAAAGGACAAACAATTTCAGACGGACAAAATTACCCCTTTTATTAAAGAGGGACGCGCATATGTATTAAATCTTCCGCTGCTTCATGTTTGTTTGTTTGTTTTTTTTTGTTTTTTTTTTTTCAAACAATCGTAACTTTTGATTTACAACTCCGATCATCGAAATTTTTTCACCAAAATTCATGTTTTTTTTTGCTCTTCAATTTGAGCCCAAATACGATACATTTCCGAGTCTCCGACGTATATTTTGAAAGACAAAAAAATATTTGTATTAACCGAGCGCTTTTTTTTTATATAAACGATCCGTAACTTTTGATTTAGAACACCGATCATCAAAATTGTTTCACCAAAGTTCATATTTTTTTATCTTCATTTTGAGACCGCGTTTGATACCTTTTGACGTAGTATTTGAAAGCCGAATTTAATCGCAAACATTTACACTAACACAAGATGTCGATAAGAATAAGATATGATGACGTGAGTTATTCACTTGAATTAAGCCTAAAAAGTACATCGACTAAAAGGCAATACATGAAAGATCAATACAACACTACTATAGATTTAGTACAATAGGTACATCAGATTAAAAGGTAATACATGTAAGATCAATACAAGTCAAAAACATCTGAAACTATCACCAAATTATAAGAAGGATATTCAAGTTCAAAGAACTAAATTATCATGCCCGAATTCACAAGGTGATGAATTACAAGTTCAAGAAGCTTATGAACTAGGCTCTATCTATTACATGATGATACAATGTAGATCAAAACCTCAAAGACACCAAGGCACATACAAGTAAGCCTATGAACTAGCCTATCTATTGTATTAAGGCACACAGACGATCCAGATGACGATGATCGCATGTCGTATCAACATGATCGATGATCAGCTTTCCAAACAATAAGACAACTCTTAGTATGTTCCAAACAATAAGCACATTTAAGTCTTATGTTTTGCTTGATGTATATATCACCCTTGCCCTCTCCAAGACCACCATATATTTCATCGATAATCAAACACTTTGGCTTCAAACCGACGATTACAGAGTCCATCTGAACTGTATCCATGATTTTTCTCTCAGCAATGACCAGTTTTTCTTTCGATTCCATTTCCTCAAGCATAAAACAAACCCTTCAAAGAGTATAACAAAGAGTGTTTGCGTCGACCTCGAAAGACCATAACACAATAACAATGATCGTGATAACAACAATAACGGTATCACAGTAATAATATCACAGTAACAGCCCAATCACAAAGCATCTTAGTTCATCAATTTTAAGCTCAGCTTGATTCGTTTATCAATCATATAAGCGTGCGTGAATCATAACAAGAAATCAAAGATAGATTAAGAGTGAGTACCTAGCTTTAGAAGATGATTTCTTGTTCATTTAATAGCTTTTGAAGACGGCAAGTGATAAGAACAACCTCATTCCTTTCTCACAAGCATTGACTCAAAATAAAAGAAAAACAGAGGATGCTAACACATCTCAGATTCCCACACAAAAAGATGTCCATGCCTATCAAAATGTGGAGTGTCCAGTATATAACACTAAAAGGGTTTTACAAAACTCTTAACTGATTTCAAGATATTGAGCAAATTGTGCATAGTGGTTAGGTAAAAAAAATAGATTGCAGTACCTTTACTAAAAAGACAATATCTCCCTAACGACTTATGAAAAACAAATGAAACTCGTTTTATTACACTCTTAACACATATGACTATTTTGTGTTAAAACAGTTCCAAAGAATTCCAAACAACCAAAGAGAACAATAAGATTAAAGTCACTGTATGTAAAACAGATTTTTAACCGAATTAAAAATTCGAATAAATACCAAATCGTTCATAACTACTACGCCAAAAGAATAAATCAAAATATAGCAACAATGGCGTAAGAATAAAGCTCCAATCTTTACATATTCCACTCAAATTAACACCAACAACAACATAATTCAACAAAGAAAATAGTTTGAAAAGTAACACCCCAAACTTTGTACATAATGTAACAACCTTTTACCTACATATCGAGATCGATGATCGATATCAATATCGATGTCGATATGATAAATAAAGAATAAAGAATAATATATGATAAGAATATATGATGTCGATGTCGATGACGATGATCGATGATCGATGATTAGTATCGATGATCGATCGCCTTCATATGAGGTAATCAGTATCATTTAAGGCTTAATTCAAGTGACTACTTCAAGGCACACATATCTGGCTCATATAAGGCTCATTTAAGGCTTAATTCAAGGGACACAATATCATATAAGGCTCATATAAGGCAAAAACAAAAACCCTTCAACAAAATGCTTCTTGCATATTTTCCTCATATTTGCAGTGAAGTAAAGCTCCAATCTTTGCATATCTCTCTTAAATTATCAGCAATAATTGGCATAAATTAAGGCCCAAATAAACATCAAAAATGGCAAACCATAATGGAAGAAAGAATACCCAAAAAAAAAAGAACAATGGCAGAAGAATAAAGCTCCAATCTTTACATATTCCACTTAAATTAACACCAACAACAACAGAATTCAACAGCAAAATAGCTGAAAAGTAACACCCCAAACTTTGTACATACTATAACAACCTTTTTACCTACATATCAAGATCGGTAAGAGTATCGATGATCGACGATCGATGATCGCCTCAAAAGGACTCTCCTTTCGGTATTTTGTTGCAAGTCTATGTCCCCAAGTCCTTGATATAAATCGAATGTCTTCTTACAGCTCAAGCACTCATATTTACTTTTTTTTGAGCATGTTTCGATACTAATATTTGAAGAACCTCATAAATTACTCAAAAGGTTTATATAAATTGAAGGATCGGCTTTCTCACCAAAGCCATGCGTTCTATGAAATGGCTAATGCCTTTTACCAACCCATGTTCAACATAAGCGAAATTAATCATAACATCCCAAGGTCATTAAAAATATAAAAAAAATCATAACATCCCTAGACCCAAGGTTTCTATCCGTCATTTCGTTGAATATCTTTTCAGCATCCAGAAAACTCTCGCTCTCACAATACATCCCGAAAAACGAATTCCAAAAAAATGCAGGTGTATCATTTAAATGGTTTCGTAATCTACCATGAATCAATTTTCCATCACGCAAAGACTTAATATTTGCACATGCTTGAAACAAGTGTTCAAAGTGTAGCAATAACTGAACTAAAACATCAAATCAGCAACTACTATAAATACCAGAAATCGTATTTGTAATCTAAGATCCGCTTTCAACATTTCAAAAGCTGGTCTGTTAATTAACATGTGCAAAAACAAAATGTATAAAATGATTCAATCAATCAAACAATAACAAATGGAACACAGTAAACCTGTCGGAAATGGCGGAGCTTGAAATGAAAGTAAAGCGGTGGGAGAGGAAAGCTACTAGAGCAAGACCAATCATTAGCCATAGGAAAATCAACCTGCTCCTAATTCTGTTATAAATCCTCGACATAGCCTGCCGGCATCGTTGCTCATCCCATTATGAAATCATCGCCATTTTCATCGTCATTTTGAAACTTCATGAACAGAATCAAATTGAGAAACCACCATGGTCCCATTAAAGATTTAAGATGAGGAGCCAAATCTATCCTGAAAAAGGAGATAAATTGATGAATGAGGAAAAAATATCATAAACCAACATTGGAAACACCGGTCGAGGTGGCAGTTTCATACGTTCCTGCAACGAAGACAACAGAAACACCTGCCATAGTAGAGAAGAAGCTAGAGACAGAGGTGGAGAAGACAATGTGAAAGAAGAAGTTGAAGCAGGGTGGGATTGTCGTGTGGTGGTTAAGATGGATAGGTTAATACAATCAGAAGAAGAAGAAATTGAAAATAAAGGTAAAATGGTCCATGACAAAAAAAATTGTCCTTATTACAACTAAAAAAAGATGTGTGGATTAATACTTAATTAAGGGAGGAAAATTGGACTTATACCTAATTTTTCCTTTTTTTTATAAGATTAATTGTCAACAATTTTTTCTTCTTTAATTTCGAGCCGTAATAACTTCTTTTCCATTTGAAGAGAAAGCAAATGTATCAATGTAATATTCCATTAGCAGTCAATCGAACTTATAGCTAGCACATCATATTTTTATTTTCCAATTTTTTTCCTTCCATTTTTCAGCTAATCTATTATATATGGTCCGATTTTGAGTAGAATGCCGATCCTTTTACGACTGAATTTCAGTCAGAAAATATTAATTAGACTTTCTAATCAATATTAAGTCTAGAAATGGTTCAATATCTCAATCTCAAATTTGGTCCGATTAAAAATTATTTCATGACTCAAATTTGATCATAGAAAACGTATATGTGCGAAAAGACTCTGAACAGAAAGTATAATATGCAACAACAAATGAAGATCAAATAGGCAAGATCCTTTCAAACACTAGTCTTAAGTGATATCTCAAGTATACGTGATCTAACCATACACTTAAAATTGATCGAAAATGATTAAGCCGTAGTTTTTTTTTATTTTTTTATTTTTTTTATTTTTAAAACTGTGTCGTTTTGTTGATAATGTCTAAAAATATTTATATTTAAGAGATCACTTAAGGCCAATGCTTAGACGGTTCCGGTGTAATTTTGGGTTTAAGGAAAAGAAATCTATTTTTTTTTTTTTGAGGAAAAGAAGTCTACTTAGACTTCTAATTAAGTTCACCACTCTATATATTTTTATAATTTGAATTCTTTTGTATTTACTAGCTACACACTGTAACTAATTATGGGTACGGTTTCGTAAAGAACAAAAAATTATTATTTTATTTCAAATAATACAATGTTATTTTTCAGATACCATGGCCAAAAGGAATCAATGTTGAAGATTAGCTTAATTCTTTATTCGATTATATAATTATCTTTGTGTTTGCCAAAAAAAAAAAAAAAAAAAAAAAAATTTATTTTTGTGAAGGTGGAAACCATAATTCTACTAAGGCCTGAAGGTCAAAGCTAGGTTGCACTACCAAAACAAAATCACATGCAAACATCACACTCACTAGAGCTTTATATTCAACTTGTATACCCATGCGACTAAAGGTTACCATTAATTAATTATAATGCTCGTATTTAAAATTTATATAGTCTTTAATAGTAGTAGTTCTTTACTTCAAAATTACATATATAGAAACCTAAATTAGATATGGGAAAGCTTACACAAAATTTTACATAAGTTTAGTCACCCATTTATAAAGAATGGACGCCCGTGTCAAGACCCTATAATAGAGATGGATTTTATCGTCTCTTATTATGTGACACTAAAATCCGTCCAGTTATCTGACTCTAGTAATATTACTGAGTCTAATACCTCATGCACACTATAAACCTATAAATTATCCCTCAAAACACACTAACCCCTCCCCACTCCCCAAATATATTGAAATTTATGTGATAGATATCAAGTTCTTTAAGATAAACTCGGAATCCATTATATCTCATCTTGAGCTCAGATTGCAGACTACTTGACGAAACCTCTCTTCGATTCAATGTTTTCTCTTGCATGATAAACTCAATGTTATCAAGACGATTTTTCGTATAAGAGTGATGTTGAAGATAATTACTGAAGGTGGTACGAGTAAATATTAATTGAAAGTTCATGTATATATGATGCCCTAAACTAACACGGTTGCACAAAGCTTCCCGTTGTGACCGTAAGCTCCTAGTTTTATGTATATATATACACACACACACACCAGGCGGATGCATCTTAGGGTCATGGGGCAACCGACTCGTAAAAAAAATAAAAATAGACCCACATTTTATGTATACATATGCATGTCAATTAAATCGACCCGTTAATGTTTATGTTTGACATTTCTAGGCCATTTTAAAAAAGAAGGTGAAAAGGAGAGAGTTATTGTTTCCAAAGGTTGTTTAGTCGAAGGAATGGAAATGGTGGTGGACTTGGAAGAGGGAGTTAAGGGGGCAGAGAGGAAGGGACTTAACAAGGATGTTAAATATGCTATCATTTTTCTTAATGTAGACCAAAAGGACGTGGTTCTCTGGAACTCGGACTTCTTTTTTCTGTATAAACCATAAGAAAACACATCGATGAAGCTTTTAACCTGATTCACTAGTTACTGGATGTAAATGGATCAAGAACATCCCTTCAAAGATCAATGTCTTTTGTTGGATGGCTATGAACAATTTCACTTAGTCAAGAACAAAGGTGAACATGTGTCTCAGTTGAAATATTCACAAATCATAGGTTGTCTGATGTACAAAACCAATTGTACTAGACCAGACGTAGCATGTGCTGTGAATAAACTAAGCAGGTTTATGAGTAATCCAAGTGAGGATCATTGAAAAGCTTTGAATAGGGTACTGAGGTACTTAAAGTATACAATGAATCTGGGTTTATGTTATACAAGATATCCAGAAGTATTAGAAGGATACTGTGATGCAAATTGGTTATCTGACTCCAAAGATTCGAAAGCCACAAGTGGATATGTATTCACTATTTGTGGTGCTGTAGTGCCATGGAAATCCACAAAGCAAACATGCATAGCTCGTTCCACGATGGAATATGAGTTTATTGCATTAGATAAGGCAGGAGAAGAAGCAGAAGGACTACATAGTTTCCTAGAGGACATTCCATGCTGGACTAAACCTATAGCTCCAATAAGCATACACAGTGAAAGTCAGTCGGCTATAAGTCGGGCACAAAAAAGTATGTATAATGGTAAGTCTCGACATATACGTCGAAGACATAATACCATTAAACAACTGATCTCTAATAGTGTGATTTCCATCAATTTTGTTAGATCGAAGGAGAATGTTGCGGATCCACTTACAAAAGGTTTAATTACCTAGAGATCAAATGTCAAAATTGACACTCGGAATGGAACTAAAGCCTATTACGATAGAAACTTTGCAATGGTAACCCAGCCATGCTGACTGGAGATCCTAAGATCATGGTTCAAAGGGATAACTAAGTTACGAAGGTTCAGTGAACACTCACCCATTCTGTGAATAAAAGTGTTATATGTCAGTGGTGTATGAGATTAAGTGAAAACTTTTAATGATTCCTATAACTTGGTTAATTCAAGTGGGGAATGGCAGAATACTCTTGATAAGAGATCACCTATGTAAGTGTGACGTGGGGCCGCTTCTGTGAGAATTCAGAGGCTAGAATTCTCTAACGCACTTTCTGAAACCAGGGTGATTCATGTCAAATGAACACAATCATGAGAACCAACTACATTACTAAGGGAAATATTGTGTGAATGCGATTGTCTAGTTTTACAATAAAGGCTGAACAGTTCAAGACATAGTTCACTGAATAGCCAATTAGATCTGATAGCATTTCACTAAGGCAGGTTCAAAGCCAGAAGCTACCTCTCCTGATGCAATATTTTTCTGTCAGAAATCTCTTCAAAGTCTGCATTTGCATTAATTTCCATTCATGTGGGGGATTGTTGGAGAAAATAGAGGAAAAGAGAAAATGATTTTTTAATCATTTTTTATTACCGCTTTAAGAGCCGGTTTAGATTACACTCTTGTATAGTTTATCAAGAGTTTATGATGACTTTGAAATCAACATGTGAAGTAGATTAAGATAGGTCTTTGAATCATTCAATTCGGATATCGGGTGAATGAGAAATTAAGGCTTGAAGTTGGTTAGTTGAAGTGTTGTAAATTTGGAAGTCGAAAATTTTAACTTCCTAATCCCACATTGGGAATTGTGCTAATCATTACTCAATATTTAAGTGAGAGGAGTTTAGTCAATGGTATAAGCTCCAAGGAAAGGGAGAGTTCAGAATGGTTTTAGTTAGACGATGTTCTGCTAAAATTTCCACATGTGCACGCGTGCCGCCGCTGCCCGCCGAGACCGTTGACCTTGGGCTTGGGCTTGGGGAATTGGGCCTGAGGCAAGTATTAATTTTTTGGACAAAGTTAGATTGAATTTTGTCAAAAAAATTAACTATATTCTAATAATTAATTCGAGCTGAGTAGTAATACGAATTTGATTCGATCTGAGTCGGTAATACGAATTCGATTCAGCTGGGTCTCTTCATTTGCTAGTGATAACTTCAATGCATAGTCGATGGGCTTTCTTCAACCGATGGCCATCAATACACTTCAAAAGTCGATGATCTTTTCATTCCTATAAAAGGATCATCTATTGCAATGGAAATGACACACAACACAACAATACAACACACATCATACTTCTGCATAAAATTTTAATTGAAGAGTTCTGAAGCACTGTTTGAGTTCGACGTTTGTTCAAAGTTGAAGTACCTCTCTTTGAACAGGTAATCTGTTGTATCCTGGGAGACAATTGCACATCCGTGGGTACATGCCGGAGCAAATTGTCTTAAGGACAAAGAGTTTTCTCGCCTTAGTTTCAGATTATATCCTTAGTGTTTTATTTTCGTTTCGTTTTTCCATTATTGTATTGTACTTTTTTCAGATTAATAAACAAATTGTTCTTCTTCTTTCTGGTTGTTTATTTTATTTTGCATACGATACTACGGGTATAACAAATACGACTGGCACATCCCCACGTGACTTGTAGGGTCACGGTACTCTTGTAATACATAGTCTTTGGAACAACAGTGGGTAATAACCAACCATACATCCAAATACGACCCGTGAGTCGGTCGCAGTGCTCTTGTAACACATTGCGGTTATTTACATAACGAGTGAAACACTTAGGATCACATAAAGCACATATATTCCATGATAAAGTCTATAAACAACCTACTGTAGAGCATTCAAGGACCATAACAACACCATACTCCCAACCTATCTCCACTATTAACACGAAAACCAAAACGCATAAAACATAAATGTAACTAGAAAGCGTAATAATTCCCTTAAAACAGTTTGGCAAATACCCGGCAGCACATAGTCATGTCTTGCTTCATGTAGCTTAACATAAAACAGAATTCAAAGCAACTTAAAGACTGAATCTTTAAAGTAAAAACGGAACCTTTTGATAAGAAGAACTCATTACCTTAAAAACGAGCCGAACTACGAACCGAACAACATCTTGCTTCCATATCTTATGCGAATCTATAAACCAACAACGAATCTAACAACGATTTCCCTTTTTCGATCATCCGTCAATCTCGAATAAACCCTATTTATTAGAAGCATCATCTTTAACATTGAATCTAAAACTAAAACTCTTAAGAAACAATATATCATAACTTATACTTACCCACAGACCACTCGTGAAGCGGATAAAAAACAGTGTACCGAATAGTGACCGGACCATCTTATTTTTCTTTTTCTCCACACTTATATCCTATACATGCGGCCGTACTTGTGCTTCCTTTGTAATTGCTGAGGGGAAAATTCTTCCCTACTCACTCCATTTGAGGAGTGAGTCTATGTGGTTGAATCAACCACACCACAAATTTTGATTTCAAATCAATTTGGTCTGTATTCAACCACGCGTACTCCACATGGTGTAAATAGAGTAGGTAGGGAAGAATTACCTTTGCCAATGACCCTTTGTCGGCTTTGTCCTCTCTTTTTAACATAAAAAACCACCAAACCACAAATTTATTTATAGTGCGTAATGTTTTTCTCCAAGTAATTTAATAATTATTCCTAATCTTTTTTTTAGGGTAATTATTCCTAATCTTAACTATTAAATATCTTACCTAAAATAACGGATCCCAATAATAACTCATCATAAATTCATAATTATCTCTTTAAATTAAAACAGTCACAATCCCGATCAACGTCTTTGTCGGTTCGTTATTAATCAATATAAATCATTTACTATCAAAATGACACAAACACCCTTAATTAAAAGTTCGAGGTTTCACAATAAGTTATTCAATTCTGAATATACAAACCGAAAATGAAAATACAAAAGTCTAATGAACTTTCTATTTGTATCATGAAATTCTTGAAGCCGCACTATGTATATAAGAGTTATATAAAAGGAACGAACTTATGAAACTTTGATTTTGCTTAGTATATTATATTCTTGTTAGAGGGGTGTAGTTACCTATGAAATACACATCACATGGAGCCTGGAGGAAAGGATTGTCCTTTAATTTCAAGGATCAACGCAATGCATTCGAAATAATGACTTCATATAATCTTATCCTACTAATACTTTTTAATTTATTTATTTAAGGATAATGAAATGTCTATATCAAATAGGTTATATCAAATATCTACATGAAGCTTTATTCCAATATATATATATATATATATATATATATATATATATATATATAATATTCATTAATTTTTTTTTTTATAAAATAACAACACTCGGAACCACATGATAATGTTTCAAAATAGTATGTGACATATTCTAGTACATACACATCAGAATTTTTTATATGACTTTATGTTGTGATGAAATATGCACATTCACATCTCTCAAATATTATAAATATTCATTAATTTTTTTTTTTATAAAATAACAACACTCGGAACCACATGATAATGTTTCAAAATAGTATGTGACATATTCTAGTACATACACATCAGAATTTTTTATATGACTTTATGTTGTGATGAAATATGCACATTCACATCTCTCAAATAAAGAATATATATATATATATATATATATATATATATATATATATATATATATATATATATATATATATATCACTTCACTATACAATCACAACAAATGATATGGTTCCCTTGTACATAATACACGCTATTTGCCTAATGTACCCGTTGGAGATATAAGCCAAATCTTATAAAATGAGGGCTTGAAACATGTGTTGAAGCAGACAACTTTAACGCGAATTTCGGATACGTTCCGGGTCCTGGAGCTTATTACATTTAAAAATACTACTCAATGAGTAGATGAGAATCACTCGATTCGGATATCGGGTGAATAAGAAATTAACGCCCAAAGTTGGTTGAAAATGGAGGAATTATTGTACAACAGTTATTAGGAAGTGATACCAAGTGGATGGATGTGATGCATCCAACTCACCCCTACACACCTCCAGTGTGTGAAAGATGATGAGTTAGATGCATTACATCCATACACTTGGTGTCACTCTTAAAATAACGTTTGCACCATAATTTTTCTCGATTGAAAAAGTTGTAGGAGAAGGGAGTTGAAGGGAGAACATCACTCCATTCTCTCACATTGAAAACTTGAGTGTTGAGAACTCAAGTAAAAAGAGATTGTGTGTCCCTTATGGATGTGCACCAAGGGGCAAAGCAATTTTGCAAGAGGGAGGACTTAGATAATTCCACACGCGTGACCGCCGCCGTCCATCCGGCTCGGCTTGGCTCGGTTGTTGCTATTAATTTTTTGGATCAAATTTCTTTATAAAATTAAAAAAATTTAATTTTTTTAACACGTGGCGTGTGATTGAATCATCCGGCAATCGAATTCAAGAATTCGTGATTGAATCATCCACCAATCGTAATTCGGACGACATATCATACAACCAATCCAAATTGTTGATTGGGTGGGCCATATAAGTCAAACACGCCTTTGATTTTTTTTTAGGGAAAAGTCTGCCGACTTATGTCATCCGGCCAATAAGAATTGAGATTTGACACCCTCTCTCCCCTATATAAAGAATCCCTATGAATGAGAATTGGAGAATCAAATTTTCTCTTCTGTCTCCCACTACAAAGTGTCTCTCATATAGTTCTAGATATTCAGTCGAAGAGAAGTCGGAGCACTCTGTAAGTTTGCCGGAGCTCGGATTTTGAAGTGCCTGTAAATCCGAGCCGTGAAACCGTTGTATTTTTAGAGACAGTTCCTACTACCGTGGGCATCATACCGGAGCAATTTGTTTTAAGAAAAGAGTAACTACTCGCCTCAGTTTGATCTCTAGATTTTTATTTTATGAATCGCACTTTCCTTTTTCATTGTTCGAGTCAAATCTATACGGTAATAGTCATTTTGTCAGGTCTAGTTAATAAAACGAATTTTCTTCCCGTGTTATTTATTTTATGTTATTATTTTTCTGTAATTACTTCCGTTAATTACGAATCTGTTCCGTAAATTACTCCACACACGATACACTTTTCCAACAAGCTTAAGACAAATTTTCGTATCGTTTTTGGTATCGTTTTAACTTTAGTAACCGATCTGCCTACTGGAGTATTGAGTAGACTATTTGATGTATATTGCCCTTGATCGAGGTAGTGCCTTTGTGATAGTAAAGAAACATCTGTGTTGTTGCAAGATACCATTGGCTTGATTAAACTTAATTTCCTTTGTTAATTGGATATACTTAAAGGAAAATAATTATAATTATAATAATATAGCATGTGTAGTTGTTTCCAGTACTCTGCATATGTTATTATCTATTGGTTGCTTTAGTAATCTTTACCAATCGGAACTGTGTTATCGAGTGCACAATACTGCTAGGAGTAATTATGAACAAGTGTTGTTCTTTGCTAGGCGATTATTATACACGTTACTGAAATAGAAGTCATCAATATAACAACAATGATAATGCCATAATATTTATCAACAACATTGTTCCACAATATGTGTTTTTTTGCAATGGGTCCCACCTAATAATTTGATTTGAAATATTTTTTTTAAATATTACAAATAAAAATAGACATGTTGTGAAACAATGTTGTGGCATTATCATTGTTCTCAATATAATTGGTGCTTTAACTTTGATTCCATACTAGTATCTTTGACCTTTCCGTGAAAATAGATTTGTGTGATGTGAGATTATTACATTATTAACTTGGTTATGTTGAGAAATATAGTATTCTAGATTTCTTAAAATTCTACGGTTGGAGTGGTTCACACCAGTTGTCTACTTTATGTTGTGGTTTCGTTGAAAACAAACTAGACATAGTAGTTTTTCTGTTTGTTGAATGAAAATGGAATGATACACCGAGTTGGATCCAAGTGCCATGGGGACACGTGTGAATGTGTCGGTTGAAGCACTAAACGCTGCTCCAGTGACTGGGCAATCTCATCCCTTGGATGGAGAGAGACTAAGACTTGGGACGGTCTATAGTGCAACGAACGATGCTTTGAAAAATATCAAACCGGATTGATCAGTATGTTGACAGTGAAATTGTCTGTTGAGCGCAAAAGTTATGCTCCGTAAAGAGCCAGTAAGATTGTCTTTAAAATCTACTTACATGCTTACGTAATCTAGCTTGTGACATTATGACAATGACTTGCGAATTTCAAATTCGTTCGTCCTTTGATGAAGCTGAAGTTACCAAATTTGGAATTTGATCCTAATCACAAATGTCAAGTATAGTTAAAGTCATGTTGGCTAACTCACCCTTTAACTGATAGAAAGGAGCACAGAACCTTTAAATTCATGTAAACTAGAGGTGATAAAAGTATCTTGTTACTTTTATTGACTATAGAACCAAATATTGTGATGCTTAAGTACCGAAAATGCGAAGACAAGGCTCGTGATGCCTTGAGGGTAATCGAATTAACGGATGAGATGTATCCGTCGTGATTGTGGTGGTGGATATGATGTATTGTTTCATAAGTCTTGCTAAGGCCCCGGCATCATTCATCAAGGAACTACACCATACACGCCTCAGTCAAGTGGTATTGCTGCATGCAAGAACCAAACTCTTAAAGAAATGATGAATGCTAAGTTGATAAGTTCGGATTTACCTCGGAACTAGTGGGGGAAACTCGTCCTCTTAGCAAAATACATTCTCAACTGATCCCTTCAAAGAAGAATGATGACACCCCATATGAGTTGTGGAAAGGCCAAAGTCTAGATACAAATTCTTGGAAATGTGAGGGTGCTTGGCTAAGGTAGAATTACCTAAACCAAAGTAAGGGGAGATAGGACCTAAAACTATTGATAGTATATTCATCGAATATACTCCCAAGAGTAGTGCCTATTGGTTTTTTGTGCATAAAACCGACATCTATGATGTACATGATGGTGTCATCATCGAGTCTATGAATGTTGTGTTCTTTGAAGATCTTTTTCCATTTAAGGAAACATATAAAGAAGAAGCAAGCATGAGTGAGCGGACATATGAGTCTGAAGAAGAGAGTGTCCTCAAGAAATTCAGGAACTACAATGTAGTATGAGGGCTACGACTTCCAAGTCTTTTGGTCCTGATTTTCTGACCTATATGGTAGAAAATGAACCCAGTACATATGTTGAGCCAATGTCAACTCCTGAATCTCCTTTCTGGAAAGAGGCTAAAAATAGTGAAATTTAGTCCATCATGCAAAACCACACTTGGGAGTTGGTTTATCTTCCACCAGGAAATAAACCACTCGGGTGCAAATGGATCTTCAAGAGGAATTTAAAGGTTGATGGATTTATTTATAATCGTAAGGTATTGTTGGTAGTCCGGGGGTTTCAATGTAATGAATGCCTTGACTTCTTACTCACTAGTTACGTAATTACTTATATAAAGGTTCTCATCGCTATAGTTGAAGTCTATAACCAGGAAATCCTTCAAATGGATGTAAGAACCGCCTTTTTGAATGGTGAGTTAAAAGGAGAGTTGTACTTGGAACAACCCGAGGGGTTCATAGTTCCAGGACAAAAGAATAAGGTGTGTAGACTCATTAAGTATTTCTGTGGGGTTGAATATTATACAGAGCAATAACATATCGAGTTTGACAATGTAATGTTGTCAAGTGGGTTTAAGATTAACGTGTGTGATAAATATGTATACATAAAGATCACACCTATGTGATCGTATATCTATGACATGCTGATAAAGGAAAGTACTCATGAGAGTATCATGAATACAAAAAATATATTGATAAGGAACTTCAATATGAAGGACCAGGGAGTTGCAGATGTGATGCTAGAGATTAAGATCTCTAGAGTGTTTGATCGACTTGTGTTGTCACAAACTCGTTATATTGAGTCGGTCGTCAGAAGATTCATTGTCTTTGATGAAAATCCAGTTAACACTCCACTTGACATAAGTATGCACTTAGTCAAGAATAGAGGTGAACCTATGGATCAATTAAGATATTCTCTAGTGATTGGAAGTCTGATGTACATAACCGACTATGCACGGACAGAATTGTTGGGATATTGTTGTGCCCACAATAATCCATTATATGACTTGACTAACCCTGCCAAGAAGTCATACGACTTACAAAGGCATTTATTAGTTTCGCAGGTACCTTGAAATACATCATAAACGATTAAAACAAATTGTGTGTATGATATATATTCTATCATCACCTTTAAAATGATATGGTGTTGCACTATGCGATAGAGAAAATGATAAACTGTTATTGGTCTCAACATGAATAAAAATACGGCCCATCACCTTTTTTAACCTTTGGGCCTACACCCTTTAACTGATCAAAATTGGTCTAAGTATCTATTATATTATAAAATCCGGCCCTTATCTCCAACCCAGACTGTTTACCATTTTAAATCAAAACTCGGTCCTGACCTACCCAATAAAAACCCAAACCCTAACACCACTATCACTTTTTCCTCCGTTTCCAACACTTAGTGTCTGAAAAATCTCTCTCTCTCCTCACTATTACCCAAAATCGGAAAACTTTCTCCGATGAATTTCCGGTGTCTTATCCTTCAATTTACTTCTCTAAAAATCGCAGAGAATATCCTCTTCTCTATGAAGGCCTTTTCCTCTCCGATAAATTCAGGCCCCCTTTTTTTGCTGAGTTCGATAATGATGATGCTTCATCTCCGGTCACTGATTGATGCCATGAAGATGCAACCCTGACCTTCTCTCCGGTGGCAAGGTAACATTCATCCTGTGACAATTTGTGAACTGTAAATATCTGAATCGATGGTCTGAGAATCAGATCAAGAAAAAGATGTGATCTTTTACTAAGAAATAAAGTCCAATGGCCGTTATATTTTCATCTATGAACATGCAATGAATCTGAGCTTCGATCTAACACAAATCGGAAATGGTAAGCACCGGTATGACATCTCTCTTACCCTATTCTCTTCATCTCCTTCAGATTTATTTCTGAAATCACAGTCTTAGTTTCGATTAAGGATTAAATTGATCTGAATGTTATAAGTGTAATATAACTTCAGTCCGTTATTATATTATACTTATACGAGTCTTGCATCTACAAGAATCATGTTTAAATCTGGTGATTCATGATTTTTGTCCCTGAACATGTATATGTTTTGTTTATATTGAGTCTCTCTATGAAACCATATGATGTTCTTGATGAATGTTTGATAAAACCTTATGTTTGTGATTCAAACATGTATATCCGATTTGGCTTATTTCAAAGATGAAGATATGTCTCTTATGCAATTATGACTCACAATGATCATCACATTGATGATTATGACGAATTGATCGGGTTACCTGTGCCTCTCGGGTATGTGATTCGGGTCTACTTCTATACCCGGATCATGTACAAAATTTGTTTATTATTTAGCTATAAAACAATCCATGTTTCTAAATAATAAACCTCATAATTTGCATTGCCACAATGGGATTATTAAAACCTACCTCATATTAGTGTCAGCATATTTAGATTATATAAGATATATCATTTAGGCTGATACACACAAATTACAAAATCATATTAATTAGAAAAAAAATTATAATTATCTAAATTTTCAAATTTTCGATTTACTGCATTAATTGTGCATCGGAATATACACAGTCTTTTATGCTTTGATGTTTTCAAACAGTCTTTCCTTGATTAACTAAATGAGTCAGCCGATTTTCAAGAAATAGCATTAAATATTTTAAACTGAACCGTCCCGTATGCATTCTCTCTCATTTAACATTTATTGCACTCAATCTTCACCCATACACTGCATTACCCGAAGTCACTTAATGATCTGCCCCTTATTTGGCTATATAATCCCAGTGATATCAAGTTGATCAAGCAACTAAGCTGATCAAACATTTTCTAAAATACTAAAAATATTCTTTGTGTTTTTCTAAGTGTTTGCCAAATACTTATTCATATGTTCATGTGTTCAAGCAGTGAGTAAGTTTGTGCTTAGTCTTGAACTCTTAACTGAGTTTAAGATCGAAGCTGGTTGTGGGGATTGCATCTGAGAACTGGATTGGACTTGGATTTCCCCTTGGTTGCTTTTCGGTAACTTGTGCACCATTCTCTCCCAACCTGAATCTCTGTGGTTCATTGTCAGTAAGTTCCCGTTTTATTTATTGCTTTCAGATTACTTTTATCAGCCGTGTCTTTGATATTATAATTTGTTAGAATAAATACCGAAGGTTGTTGTAGTGTTCTGTTGTGTCATTCTTTAGTAACAGAACTGTGATTGAATCTTTAGTGGTTAAGATTCTCTCACTACAGTGTGAACTAAAAGAGTGACAAGTCAGAACATCGCTTCATCGTGTATCATACTCTTACAATTATTGTAATCTGTAAACTGAGAAGTGCCTAGTGAATCTGTGTGTGATTGTGATTAACACATAGGATTGATTGGTTAGTCTAAACAACTAAAATCAATCTGATTATCTTTTCTGGAAATTAACTAGAAACACACTTATATCACTGCATGATAAACAAATTAGGAATTAACTCGTTAATTTCCTAAAGTGTTGACTTCACAAGAACCTTAATCTATAATCATTGATTCTAGCTAGATCTTCCGCATAGTCTATTATCAATAATAGGTTAAGTAATTTAAAACTCCATAAAGGCTTAATAAAATTTTGAAAAGCCGTAGTATCTTATTCACCCCCTATAGGATACATATTGCGCATAACTCGATCCAACAAGAATTAACATGTGTTGTGAATGAACTGAGCATGTTCACGAGTTATCCAGACCATAATCGTTGGAAAGCCTCAAATAGGTTGTAGAGGTACATGAAGTACACTATGAGTCTAGGATTACAATATACAATCAGATCGTAAGGATACTTTGATGCCAACTGGATATCCGATAAGAAAGATTCGAAGTCCACCAGTGGATATTTATTCACGATTGGTGGTGCTGCTGTGTCCTGGAAGTCTACAAGACAAACGTTCATAGCTCGTTCCACGGTGGAAGCTGAGTTTATAGCATTGGATAAGGCTGAAGAAGAAGTTGAATGGCTTAGGAATTTCTTTGAGGATATTCCATGTTGGCCTAAGCCTGAGGCTGCTATCAACATACACTGCGATAGTCAGTCGGATATAGAAAGGGCACAAAGTAGTGTGTATAATGGTAAGTCTCGGCACATATGCCACAGACACAATACCATTAAATAGTTGATCTCTAATGGAGTGATTTCCATTGATTATGTAAGATCGAAGGAGGATCTTGCGGATCTTCTTACAAAAGGTTTAGCTAGAGATCAAATGTCAATATTGACAACCGGAATGTGACTGAAACCTATTATGCATGTTTCCTGTAATGGCAACCCAACCATGTTGACTTGAGATCCCAAGATCGTGGTTCAAAAGGGACAACTAAATTATAAGGAACAATCTAACACTTGCCCATTCTGTTAGAATAAAAGTGGTGTTTGTAGAGGGTGTGAGGTTAAGCAACGATTTCAATGATTCATATATCTTGATATTCAAGTGGGGTAGGTCATAATACTATTGATAGGAGGTCACCTATATAAGTGTGAAGTGGGGGACGCTTCATGAGAATTTTGAGGTTTGAATTCTCTGAAAGCACTTTCTAAAACCAAGTGTTGTCTAGGGCCGAGATGGAAACAACCATGAGAACTGAAAGGTGCTAGGGGAAATATTGTGTGAGTGTTATTGTCTTGGTTTACACTAAAGGTTGAACAGTTCATGACCAAGTTCACTAATTAGCCGAGTAAATACGATAGTACTTCACTAAGGCATGTACAAGGCCAGAAGCTAACTCTCATGTTGCAATATTTTTCTGTCTGACTTCTCTTTAGAGTCTATATTTGCATTTGCAATAATTTTCATTCATGTGGGGGATTGTTGGAGATATAAGCCAAATCCCATGAAACAGGGGCTTGAACATGTGTCGAAACAGTCAACTTTAGCGCAAATTTTGGATATGCTCCGGGGTGATTCACTGGGATCTTATTACATCTAAAAATAATACTCACGGAGTAGATGATGTTTGGCTTTGGAATCACTCGATTCGGAAATCAGGTGAATGATAAATTAATACCTAATGTTGGTAGAAAAAGTTGTAAGAGAAAGGAGTTGAAATGAGAACCTCACTCCATTTTCCCACATTGGAAACTTGAGTGTTGAGATTGTGTGTCTCTTGGGGTGCCCCAAGGGGCAAAGTTGTGCATGAGGAGTATTTAGATAATTCCGCACGTGCGATCAGAATTCATGAATTCGTGTGATTGAGTCATCCGACCAATCAGAATCCAGACGACATGTCATCCGACCAATCAAAATTGTTGATTGGGTCGGCCATATAAGTCAAACACGCCTTTGACTTTTCTTGAGGGAAAAGTCGGCCAACTTATGTCATCCGGCCAATAATAATTGAGTATTGTTACCTCATCTCCACTATAGAAGGAATCACCATGAATGAGAATTAGAGCATCAAATTTTCTCTTCTATCTTCCACTCAAAGAGTCTCTTATATAGTTCTAGATATTCAGTCGAAGAGAAGTCGTAGCACTCTGTAAGTTCACCGAAGCTCTGATTTTAGTGCCTCTAAATCCAAGACGTGGAGTCGTTGTATCTTCAGAGACAGTTGCTACTACCGTGGGCACCATACCAGAGCAATTTCTCTTAGTGAAGAGTAACTACTCGCCTCGGTTTGATGTCTAGTCCTTTGTTTTATGCATCGCACTTTCTTTTGTCATTGTATTATGCATCGCACTTTCTTTTTTCATTGTTCGAGTCAGATCAATACGGCAATAGTTAGTTTGTCAGATCTAGTTAATAAAATGATTTTTCTTTCCGTGTTATTTTTTCTGTTATTATTTTTCCATAATTACTTCCGTTAATTATGGATCTACTCCGTAAATCACTCCACACATGATACACTTTCCTAACAGTACATAGTGTAAACTACGCTACCCACCATTACAACCCTACTCATCCCACGCTATCATGTGCCCCACCCCAAACACATCCCACCCGACCAGACCCATCTCCTAACTGTTAGGTGTAGTGCCCGAAAGACAATTATATAATTGTTTTAGGACAGAATTAATAATTCATCTTATTATATGCATGTATGATTATAATTAAGACACTACTGAAAATCCTAAGTACCTCGTTTATGTAATCACATAACTCAAAGTATGGCTATACACAAGAGGATTGAGTTAGTGAGATGTACTTAAAATTAACTTAGTCCGTAGAGTTTATTAATCTGAGTGCGGGTCTCAAGATTAATTTGCTAATAATGCGCCTGAAACACTTTAGGAGAGACAGTCTTATCCGGATCTGCCGGTAATAGGGTACCTAGTGGGGCATTTATATATGATGATAATCATATGAAATTTGACCGATCCGATTTGAGTTCTCGATATAATTCCGTGATCGAAGAAGTCTTATCGAATCACAAGATGATCATATATGGATTAATCTCAATCTCGACGTGATCACGCATAAACTACTTAGACTAGGGTAGAGTTTGATGTGTTAGTAAGGATCACTTCCGTAGTATGTGGTCCAACACTTCTCGTTGGCTCTATTCGGAATGAGTGAGTATTCGTGCTATCACAAAAATGGAATCCATTCCTTCCTCGGGAAGTAGATGACGATTCTCTTTATTTGTTAATCCTAGAAACGACCGATGTGCGCAGCTTCATATTATATTAGTTATGAACTATTTGGTCACTAGGGGTTAATGGTAAATAAGGATAAGAGGTTTTGAGAAGGGTTTACGGAGATATCCCGAATCGTAACGAAACGATCTATGGAGGATTTATCCGTATGTAATGATTATATCAGTGGACGTTTTTCGACTCATAGTTGGGTGTAAGTTATCTATATTCGGCAGAGTTCAGTTTCATGGTGGTGTAATCCCGGAATTAATAGATTGAATATTATTGTTCGGTCTGACGGATAATATTATTTAACTTATTGTAGCTACTGAATATGGGTCCACGGTCCCCGACTTGGCTCCTAACATGCATATGTTTTCTCGTCGTTTCACCTCAATTAATATTAAATAGTTGGATTGGACTGTTTAATAGATATGTGGATTAATGGTTTAGTTGGACTATATAGATAATTAAATACATATAAAAGACATTTTTCGTGGACTCGGCCCAATGTGTATTAGGCGTGTCAAACCCCAATTATTTGGGGTTATGGCCGAAATTATTAAGGTAAAATAATTAGAGAGAAATTAGTTTTCTTGGATAATTATTTCATATATGATTTAATTATTTATTTGTTAAATGATAAATCATGAAATATTAGATAATATATATATTTATCCTAATTTGTTTGGGATATATTATATATTTATCTTTTATTTGAAATAAGGATTATTATAATTATCTCTTAATTATTAAATCCTTGGAGGATAAGGATTACTCTCCTAAATAAAGAGAGTTCTCCCAAGCCTTAAACATAAAACATAATTTCGAAATACACTATAAGCTAGGGCTTAGAATTTTCGGCCTAGCTAGGGTTCTAAAGAGAGGGATTTCGACTCACTTCGACCGATCTCCGACTCTCTAGGGTTTCAAGTTGGGATAATCCTCGGGATTATTCCGGTAGCATATCAAGGAGGCCCGGCGACTTGAAACACAATCCACCTGGTGTTGCTTGGAGACACACGTTGGAAGACTGTTGCTTCTCATCTCAATACTTGGATCTTGGATCTCGGATTGTTCTTGGTGTTTATTCACAATAAACAGGTAAGCAATCTAAAACCCCTCGTAAGTTTAGATCTATTGTATTTATGTATTTATACACAAGAGGATTGAGTTAGTGAGATGTACTTAAAATTAACTTAGTCCGTAGAGTTTATTAATCTGAGTACGGGTCTCAAGATTAATTTGCTAATAATGCGCCCAGAACACTTTAGGAGAGACAGTCTTATCCGGACTGTCGGTAATAGGGTACCTAGTGGGGCATTTATATATGATGATAATCATATAGGGCTGGACCGATCTGATTTGAGTTCTCGATATAATTCCGTGATCGAGAAGTCTTATCGAATCACAAGATGATCATATATGGATTAATCTCAATCCTGACGTGATCACAGACAACTGCTTAGACTAGGGTAGAGTTTGATGTGTTAGTAAGGATCACTTCGTAGTATGTGGTCCAACACTTCTCGTTGGCTCTATTCTGGAATGAGTGAGTATTCTGTGCTATCACAAAAATGGAATCCATTCCTTCCCTCGGGAAGTAGACAGACAGTTCCCTTATTTGTTAATCCTAGAAACTGACCGATGTGCGCAGTTCATATTATATTAGTTATGAACTATTTGGTCACTAGGGGTTAATGGTAAATAAGGATAAGAGGTTTCGAGAAGGGTTTACGGAGATATCCCGAATCGTAACGAACAGTCTATGGAGGATTTATCCGTATGTAATGATTATATCCGTGGACGTTTTTCGACTCATAGTTGGGTGTAAGTTATCTATATTCGGCAGAGTTCAGTTTCATGGTGGTGTAATCCCGGAATTAATAGATTGAATATTATTGTTCGGTCTGACGGATAATATTATTTAACTTATTGTAGCTACTGAATATGGGTCCACGGTCCCCGACTTGGCTCCTAACATGCATATGTTTTCTCGTCGTTTCACCTCAATTAATATTAAATAATTGGATTGGACTGTTTAATAGATATGTGGATTAATGGTTTAGTTGGACTATATAGATAATTAAATACATATAAAAGACATTTTTCGTGGACTCGGCCCAATGTGTATTAGGCGTGTCAAACCCCAATTATTTGGGGTTATGGCCGAAATTATTAAGGTAAAATAATTAGAGAGAAATTAGTTTTCTTGGATAATTATTTCATATATGATTTAATTATTTATTTGTTAAATGATAAATCATGAAATATTAGATAATATATATATTTATCCTAATTTGTTTGGGATATATTATATATTTATCTTTTATTTGAAATAAGGATTATTATAATTATCTCTTAATTATTAAATCCTTGGAGGATAAGGATTACTCTCTAAATAAAGAGAGTTCTCCCAAGCCTTAAACATAAAACATAATTTCGAAATACACTATAAGCTGTGGCTTAGAATTTTCGGCCTAGCTAGGGTTCTAAAGAGAGGGATTTCGACTCACTTCGACCGATCTCCGACTCTCAGGGTTTCAAGTTGGGATAATCCTCGGGATTATTCCGGTAGCATATCAAGGAGGTCCGCGACTTGAAACACAATCCACCTGGTGTTGCTTGAGACACACGTTGGAAGATCAAGGCTTCTCATCTCAATACTTGGATCTTGGATCTCGGATTGTTCTTGGTGTTTATTCACAATAAACAGTAAAGCAATCTAAAACCCCTCGTAAGTCTGTATCTATTGTATTTATGTATTTATACACAAGAGGATTGAGTTAGTGAGATGTACTTAAAATTAACTTAGTCCGTAGAGTTTATTAACTGAGTACGGGTCTCAAGATTAATTTGCTAATAATGCGCCTGAACACTTTAGGAGAGACATATCTTATCCGGATCAGCTGTAATAAGGTACCTAGTGGGGCATTTATATATGATGATAATCATATAGAAATTTGGACCGATCCGATTTGAGTTCTCGATATAATTCCGTGATCGAAAGTCTTATCGAATCACAAGATGATCATATATGGATTAATCTCAATCCCGACGTGATCACGCATAACCGCTTAGACTAGGGTAGAGTTTGATGTGTTAGTAAGATCACTTAAGTAGTATGTGGTCCAACACTTCTCGTTGGCTCTATTCGGAATGAGTGAGTATTCGTGCTATCACAAAAATGGAATCCATTCCTTCCTCGGGAAGTAGATGATACCTCCACTTTATTGTTAATCCTAAAACCGACCGATGCGCGCAGTTCATATTATATTAGTTATGAACTATTTGGTCACTAGGGGGTTAATGGTAAATAAGGATAAGAGGTTTCGAGAAGGGTTTACGGAGATATCCCAAATCGTAACGAACAGTCTATGGAGGATTTATCCGTATGTAATGATTATATCAGTGGACGTTTTTCGACTCATAGTTGGGTGTAAGTTATCTATATTCGGCAGAGTTCAGTTTCATGGTGGTGTAATCCCGAATTAATAGATTGAATATTATTGTTCGGTCCGACGGATAATATTATTTAACTTATTGTAGCTCGAATACGGGTCCACGGTCCCCACTTGGCTCTAACATGCATATGTTTTCTCGTCGTTTCACCTCAATTAATATTAAATAGTTGGATTGGATCGCTTTAATAGATATGTGATTAATGGTTTAGTTGGACTATATAGATAATTAAATACATATAAAAGACATTTTTTCGTGGACTCGCCCAATGTGTATTAGATAGGCGTGTCAAACCCCAATTATTTGGGGTTATGGCCGAAATTATTAAGGTAAAATAATTAGAGAGAAATTAGTTTTCTTGGATAATTATTTCATATATGATTTAATTATTTATTTGTTAAATGATAAATCATGAAATATTAGATAATATATATATTTATCCTAATTTGTTTGGGATATATTATATATTTATCTTTTATTTGAAATAAGGATTATTATAATTATCTCTTAATTATTAAATCCTTGGAGGATAAGGATTACTTCTCCTAAATAAAGAGAGAGTTCTCAAGCCTTAAACATAAAACATAATTTGAAATACACTATAAGCTAGGGCTTAGAATTTTCGGCCTAGCTAGGGTTCTAAAGAGAGGATTTCGACTCACTTCGACCGATCTCCGACTCTGGGGGTTTCAAGTTGATAATCCTCGGGATTATTCCGTAGCATATCAAGGAGGTCCGGCGACTTGAAACACAATCCACCTGGTGTTGCTTGGAGACACACGTTGGAAGACTGTTGCTTCTCATCTCAATACTTGGATCTTGGATCTCGGATTGTTCTTGGTGTTTATTCACAATAAACAGGTAAGCAATCTAAAACCCCTCGTAAGTTTAGATCTATTGTATTTATGTATTTTGGTTGACTAGATCTAGATATTGTACTTTTCGCTGCGTAATCGGGTGGATCTTGATCCATCCGGCGATATTACATCCTACACTAACCCTATACCAAATCCCTACCACACCACACAATTCTTCATCGCTCGTACACCACTCCGACTCACACCTACCTAACCCACCTAACAATAGCCTACCTATCCTTTACCACGCTATTTATATCCCTACACTTGAACAATATAAATTGTGAAAATATAGTTCACACCAAGGTTCGATCTCATGACCTCTGGCTCTAGTACCATGTTAAGATCAAGCGTTTACCATTCTACGAATACCAATTGGTTGTAGTAAATGCGCTGCTATATTTCTTTATACATTTAAGAGTGTGGGCAATATCTCCCAACACCCCCCTCAAGTGTGGGTAATCTCTCCCAACATTTGCATAATATTTTTTTTATTTAAATAATATTCACACCGAGTTCGATCTCATTACATCCGGCTCGATACTACCATGTTAGGATCAACCAGTATACCGTTCTACTAAAACCAATCGGTGTCAGTAAAGGCGCTACTATATTTCCTTATACATTCAAAAGTGTGGGCAATCTCTCCCAACAATTACCTTCAAACAAACGGATCATGATAGTCTTGATTACATACATCAGAGAATTGGGTCAAGATTGATGGAGGAATGATGTGAAAAATGTTAGACTTTTGTTTATCGTATCACACATTTTTCATTTGTAAAAAAAATCGAAAAAAACTAGAAACATTTATAACCACCACAAAATGGTATTGAATATACACTTTAAGTAGAGTTTTGAAAGTAACTCTATCCTTTTTCGAACGATCATGTTGACTTTCACACCGAATATTCGGTGTAAATGATAGTGATTATGACTTCCATTACAACAGATCAAAGAGATGAGGAAAAAATGATGAACTAAACCTGCAAATGTGGGAGACAGCACAAACACACTATTAAGAGAGTGAGTCACAGTGAAATTTTTAGTGGAGTGTTTTTGTTCGGACCACTTTGTAGGGACTTAAATCTAGTGGGGATTATAAAAAAAAAACAATATATTATGAAAAATCCAATTTGAGGGCTTCAAGTCGGTGAACTGATTGTATGGAAACCTAAAAAAATAGAAAAATAGTTGTATGAAGTGGATATTTCATATATAATTATACATTTCACTATACGTCAAATATTAGGTTTTTATATTTATAAAAGGTAATAAAAGTCTATGAATATGATTCATCTACCTGGTATAACACGTCTAATAAAGGATGATGAGATAGAACTGATAGGAAACAATTTAAAATATAACCGTTGTGACAAAGTGAATATATCATGTTCACATTTTAATGATGTATATGTTTGAAATATGCTAGAAAATATATTAACATAATGTATCTACGTGATATATACAATTATTTTATAGGATAATGATAGAGTTACACCCTCAAATCTACATTATGTTTACACCCTAAATAATTTTATGGTTGTGATTGTTTCTAGTTTTTTTTAAATTAAAGTTTACAAGTAAAAAATATATTGTGAGATGATGATGGTGTAAAATGATGTAGATTTAACGGAGTAAACCTATCACTTCCCTATTTTATAAAAGTTGCAACATAAGATTATGTTTTAAGTACAATAACGTTAAAAAACATTAAAATATTGAAATAGTTTTCCCACCATTCCCTCCTAACAAATACACGCTTTGCTATTCCCTTTACATTACTATAAATACTCATCAATTCATCCGATTGAATGCATGCACACTAAGGGAATCAAATATACTCAAAATGGGTAAGCAAATTATTACAAGTGTGTTTTTGTGTGTGTTGTTGGGCACTTTGGAGTTTTGCACTCAAGCTAGAACCCTAAAATCGGTTGGCGTTAATGGATATGGTGTAGGTCATGAAGGCTTTGGTGGCGGTGGCGGTGGTGGTTCGGTGGGGTGGTGCCTATGTAGACCTTGGTTCTCATGGGTATGGAAGCGGTGGAGGAATAGGAGCGGTGGTGGTGAGGGTTATGGAGGTGGTGGAGAGCATGGTGTTGGCGGCGGCGGTGGTGGAGGAATAGGGCGGTGGTGGTGAGGTTATGGAGGTGGTGGAGAGCATGGTGTTGGCGGCGGCGGTGGTGGAGGAATAGGAGGCGGTGGTGGTGAGGGTTATGGAGGTGGTGGAGAGCATGGTGTTGGCGGCGGCGGTGGTGGAGGAATAGGAGGCGGTGGTGGTGAGGGTTTTGGAGGTGGTGGAGAGCATGGTGCTGGCGGCGGCGGTGGAGGGATAGGAGGTGGTGGTGGTGAGGGTTATGGAGGTGGTGAAGAGCATGGTGCTGGTGGCGGCGGTGGAGGAATAGGACATGGTGGTGGTGGTGGTGGGGGTTATGGAGGTGGTGGGGAGCATGGTGCTGGTGGTGGTGGTGGGGGAATAGGAGGTGGTGGTGGTGAGGGTTATGGTGGTGGTGGAGAGCATGGTATTGGTGGCGGCGCTGGAGGAGGAAGTGGTGGTGGAGGAGGTTACGGTGGGGCAGGCGGCCATGCTGGAGGGTACGGTGGTGGAGGTGGTGAAGGAGCTGGTGGAGGATTTGGAGGTGGTGGGGCACATGGAGGTGGTGGCGGAGGAGGAACAGGCGGTGGTGGAGGTGGTGGTTATGCTGGAGGAGCCGGTGGAGGTGGATATGGTAGTGGTGGAGGTAGTGGTGGAGGTATCGGAGGTGGTGAAGGAGGAAGTCACGGTGGTGGATATGGAGGTGGTGCAGGAGGAGGCTCTGGTGGGGGAGGTGGCTATGCCGCCGGTGGAGAGCATGCAGGAGGATATGGTGGTGGTGCCGGTGGTGGTGCCGGTGGCGGACATGGTGGTTATGCCCCTTGAGTGTGAAGTACTATCCCTTTGAATCATGGAATTTTACGTATGAAATATGGATTTTTAATTTTGCTACGCAAATCAAAATGTACAAGAAGCACTTCAGTGCAAAGATATGTTTATTTATATAATATGCGTGTAATTGAATTCTATATTAATAATTTTTATTTTCCCTTTTGTTCATTACTTGAACATGATACTGCATTGTACACTCGTTTCAATTACGCACGTTGCATGCATGCACATTCATCCCACTCTAACCGGTCTCATTCAGGTAATTCTACCGTCATAACGACCGTAACATAACAAATCGATAATAGTTGAATTTGATGGATCTACGTCATAACTAATTTGATGGATACTGCATTATTCATTACATAAATTGTTGTAGTACGCATTAGATTTTCTCATTTCTTTCAGACAAATGCTTCATGCTACTATCATAACAGGTTGTGATATACAATGAATGATATATCACATTTTTAATATAATGTGTTACTCGTTATGCCACCGGCGCGTATTACGGTGGTGGTGATTTTTACTAAACAATTCGTCTGCATAACCTTCATCACGGCCAAATATTCATTATTGACTTATATGCTTATCAGTTTTTTTGTACGTGTCTTTACACTTTAGGATTAATCTTCATTCTATCGAATTATCTACAATGTAAAAATACACCTATAGTAGTATATTTTTAGGCGGTGTCTTCGTGTGTGTTGAATTTACAAATACTTCCTCCGTTCTTATTTTATTGTCGCAGTTATCAAAATCAAAATTTTATTTTTATCTGTCGTAGTTACATTTACAATACATATTTTAATATTCTTTCCTCTTTTCAATATTACTTTTCAACTTTTTAGGCTCATTCAATCAATTAATCTTTCATATTAAATATACCACTACACTTTTGATTATTTTTTTTAGTATTTTATAATGAAAGTCGGACACGTCTTTGTCTTTCTTGTTTTGTTGCTCCTGGTTGTTGTTTGGATATTGTTTAGGCTTGAGACTTCCTAATAGATTGGCGTCCTATTTTGTGCCTTTTTTTTAGGTCATGTAACCTTGATTTTTGTAGCATCTTGCTACCGTTAATAAAAATTATTATTGCTGTTCAAAAAAAAAAAAGGAACGAAGTACTATTATTTTGAATCGGGCAAATTTTATGAAGGTCCGGCCATAAGTATGACTTGATGGTCCGGAACCAATCAAATATGCCCATTTCGTGCTGGTCCCACATGTTTTAAAAAAAACCACCTATTTAGAATTATGTGATTGGTGGATAAGTGGATGAAATTGTGGTCCTAGACCACCATAAAAGCACGGTTTAAATCGAGGATGATAGACACGTGTACACATAAATCGAAATAAAATTTAATATGAACAGTATATTTACTTATTAAAAATCTAAAATTCCAAAAAGGAAAAAACTTGGATCATATTTTGTGACAAAATTTTGTGCAATATATTTGTGCCTAACTAGTTTTCGATATTAATTAAATAGTACATTTAATATATGTCCATTTACTCTTTCTTAAAGTCTCCAGTATCCGGGATCAACTGTCCCAACTAATCCGGAATTTGGCTCAGATCATGCTGCACAGGCCAACTAATATTTGTCTACTTTTAATTTATTAAAAATAATAGTAACATCCGAATCGAACTGAATGAGCTTTCGGCGTGAGCCGCCAGGCGCATCGAAATGCAGCGTATGTGGAATTATCTAAGTTTTGTCTCCTACGCGTGTGTAATATTTGTCTACTTTTGCTAAGAGTAATAGATATCATCCATGTTTAGGTGTCTTTTGTTCAGAAAAACAATACATTAATGGATGAAAGAGCCTAAAATCCACTTTTAATACAAAATAAATAAACAGGACAAAAATACCCCTGGATGCACTTACTAAAAGCTTGAACGCTGTGAACAAAAAAAACCTGAACGCAATCTTTTCTTTCTTTTTCTTGTTTTTTTTTTTTTTTTTTTTTTGTTTTTTTTTTTTTGGCTGCTACATGCTGCTCTTTTTCTCAAACAATCGTAACTTTTGACTTAGAATTCCGATCATCAAATTTTTTTCATCAAAATTCATATTTTTTTTTGTTCTTTATTTTTGAGATCTCATACGATACCCTTCCGACGTAAATTTTGAAAGCCGAAAAAAAACACACTAATCGGAGAGTTTTTCATATAAACGACCGTAACTTTTGATTTAGAACACCGATCATCAAAATTATTTCACCGAAATTCATATTTTTTCCTCTTCATTTTGATATCTCATATGATACCCTTTCGAAATATTTTTTGAAATCCGAATTTAATCGCAGCGTTTACAATAACAAAGTAACGGTAACACAGTAACAGTAACGCGGTAAAACAATAACACAGTAACAGTAGCACATTAACCGTAACAGATGTAGTACAAGGTTCAATAGCATCACGTCTGATCTAAAAAATTAAATATAATATTTGTCTTTTGTATGGTACTTGTCTGATTAAAAAAAGACATATTATTGAAAACTGATCAAAATTTGGAAAGTTCAGAGCAAGAAATGGATCACTCGTGTCATTGCTATAAAAAAACATAGATTTACAAGAACCAACTAACTAGTAGTATGTAAATGCAACATATAGTTCTTAGGCATGTGCTGAACTTGAATTTTTCTTGTATACTTGATGTAACAATCTATCAATACTTGCTTGATATCGTAATGAAACAATCTATCAAAAAATTATGGAGATGCAACTCCCAAGGAATCAAGAGAATAAAAGCCTACTAATATTGGATATAATCAAAAAACCTATCAAGGGAACTAAAACATTCTTCAACTTGTTGAAGACCAAAGCAGTCTCTTTTACCATCTATGGACCTTTTATCCTACAAACCCGCGCCACAGCAAACTCCATGAAAGCTTATGGCATTACACCATCCGAACACCATTTAGGTACACCATTTAGGTACACCATATGCATCAAGTGAAGAACAAACTTAAGGCATTACACCATTTAGGTACATCATCCGAATACCGACTCAAAAGCATCCTCAAAATAGCTCAATATCTGGTCATATAAAGTTCAATTCAAGGGACTACTTCAAGGCACACATATGTAACAAATTCAACCAAGTATCTCAATATATAGCATTAAAATCAGCCGTATAAACTCACAATTCAGCTCAATCACAAAACATCTTAGTTCACCAATTTTCAGATAATGAAAATGATATTAGTCTAAATCATATAATGCTTTAATCACCATGCATGTGCAGCGAAATGTGGCATGCGGATGTCCAATAAAAATCAGACTTCAAGTGAGAAAAGAGTACATAGTTCACATGAAACATTTATGATTGAGAACTTTTATCCAATTATCTAGGGAAAATTCTATTATGGGGACTTCACTGAGAGGAAGCTACTGCGTGGCAAGAAGATCTCGGACCACATTAGCTTCTTGAGGTGGACCACACAGGGGCACTGTGTATTCCACCTCGAAACCAGTGTGGTCCAGATGTCTTCCACGTGGCGCTTTCCTACTGGAAAATCCCCACGATAATAACGACCCATTATCTGGCGAAATTAGATGTTCTTCCGCTGGAACACATAAATTAATACTTTTGATGATCTCAGTTTGACTTTTTCCCTCTCCTCCATGATCGTTTCTTACCGGAAAAACATGTTCTCCCGACATGGCAGACAAGGAAGGCCGCCATGCGTTCAGCACCAGATCCACGATTTTGCCTCTACAGCCAAGAATCCAAGCCTGGGAAAGTTCCTCCGCCGTTCCCAACCTTTATATCCATGGAATTCCGTCGGTGGTGCCTGATGACTCAAACAGTTTGGTTACAAGAAACGGGACATTAACATTGGTCTATAAAAACATGAGTGAAGGGTGTATATTAGGCAAGACAATTATTTTATTTTATTCTTTTCCTTATTGCAACTCAAAAAAATTTGTGTGGATTAAAACTTAAATAAACGGGAAAATGTGGATTTTTACTAAATTTTTCCTACATTAATTAACTTGTAATATATATATATATATATATATATATATATATATATATATATATATATATATATATATATCGATTTCTTGGCCATCACTAAACCTTGTCGAAACCGGTTAATTTATCACTCTTTATCACTTATTAACACATACATTGTAACAAAGTTTGTCAAATTTCGTGTTACGTATTTTATTTATTTATTTATTTATTTTGGTTTTTTTTACGGAAACAAAAATGAAACACACACTAATTATGTCTCAAACGGGACAGGAACCCAGGTCTCATTACATAAATTTTTTTTCTCAACAAATTCCTTTTTAATAAAAGTTATTGATGCTATATTTTTCATTATTACCTTTTATCTTGCTTATTTTAACTGAGGGTCCATTTTTTTAATAAACTTCAAAACATAACAAGAGATAGTTTAAAAAAATAGGGGAATTGAGGTAAAAGGACAAAAATATTTACAAAATAAATAAATATGATACACTTATTTTTTTAGTTGCAAAAAGGATAAAAAAAAAATTCAGACCGACAAAAATACCGCTACCCTAGAACGCCCGTCTTTAGCAATGGTATTGTTTGCATATATTTATTTTAGTTGTGTATATGCTTTCTTTTTTGTTTTTTTTTCAAACAACCGTAACTTTTGATTTACAACTCCGATCGTCAAAACTTTTTCACCAAAATTCATTTTTTTTTTGCTCTTTAATTTGAGCCCAAACATGATACCCTTCCGATGTATATTTTGAAAGCCGAAAAATATTTATATTAACCGGAGCGTTTTTTCTTATAAACGACCATAATTTTTTATTTAGAAAACCGATCATCAAAATTGTTTCACCAAAGTTCATTGTTTTTATCTTCATTTTGAGACCGCGTTTGATACCCTTTCGACCTAGTATTTGAAAGCCATATTTTATCGAAGCGTTTACACCAACACATGTTACTGTGTAACAAAATAACACAGTAACAGTAACACAGTAACAAAGTAACACATTTTATTAACATCCAAAATATCACCATTAACATTGCGTAATACAACAATCTATCAAAAAATGCTTCATATCCTAATGAAACAATCTATCAAAGAATTATGGAGATGCAACTCCGGGGGAATCAAGAAAATAAAAAGCCTAACACTATTGGATGTAATCAAAAAGCCTATCAATGAAACTAAAACATTCTTCAAGTTCTTGATGACGAAAGCAGTCTGTTTTACCATCTATGGACCTTCATCCTTCAAACCCGCACCACATCAAACTCCATGAAAGATGTATGAAACAGAAAATGCATCAAATAGCATCGGCTCGGCCTCATCAATAGAGAATCTAGGCTCCTTCAATTTTCTAAAGACAAAAAAACACAAACATAACCATTTGAATCAACAACCTTTAACCACCTAGCCCAAAACCACACCACAACAAATAGTAGAATGCAAAGAAAGATTAAAACCAAATAAAGACATCATAGTAACACAGTAACATCACAGTAACACAACCAATTCTGTTTTCCTCTTCAACTTCTCAAAACACTTTTCAGTACTAATAACCACATAAAACAAATATCCATTGCATTTCTTATACATTAATGACTGAAATATCATATTTAGTATGCTTTCCAATATAAGGGAGGGGGTTTGAATCACACTACTATCGATTCTTTTTTGAAAAAAAAAACATTGCCACATTGTATCTTTAAAGGTATATTTGAAGAAAGTAGAAGAAGGCAACAACATAAAGTCAACAAAAGTATTTCAAGTTTTTCAACCCTTAAACACTTTATTTTTTGCTCCAAAATCTAATTTTCAGCCTTATATTTGGCTGAAAATGACACAGTAACACACCAACAAGTAACACACTAACAAAGTAACACTAGTCTATTAGAAAGCTTAATGATATGAACCAAGTAAAAAACACAATCAATCTTCTTTAAAACATCATAGATGCATCTTTAAACCAAACCTTAAACTGTGGGATCACCAATATGATCAACCACAACAGACCTACCATTATTTTTGTTCTCAACAGAACTATTAATCCTCTCAAATAAAATAGAACTATTAGTTTCAACTTCATGGTTATCAAAAGAGTTGACTATGATAGCTTCAATATCTACCATGGCGGTTTCAATACCTGCCTTAGGATTCCCCTCAACCCCAGTTCCCTGAGGAACGGTCTCAGACTGTTTGACCTAAAGGATGGCAATTCTAAATTTGTGTCTCCAAAAGCAATTTGCATCATTGAATCTGCATATCCATCAAAAAGCTATAATCGGCATGAAAATTGAACATTCTTGTGTAAATTGCCGGGAATTTAACAACTTAGGGGTTGTTTGTTAAAACGAAGTCCAAATCAAATCTCAAATCAAGTCCAAGTCCGAATCTTGAATCACTTAAGTCTTTGAAAGCGATTAGAGTGTTTGATAACAATATTTCACTTAAGTCTTTGAAACCGATTAGAGTGTTTGATAACAATATTGATCTAAAGTCCAAAACAATTAATTTTTTCCAATTGTATATATGCATATCTATATACACACACACACACACACACACACACACACACATATATATATATATATATATATATATATATATATATATATATATATATATATATATATATATATGTATATGTATTTGTATATGTATATATGCATTTTGATGAATACGATACAAGACCATACATAAAATTTCACATAAATGTTAATATGTATATATATTATTAACATTTATGTGAAATTTTATGTATGGTCTTGTATCGTATTCATCAAAATGCATATATATATATATATAAATACATATACATATATATATATATATATATATATATATATATATATATATATATATATATATATATATATATATATATATAATATATGTATGTATATATATATATATGTATATATGTATATCTATTTGTATATATGTACATATGCATTTTTTTTTTTTTTTGAAAAAGATACGTATGCATATATAGTTAATGTTTAATAACACCTAAAATAAAATAAAAAACAAATATATAAGCAATTAACCCCCTAAAGTTAACAAATATTAGAAAAGACTTGTATATTATCATCATGATACTAGTAATGTGATTTATATATAATAGATTCATTTTTTTTTTATTTTTGAACAGTATATATAATAGATTCATAAATGGTGATTTAAGAAATAAAAATAATAATAATAATTGAGTAACACTTTGGATAAAGGAAACATAAGTGTGTGGTTACCATAAATGGATTGGTACGTGGGTGATTTTCCGGCTATTGACCAATTTAGCGCTTAAGCATTTCAGTGATAAGCATCTTTTTTTGGCTTAAAATTTATTAAAGGATATTTAGACATGCTTAATTAATTAAGAGATAGTAAAAATATTATCAAACACTTCTATTCATAACTGCCATTTATTATTTTCAGAATAAGTGCTGAATTGAGTTAACAAACACGCCCTTAATCTCTTTTTTTCTAGTCTCCCAAATAAAAAGGTAAAGTAAATTACCTGAGCAATGTACCAAATGCTGCAGTTCAAATGGATCTGCAAAAACTCCAGGGAAGCTTCTCAACTATAAATACTTCACAAAAATTCTTGGATAATAACTCGAATTCGAGCCTAATTACTGAAGATAAACGGTGATGGGAACCTTCACCAATTAAATTCAGCTGCAAAGATGTTAATTTAGGAACATATGTATGTTCATCTACACACGAGCTAAGCGAAAATTTCATTCATAACAAAATTATCAAATTGTAAATCATCCAAAATACCATGCTTCTCAAAATAAAGCTTTAACAGAGCGAGAACGCGGGCCTTGTTAGATATAGTGTGCCCGAAAGACAATTGTTGCTTGTCCTTACGGGAAAGTGAGAGATTGTTGGAAGTAGCGCACGAAAGACAATTTATGTAATTGTTTTTATAATTAATAAATGACAGTTTTATTCTCATCTTATTATTTGATTCGTGCTTATATTTAATACACTGCTGAAAACCCCAAGTCGTATCATATGTAGCCATATAACTTAGTATGTGTCACACATGAGGATTAAGTTTATGGTGATACACTTGAGATTTTAGTCCGTGGTGAACTAAATCAAAGTATGAGGTCTATTGATTAAACCACCATTAATACGCCTGGAACACTTTGTGGTGTGACCGTCTTATCCGGACCGCCGATATTGGTTATCTAAGTGAAGCATTTATATGATGTAGTCATATAAGACTGGACCGATTTAATCTGCGTTTCTCATATAATTCAGTGATTGAGAAATCTTATTGAATCACAAGATGATCATATATGGATTAACCTTAATCCTGAAGTGATTGCATACTCCTACTGGTTTCAGGATAGGGTTTGATGTGTTCGTTAAGGATCGCTAAGAAGCGCGGTCCGAGTCACTTTCACGTTGGCACTATTCTGGGATGAGTGAGAAGTGTGTGTCTCACAGATATGAAATTCATTCATTCCTGCGGGAAGTAGAAAGTCAATCCCCTTATTTGTTAATCCTAGAAACTGATCGATCCGCGGACTTTGTATTGGTTATGAACTAATTGATCACTAATGGGTTAATGGTAAATAAGGATAAGATGTAGTGAGGAAGGTTTACGGAAATAATCCTGCTTCGTTACGGATAGTCTATGGAGGGTTAATATGTATGTAGTGATTATATCAATAGACACTTATCGACTCGACATTTTGAGAATAAGTTATATCTATAATCGATAGAGTTCAGTTTCAGATTTATGGTGGCGTAATTCCGGAATTAATGAGTTGAGTATATTCTGTTCGATGAATATTTTATTCAATTTATTGTAGGTACTGGTTATAGGTTCATGGTTCCCGGGTTGGCTTCTAACACGCGAGTGTTTTCTCGTTTTGTGGAACCTCGAGAATAAATTAAATAGTTGGTCTATTTAATGAATATGCAATATTATTTATTTGGTAAATAATATGTAAAATAAAAAAGACATTTTCTATTAAAATAATGATAAAAATGGCGCCACACTTTGTAGATAAATTATGAGAAGAAATTTTCCTAGATTATGTCACATGTGTAATTAATTAATTATCTATTTGTTGGATCATTAATGGAAAAATAAGAAATTGATTTTTTTTGGAAATTATCTCTTATCTTTTGGCAAATATCTTTTCCTTATGGGAATAGGTAATTGTGTTGTGAAAATGATAACTCTCTTGAGTAGTTATTTTCCTATATAAAGAGAGTTCATCATAACACAATTTACACTTACATATTGGCGCCACCATCATAATAAACATGAGGAAAAATTAGTTTCTTGCTTTAGTTATTAAGAGAAGAAAAACCTTGTGCATATTCGAGGAGGTTCTACGGCGAGGATCGACGTCCACCAGTCGTCGTTAGGAGATATAATCCGGAAGATTGCGGCTTCTCCATCTGTCGTTTTACTATACCTCTTAAATAAGGTAAATCTTCAACTTTCTCATAGTTAGATTAATTATTTATGTTGATCATATCGTGGTATAATCGCATGCGAATTTATTCGTAGCTTCCGTTGTGCTAGATTGAGTGTCTCGATCGGTGCTGTGAATCAGATCTGACGATCCAATTATGGATCGGATCCGGATTCGGGTTTTTGTATATTCAGCAGGGCTAAAGTTCCAACAATCTTTGTCATAGCAGGGAAAAAGCTCTGCAAACGTATACATAATACATCTCAATCAATAAACAGATCGATCTAGAACCAAAACTGTTGGTGATATTGATACAAAATATAACTAGCAGCAAGTTTTTTTATAATAAATGTAATCAGTATAGCAGTGTAAATAGAATTATTAGTAAGGGCATTTGTGTAATTTTGGATCCAACATAAAAAAGACTGAAGTTGTAACAGGGTTTCATACTTTTGTAACAATTGAATATGGAATGAAGAACACCCCGTTCTTCCCCAAATTTCCTCTAGGGTTTCAACCCCGATTTCTTCGATTGCTTGTTTTGTTTACCAATTACCTTTTTCACATGGTATCAGAGCAACGATAGAGGCTTCTTCTGCGTCTTTTTTTTGTTCGATTTCATTTTCATCAAGTTTTGGAGCTTCGCGATCTATTTTTTTACCTACTTCGATGGCGATGAATATAGAAGAAGACATTACGCCGTCTCATCCGCTATACATGCATCCAAACGAGAATCCGGCAATAGTTTTGGTGCAGCCGTTACTGACAGAGAAGAATTTTTATGGTTGGAGTAGAGCTGTACGTCGAGCACTAATCTCTAAGAACAAATTAGGGTTTGTGGACGGCACCGTCGTATGTCCTGCAGCAACAGATAGACACTTCTCGGCTTGGAATCAATGCAATAATATGGTACTTTCTTGGCTCTTAAACTCAGTCTCTCCAACCATTGCTCAGAGGTTATTAGGATCTAACACAGCACGTGAAGTATGGGTTGATTTGCACGAGAGGTTATCCACTGGAGATTTTTTCCGTGTTTCTGATCTTCAAGAGGAAATTTGCGCTATTCGTCAAGGAAACTCGACAGTGACGGAGTACTTTACTCGTCTCAAAATTCTATGGGAGGAATTGATTATGTTGAGGCCAATTCCTCAATGTGGATGCCGTACTACACATGAATTCAGAGACTATGTTGAAGCTGACTATATAATTTCCTTCCTGAGAGGTTTGAATGACGCCTTTGAACCACTGAAATCCAAGATACTGCTTGCAAGTCCTCTACCTAAACTCAATGAGGTCTATAATCTTGCTATCAAGTTGGAGAGACAACAAGTTCATGGACCTCCAGGAGGTCTTTCAATTAGCACTCCAACAGCCTTGCAGAATACCTCCTCAGAATCTCAAGGAAATTATGTAAAGCAACTTCCACCTAAGAGATCCATGATCACTAGCCAAGGACATAACTCCAATGGATCCAACAACAGGAAGAATCTGCAATGCACTTACTGCAACACAACAGGACATACCGAGGACAGGTGCTACAAGAAACATGGATTCCCCCCGGGGTTTTAGAACAGAAGGCTGGCTAATTTGGTGCAGCAGGAATCACAACAAGTTGCTGCCATTTCTGGTAGGGATGTTGGTGAGGGAAGCACATCCAACTCAACCTTTACTGCAGAACAATATGCTGAGATGATGAAGTTATTCCAGAAGATGCAGGGCACTCAAAGTCCAGGGCAAGGACAACATCTTGCATCAGCAGCTGTGCTCAGTGCAAACTTCGAACCAGCTGGAAATGGTAAGGGTATTACTAGCCAACTTAAGCATTGGATTCTAGATTCAGGGGCAACAGATCATGTAGCTTGCTCCATGTCTGTGTTTTGCACATATAGACCAGTCACACACAAATCTATATCATTGCCTAATGGGACCTCCGTCCCTGTCACTCACATAGGGGAAGTAAGGATAAATGAGTCTCTCACCTTAGGGTCTGTTTTGTGTGTGCCTAGCTTTGCTTTTAATCTTCTATCTCTCAGTACACTCACTAGGACAGGATCTCATATGGTTTTCTTTCATTTTGGTACATGCATTATCCAGGAAGTGAGCCATATGAGGATGATTGGTACAGCTAGAAAATCTTCTGGGTTGTACTACTTAGAGGCTACATATCCCACAATACCATCCATTGCTCAAGTTTCTTCCCACACCCCTTCCACTATTACGGATGATCAACTGTGGCACTACAGGCTGGGACATCTGTCTACACCCAGGCTGCAAGTTGTTCATCAAGCTGCTCCTTTTGTTACTATTCCTAGCAATAAAGTTTGTGAAATTTTTTTTTTGGCAAAATTGAAAAGGCATCCTTTTCCCCATAGTACCTCTTTTAGCACAGCCTGTTTTGACATTGTTCGTGTTGATATTTGGGGGCCAAATAGGCACCCAACTATCAATAATCAGTATTATTTTTTAACCGTGGTTGATGATTTCAGTAGATACAACTGGTTATTCCTCTTACATAATAAATCTGAAGTTAGGCTTGTCTTGCATAACTTTTATGAGTTGGTTCTCACTCAATTTCACACTAGAATTAAAGTGTTTAGAACTGATAATGGGCAGGAGTTTAACATGCCAGAGTTTTATGCTGCTAGGGGATTGATACATCAAACTAGCTTCACTCACACACCTCAACAAAATGGTGTTGTAGAATGAAAGCACCAACACATCTTAGGCATGGCTAGGAGCCTTAGGTTTCAGGCAAATTTACCTATCTCTTACTGGGGTTTTTGTGTTGAGCATGTTGTATACCTTATAAATATTACCCCTACGCCCTTTTTTCATAATTCCACACCATATGAAAAATTATTCAATACAACCCCCCTTTATGACCATTTGAGAGTCTTTGGGTGTCTCGCATATGCTGCCAATGTTGACCCACATAAGTCAAAATTTTGTCCCAGGGGTATTAGGAGCTGTTTTTTAGGATACTCCTCTACCACAAAGGGGAGCATCTTGTTGAACTTAAGCACCCAAGGCTTGTTTGTTTCTAGGGATGTTACCTACGTGGAAGATTCTTTCCCTTTTCAGTCCTCTTCCAGTGGTCCACCTTCACATATAGACACTTTCTCCATCTGCCATTTGCCTCCCATGCCTGAAGATTCCGTTTCCCCTTCTACCAGCTATGTTATGCCCTTAGCAGATTCACCACCCATTGTACATGCACATACTATTCCTGTCCCCACTGCCCCTATGCTCCGTTCTTCTCGTCCTCACAAAACACCCACTTGGTTGAAGGATTATCATTGTAATTTGCTCACCTCTGGTCCTGATCAGCCTCCAACTAAAACCATCACACCATATCCCATTCAGCAGTTTTTATCTTATGATCATGTTTCCTCCAACTATAAATCCTATGCTTTAAATATTACAGCCAATCCCAACCCCAAAAGCTATAATGAGGCCTCCAAATATTCTGAATGGCAACATGCCATGCAATTAGAAATTCAAGCCTTGGAGCATAATGCCACTTGGTCTTTAGTCCCTTTGCCTGCAAACAAGAGACCTATAGGCTGCAAGTGGGTTTTTAAAGTCAAACATAACCCAGATGGGTCCATAGAACGTTACAAAGCCCGATTAGTGGCCAAAGGGTACACCCAACAACTTGGTGTCGATTTTCTTGAAACTTTCAGCCCAGTAGCTAAGATGACAACAGTTAGAGTTCTCTTAGCTTTAGCCGTTTCCCAAGGATGGATGCTAGAACAATTAGATATTAACAACGCTTTTCTTCATGGGGATTTGCATGAAGAGGTGTACATGCTTCCCCCACCTGGTTTTTCTCCACCTTCTTCTTCTCTGGTTTGTAAACTCCATAAGTCTCTTTACGGTTTAAAACAAGCTAGTCGTCAGTGGAATGCTAAACTCCCTGCCACCCTCATCAACTTCGGTTATGTTCAGTCCATTCATGATTATAGTCTATTTGTTAAACGATCTAATGGCATGTTTACTGCACTTTTAATTTACGTCGATGACATCGTAGTGGCTAGTAATAACCCACAGGAGGTCACAACCTTTAAACAGCACCTAGATACTGTTTTTCATATCAAGGACCTTGGCCCTCTTCATTTTTTCTTGGGCATTGAAATAGCACGCTCCAAAGCAGGCTGATGACGGAAAAATTCACTGTTATTTTCATAACATTTCACCCCGTTTCTGATATCATTTTGAGCACTTTTATATCATTTCGAGTCTTTAATTCCTAAATTTCATAAAAACATATAAGTCATGAATAGTTTGTAGAATATCATGTTTTTATAAGTTTTTATTAGTTTTTGTACCGGTTTAGTAACCGGAGTGTCGTGTCAGATTTACGTTTGGTATTTTGGTGGTTTATTGCAGAATTATAGGTTAACCAAAATCCCAAGTAACGACACGTTTTGAGGCCTAAAAGAGGTGTTTTTAGGGATATAAGAGTGTGCCACAAGCAAAGGTCAAGTGGATCGGTGGTTCGTAGTCCACTAACGATTTATATCTTCGACGAACCAATGGCCCATTAAAACGGAATTTTCTGAAGAAGTGGCCTTAATGAAAGTTGTAGATCTTTGATAGACCTTTCCAAATTATTTTGAATCACGTCAATTGGAGGTCTACAACTCAAGTTATGACCAAGTGGCTAATCGATTCGTAATAGTAAAAATCCCAAAAGCGACCGCGACATACGAATGGCTCATCAAAACGACATTTTCTGAAGAAGTTTCCTTAATAAAAGTTGTATATCTTCAAGAACGCTTTCCAATGGATTTTGAATCAAGTCAATCGGACTTCTACAACTCAAATGGTGGTCAATTGGCTAATTGATTCAATTTAAGTAAAAATGTCGCAAAACGTTCGGAGGAACACGAGGTAATGAAGAAGACGTTTTCTGAAGAAGAGTCCTTCATGAAAGTTGTAGAGTTTCTCGAGATCGTAATTTTGGCATTTTGTTTGAAATTTTTGAGGTCTACAACTCAAGATATGAATTTTAGAAGTTTTATTACAATATAAGGGCTTCTAGAAGGAAAACGATTCTGAGATGTAATCATTGAGTTCGGATCGATCCGACTCCTACCCGGATCGATCCGGCCCCCTTTTGTAGCCTATATATACAGAGCACAGCATACAGAGAGCTCTGCCCCTCTCTTCTCCCAATTCTCTTCTTCTCCTTCTTCTTTCTTTTATTTATGTTATGGAGGGGCCTATATGTAATATATATGTCGTTATAATGTCGGTGTAATAACCCGACTAGTTATCATTTTAATATAATTTCGTTTCCGTTTTTATTGCTTTCTTTTATTTTATGCAATTAGTATAAATATATATATATATATATACGTATATTATATATATATATATCTATATCTATATATATATCTATATATATATCTATACGTATATCTATATAGCTGTAGTTTTCTTTCGTTTTGTTATTTTCGTTGTTATTTTCGTTAATATGAGTAGTTAAATTCAACATAGCCGAATTATGTGAAAACGGGTGAAATCAACCCTCGGGAAACGAGATGGGAGTTGTGTTGTGCTTAAATTAAACGATTCATGTTTTAAACTTGTTTTGATCATTTTAATAGCTTTGAATAAAATTGACAACTTTGTTCACGGTTACATCGAGCTTATAAATGTATTTTGCGGTGAGATGTGAGATATGGATTTCACTAATCATAGTCCTGATTGTTAGATTGAAAATCTAAGTGACAGATCTGGACTATGCCTAAGTGAGATTCTTATTTTTACGAGATGTGCGAAACATGTTTTAAAATCACTAAACTATAGTTTTAATCGTTAGATTGGCAACCTAAGTGATACGTTAAAATTATGTTTTGTGAGGCTTTTCAACGGGTTTTTATTCCGGTCAACCATGTTAGGTGAGTTAGGCTCTCTAAAGGGAGAGTTAATAAACCTAGTGTGGGGGTTAAGTGAGAGTGTTTCGATCTTAACGCAAGAATAAAGAGTTGACACCCGTGAATGTCATATAAACTGAACTCGATAAAACACACTCCTAATCAAGTTTTTCCTGTGGGGAGATAACCTGTTGGATCATAACTCGGCTATGCTTTTTAATCTCGTTAGAATAATCTTTACTTTTTGCATTAGTTATAAACACTCCACTAAAACTTTGATCGCCTAGACTAAGAACCACGTTCGCTTTGGTACTCACAACCACATTTCTCTTGGGACGACCTCGTACTCTGTAGCTATCCTAGCAATCGACACAGTACTCTGCACTTTAGAGTTAGTTTACCCACAGTTGCGAGTCTTTATAAATGTATTTTTAGTGGGTGAATTTTTCGCTCATCAAAAAAAAATTGGCGCCGTTGCCGGGGACCAATATTTTAGTGGGTGTATTTTTCTCTCATCAAAAATTGGCGCCGTTGCCGGGGAAATGTGTGATATTGTTGTGATATCTTGTAAGTGAACCGAAGGCTTGGGCCTAGGTTTTTATTTTTATTTTACTTTCGATAAGAGTCTTGGGATGCTGAAGTGATATTGTCCTGAACTCGGTTTGAATACGACTTTGGTACTCAACCCAATCTCTTTACGGGGTTGTTATATTAGGTTGATATCTTGTAATTCCAGCTAGAACTGAGGTTTAGGGCCTTCGGCTACCATAAAAAAAACGAAAAAAAAAGGAGAAAAAAAAAGAAAAATTTTATTGTTTTCTTGTTGTTTTCTGAGATCTTGCAGATTGAGCTTAAATGGATCAATATTTCAATCAATATTACTCACTGAACAACAATACCCTACCAACCTTATCAACAACGGTTCGTATGCGAGCCTCAAGATCATCAAAGCAGAGTAACCGGGATTCATGGTCCTATAATTGCCCTAGTGCATACCAGGACCAGAATTATGGTTATTCGAGTTATGAGCCACAACATTACGAGGGTTCTCCGAACTCTAATGCTTATCAGGATTACAGTGTTCATACTCAGCACGTTGATAGCTTCAACCATATTCAGCCATCTGATCAGTGTCTGGAATGGCAAGAAGACTACTACTCACCTCCGATGAATCAAAGTCAATATGATCAGTTTTCCCCCATGCCACAAGAAGACTTTACCGACAGTCAAATAGAGCAACTAGAGCGATTGGACCAGATCTTGCAAGAGCGACTGTTGGACATGCAGGAGTTCAAGGTAAGTACTAACTCCGCCATAAGAAATCTTCAAGACAAGGTGGGGGAATTGATTGAATTAGTGAGGTATGTGAAAAAGGCAGAGACATGTGAGGTGGTTAAGGATGATGATGTTATCACTGAAGAAGTTCAGGTTGAGAATAAAGTTGAGGATTCAGTTTGCTATGCTAAGATTTCAGAGCCAGATACAGAGCTAGAGGAGCGGGAGATTGATTGGCCATCTTTAGTAAAGCCACTGGGAGAGTTGGTAATAGTAGATATGTTGGTCCCGGATTACTACATTCGTCCACTCTGTGAGGATGAATTTTCTGCGGTCCAGTTTGTATACTCCCCAATGGATGAGCTTTATGGTAATTTTCAAAAGAAGATGGTTCGACAGTCTGATAAAAGAAGATTCTCTGGCCGAGGGAGGAGGTAGCATCGAGGCCAAACGAGGTGCGCTTTCTAGACAATTTAATTTCTTTGGTTCTCGCATTGTTAATTTTTCTTAAGCTATTGATCTTCTTAAGTTCTGATTTTGGTTGATAACTTGTAAATACTACTTTTGTCGAGCAAACGACGTTAAACAAAAGCGCTACCGGGAGGCAGCCCGTTAAATAAATAATTTGGATAAGCCTAGTCTTAATGAAATATAGAATCTGTAAAATGAATGATCACAATGAAATCACAACCAAGTCTCAGGATGGATGTTTGAATGTCATTAATAGGGAACGATTAGGTGGTTATCCGAAAATCCCGAGGGAGTATAAAGAAAACATTCAAATGCATCATTTCTTGGACTTAGGTTGTTGAACCCTTGAGGATCTGGGTATAAAAGACTCAATACTTTTTCACACATTTCATTTTATGATCTAGTCTGTTTCAAATTTCTTGTTGTTGTAGTATAGTGGTGAGTATTCCCGCCTTAATAAAACTGTGTGTAATAAAAATGAATCTATGAATTGATGTCTTGACTATGATATATGCTCATGTGATACGTATATGCTTAGATGTTTTGTGCTCTACCTGTGAAGGTGATTTTTCCATCTAAAGCTATTATGTGATATGATATATATTGTCTATCGAATTTTCTGACATAACAGGGCCATTTTCTTATTATTCCCATATCCCTATTACATACTTTGGCACGAGGACCATGTCCCGTGTTTGCTTTGTTTTGGTTGTTTTGGTACAGGGATTAGGGACGTACTTTCTCATGGCTGTTACGGGATTCGATAGCACATTTCTGCCAGATTATCAATAAGTCTTTCTCTATCTCTCTGGGAATAATGCAAAATCGTAAGTGGGGGGGGTAGAGTATGGTTGGTATAGAAATGGCGTAAGTGTTTAAACCCTTAGTTTTTTATTTTTTTTCGAGCATTATTTAGTTGATTAAAATAATCTGTATAAGGTATATATTTCATGGATTTGAAGTTGTAATGATCAATTTAGATATGTATAACTAATTTGAACCGTAAGTGCATTTTAACCCCAAATTTATTTGTGTAACATGAATTCCTTCACGTAAGCCTTTGATATTGAAGCGAAAATTTTAAACTGTACCCATTCAGTATTCTAGTGGTTTATCCTAGAAATAACAGTAACTTAGTACCTAACTTCTGAACATGTACTGTGAATATCTGAAGGTTTGAATGTGATAGAAAGAATGTCAAAATAAGATAAACTATATATATGTCGGTTGTAGCTACCAATGATTTGAGTGCGGTAGGGCGTTATCACGAAACGTCATATACCACTATGAGGCTTAAAAGCTCCCGACTGCCTGATTATAGTAGTCCAGCTAGGGTGTTATCACGAAACATCCTATTGCTGGGAATGAGGGCATATGCTACACATTAAAAAAAAAAAAAAAAAAAAAGTTAGATAGGTATTAATGTATTCAATCTCACCTCATGACGCTTGCAAGATAGTCAATTTTGGCAATGAGTTCGGATATGTTAGTATTCTATGAGGGGAAAAAAAAAATAGAGCATGGTTTATAACTTAGTTTTCTTCCGACTATCCCAAAGATAAATCGAATGATATGCTTTAGGGATTATCCTAATGAGTACACGGGAGGATTTTGTGTGGAACTGTTACTGCCTATACCTAGGAAAGTTATTAGGACTATCTGAATGGATATTTGTGCGTTTGCTTGATTTATTCAAGAGAGGATAGTGGAAATTGAAAAGGCTTGTCACACACACACTCTGTTATACATTTATATTAAGGTTAACGTGTGGTTATGATTCGATTGGTTACATCATCCGTTTGGCCTTTATATTTTACATCTTCATGAATTTTTCTCATTCATTTTATTTTATCGCTTATTTTGTTCGAGACGACCAAAAGCTAAGTGGGGGTTGTGATGATAAAAATTCATTTATTATTTTCATAACATTTCACCCTTTCGATATCATTTTGAGCACTTTTATATCATTTCGAGTCTTTAATTCCTAAATTTCATAAAAATATATAAGTCATGAATAGTTTGTAGAATATCATGTTTTTATAAGTTTTATTAGTTTTTGTACCGGGTTTAGTAACCGGAGTGTAAATGTCGTCATTTCGTTTGGTATTTTGGTGGTTTATTGCGAAATTATAGGTTAACCAAAATCCCGAGTAACGACACGCTTTTGAGGCCTAAAAGAGGTGTTTTTAGGGATATAAGAGTGTCCACATGCTTAAAGGTCAAGTGGATCGGTGGTTCAGTAGTCCACTAACGATTTATATCTTCGACGAACCAATGGCCCATTAAAACGGAATTTTCTGAAGAAGTGGCCTTAATGAAAGTTGTAGATCTTTGATAGAGCTTTCCAACGTATTTTGAATCACGTCAATTGGAGGTCTACAACTCAAGTTATGACCAAGTGGCTAATCGATTCGTAATAGTAAAAATCCCAAAGCGACACGACATACTGAATGGCTCATCAAAACGACATTTTCTGAAGAAGTTTCCTTAATAAAAGTTGTATATCTTCAAGAACGCTTTCAATGGATTTTGAATCAAGTCAATCGGACTTCTACAACTCAAATGGTGGTCAATTGGCTAATTGATTCAATTTAAGTAAAAATGTCGCAAAACGTTCGGAGGAACACGAGGTAATCAAGAAGACGTTTTCTGAAGAAGAGTCCTTCATGAAAGTTGTAGAGTTTCTCGAGATCGTAATTTTGGCATTTCGTTTGAAATTTTTGGAGGTCTACAACTCAAGATATGAATTTTAGAAGTTTTATTACAATATAAGGGCTTCTAGAAGGAAAACGATTCTGAGATGTAATCATTGAGTTCGGATCGATCCGACTCCTACCCGGATCGATCCGGCCCCCTTTTGTAGCCTATATATACAGAGCACACGGACATACTGAGAGCTCGCCTCTCTTCTCCCATTTCTCTTCTCTCTTCTTCTTTCTTTTATTTATGTTATGGGGGCCTATATGTAATATATATGTCGTTATAATAATGTCGATTGTAATAACCCGACTAGTTATCATTTTAATATAATTTCGTTTCCGTTTTATTGCTTTCTTTTATTTTATGCAATTAGTATAAATATATATATATATATATATGTATATTATATATATATATATCTATATCTATATATATATCTATATATATATCTATACGTATATCTATATAGCTGTAGTTTTCTTTCGTTTTGTTATTTTCGTTGTTATTTTCGTTAATATGAGTAGTTAAATTCAACATAGCCGAATTATGTGAAAACGGGTGAAATCAACCCTCGGGAAACGAGATGGGAGTTGTGTTGTGCTTAAATTAAACGTTCATATGATAAATTCATGTTTTAAACTTGTTTTGATCATTTTAATAGCTTTGAATAAAATTGACAACTTTGTTCACGGTTACATCGAGCTTATAAATGTATTTTGATGTGAGATGTGAGATATGGATTTCACTAATCATAGTCACGATTGTTAGATTGAAAATCTAAGTGACAGATCCGGACTATGCCTAAAAGTGAATTCTTATTTTTACGAGATGTGCGAAACATGTTTTAAAATCACTAAACTATAGTTTTAATCGTTAGATTGGCAACCTAAGTGATACGTTAAAATTATGTTTTTGTGAGGCTTTTCAACGGTTTTTTATTCCGGTCAACCATGTTAGGTGAGTTAGCTCTCTAAAGGGAGAGTTAATAAACCTAGTGTGGGGGTTAAGTGAGAGTTGTTCAGATCTTAACGCAAGAATAAAGAGTTGACACCCGTGAATGTCATATAAACTGAACTCGATAAAACACACTCCTAATCAAGTTTTTCCTGTGGGGAGATAACCTGTTGGATCATAACTCGGCTATGCTTTTTAATCTCGTTAGAATAATCTTTACTTTTTGCATTAGTTATAAACACTCCACTAAAACTTTGATCGCCTAGACTAAGAACCACGTTCGCTTTGGTACTCACAACCACATTTCTCTTGGGACGACCTCGTACTCCTGTAGCTATCCTAGCAATCGACCTGGTACTCTGCTACTTAGAGAGTTAGTTTACCCACAGTTACGAGTCTTTATAAATGTATTTTTAGTGGGTGAATTTTTCGCTCATCAAAAAATTGGCGCCGTTGCCGGGGACCAATATTTTAGTGGGTCTATTTTTCTCTCATCACAGGTCTGGTCCTTAATCAGCGAAAGTACACACTGGAACTGCTTGAACATGTAGGTATGCTGGGCTGTAAACCGGCAGCTACCCCCATGGATACGAAGCTGAAGTTGACACATGATGATTCTCCATTGCTTGAATACATCAGCAGTTATAGGAGCTTAGTTGGGAAGCTCCTTTACCTCACAATTACCCGGCCTGACATTTCTTTTGCCGTCCAGCAGCTCAGCCAATTCTTGGATGCCCCAACGCAGCTTCATAATCAGGCAGCTCAACATTTGCTCAGATATTTAAAGGCCACTCCTGGACAGGGAATACTCTTTCCTGCTGACAACTCTATTCAACTCACTGCTTATGCGGACTCGATAAATTTGTTGCACCGACTCGTAAGTCATCGGCCGGTAGTCGCTGCGTTTTTGGGTTCAGCTCTTGTTTCTTGGCGCTCAAAAAAGCAGTCCACCGTCTCTAAAAGTTCCTCCGAGGCCGAATACCGATCCATGGCCATGGCAACCTGTGAAGTGCAATGGCTATTGTACTTGCTATCTGATTTGGGGTTCCCACAATCCAAACTTGTACCGCTTTTTTGTGATAATGATAGTGCCATCAATATTAGTGAAAATCCAGTTTTTCACGAACGTACTAAGCACATCGAAATAGATTGTCACATTGTGCATGAAAAGTACTTAGCAGGCGTCATCAAACCGCTTCCTATTCGTTCACATTCCCAGCTAGCTGATTTGCTCACAAAGGCACTTGATCGTTTTTCTTTACAGCGTCTCCTCCCGGGTTTAGGCGTCAAGAACCTCTACAGAGGCACAGGTTTGCGGGGGGATGTTGGTGATATTGATACAAAATATAACTAGCAGCAAGTTTTTTTTATAATAAATGTAATCAGTATAGCAGTGTAAATAGAATTATTAGTAAGGGCATTTGTGTAATTTTGGATCCAACATATAAAAGACTGAAGTTGTAACAGGGTTTCATACTTTTGTAACAAATGAATACGGAATGAAGAACACCCCGTTCTTCCCCAAATTTCCTCTAGGGTTTCAACCCCGATTTCTTCGATTGCTTGTTTTGTTTACCAATTACCTTTTTCACAAAAACCGAAACCGAAATTGCAAAAAAAAAAAAAAAAAAAAAAAAAAAAAACAGGTTTTAGATGGATCCAAGATGCATGGAGGCCATCCGGATGGGTTCTTCCAACAACAGATGACTGGAAACCATTGTTTAAATTTGCGCAGATACCCAAAATTGGTACTATTATCCTTTAAAGAAACGATTTTGAGATTGTTTACCTTTTATAGAGCTGCAAGGTTCAAGGTTTTTACCTGCTCCCCAGGATTTAAGCTCTCAGCATTGAGGCTTTCATCATATTCAGTCAATGGAAGATGAGATGATCTGAAGTTACCCCATTCCATGTTGATCGATTGCCTTTAATTTTTCACAAATGATTCAACATATTGAATTGTTAAAGAGGATATTTAAAATTGATATCATGTCAAAGGATAATAGAGGATTGATGAGTGAACCATTTCTCCTGAATTAGGCACTTGGGAATGGAAAGTGCTACGTCCACTACATAAAGATGTAGTGGATGATATTGTCATTTGATTGGAGAGAGAAATACATTAACTGTCTCAGATAAATTGGAACACATTGACTATTGTTTTTTTTGTTGTTGTTGTTATCTTTATGCACAAAGTGTATATTTTCTACCATCAAAAGTATTTGTTTATAATTTTTTTTTTTAAATTTAATTTTGAGTCACTATGGTGATTAACTTGATTTTTTTTAGGGGGAATGAGGGAGAAGGACAAAAATATTTCATCAATTAAGTAGAAGGACGATCTTTTGAAACTTTTGCGTAAAAGATAAAACTATTTATCCATTATCGAAATTCACTTGTGTTGAAATTCACCGCCGAAATTCATTTATCGAAATTCACTAATTTTCAAAATTCATTGTCGGGATTCACCGATTTTAAGGATTCATTGTCAAAATTCACTATCGAAATTCATTGATTTGGGATTACTAAAGGAGATTCATTGATTTTAGGGATTCACTGTTTGTCATTCTCATTATAAAAATTATGCAGTTGTCATTCTCCTATAAAAAATATGTAGTTGTCATCATTCTTAATAATATTTCATTATGTCGCTTATCCCTAATTTTCCATTTTTTTTTATCATTTACATCTATTTAGTGGGTTCAACACTTCAACGTCTAAATAGACTCCATAATTTTAAAAGACCATTGCAATTACTCTAAGATGATCATTATCGTAGTTTATAATTTTCACAAGTTAAAATAATCCCATTAAAGATGTTAAGCGTTACGGGCAAAACTTATTACTTTGGGAAAGAAAAAACCGTGTCTGCGTTCATACCACGTTTATGAATGATGTTAACTTCTTAATGGATAATATTATTGTGATAACAAAAATTTATATTTTTTATTAGATATGAATACAAATTCCTATATATATTTGTTTGATGATTAGTTAGATGTAATTAATATACTACATTACAATTACACTAATATATATATTGAACTTCCAGAAAATATTCTTGTATTATTATAACATTAAGAAAGTCATACACACAAAATTATAAAATTCATTATATTTTAGATAAATTCATTGTGTTGTCAAACATATTCGGATTTTAGATTTTTATTCAAATTTTAGACTTTATACCTGAGATTTAGACTTCAGTTTTAACAAATGATTATTAATATTCACCACTAAATTAAAATTATACATTAATTGTTGTTTCTCAATTTCTCAAATTTCAAGGGGTACTTCATTCACTTATTTTAATATTAATGATTATTTGAATGTGTTTGTAGTAAAATTATGCATTTCCCTCCAAGAAATTGTTTAAATTTTGTTTAACCTATTATCAATCAATATCTTAATACATTTGTTATTTACTTTTTTTGTTTTGTTTGAAGGGTATGTTATTTACTAAAACAATGCTTTCACAAAACTGAACTTATACTCTAATACATCTTAAAACAGGTAAAATATATGTACACTTAAACATTAATTCAAATAATCTAGTGTCATTAATAGATTAATGAATCACACACATTAATTCTAAAAAATATCTAATGATTCTTAACATTTCCATAAATAGAAAGAAAAAAAAGACATATTTATATCACGTAGGGAGAATCAGTACAACCATATCACCACTAACCGCGGCGACTTTGACACGGAAAATCGGCAGGAGGCTTCGTCGCCTTCAGCTCAAATTCGCCGGAAAATTCGAAACCCAAATCCTTTTTTTTTATTTTCATTCTCTAGACTAGATTTCCGCTATCATCCCCTTTTTTTCTCCTAAAGGCTTGCTTTACTCCGTTTTCAATTGCTTCAATTAAATCCTTCTTTTTCGCAAAATCCCAAAACGCTCAAATTTTTTTTTTCCAAATCGACGGATTATCGGAAAATGAATAATTGGTTGCCGCCGCCGACACCTATGACTAGTAATTTTGCTTCTGGGCTTTCAGACGATAACAGTTCTATGATGGATCCGGGTTCGGGTTTTCTTTTCCCGCCGGTTTTTACAGTAAACAATTACGATAATCAATTTTCAAATTCTTCTGTTAGTTCTAATGTATTGGAATATTCAGCGAAATCCATGATGAAGGCTTCATTTTTTAGCGAGGAAACTCTTCTAAATCGGCTTCATAATCTGATTGAAACCGCTTCGAGATCGTGGGTTTACGCTATTTTAAACAAGCGTCGTCTACGGCGGCGGAATACGGTGGCGTCCCGTTGTTGTTGTCATGGGGTGATGGATACTATAAAGCGAAAAACAAAAACAACCATTTTCAAAATCGTCATTTCTTCTGCAGATCGAGCAATTACACCGGAAAGAACACACTCGAGCTAAATTCTTTGGTTTCCGGCGGCGCCAATCAAACTCCGGCGGGTGATGAAACTGTTGATGAAGAGGTGACGGATAGTGAATGGTTTTTTCTTATCTCAGTGACCCAATCATTTACTCCCGGAAGTGGGCTTCCGGGTCGGGCTATATAGTGGAAACCCGATTTGGGCTACCGGTCGATTCACTCTGAAGGCTCGAATTGTGATCGAGCCGAGAAGCTCAAAGACATGGATTGCGAACAATGGTATGTATACCAACAATTCATGGCGTCGTCGAGCTGGGCTCAACTGATTTGATATTTCAAAGCTTTGATCTTATAAATAAGGTCCGATTATCGTTCAGTTTCAACAATATCGAACCGGGTTCGAGCTCACTCTTCAATTCTTGGTCCGTTCAGCCCGATAACAATCCCTCATCAAAATGGCTTACCAATAATCCATTGAATGTAAATGGGATTCAAGAAAATCTTGTGCCATTAAATGCTCAAATTTCATCTTTCCATAAAGAATTGAAGAGCCCGGAATTCAATTTGGGAGGATATACATCAAGAAGTTTGAATTGCAAGCAAGAATCCGGCGAATTTTCGAGTTTTGGGGAGAAAGCGATTTTTAATGGAAATGGGAGCTTGCTTAGAGGGCAATTTTGTCCATTTGGTGACGAAGAACAAAGTAAGAACAAGAACAAATCACAAATGTCAAAAGGAAGCAATGGCGGCGGGGATTCGGATCATTCTGAAGTTGAAGCTTCAATCGTGAGAGAGGCCGAAAGTAGCCATGTTGTTGATACCGAGAAACGTCCTAAAAAGCGAGGAGGAAACCTGCAAACGGGAGGGTAGAGCCTTTAAATCACGTAGAAGCTGAAAGACAGAGGAGAGAGAAGTTAAACCAAAAGTTCTATGCTCTAAGAGCATTAGTCCCTAATGTGTCCAAAATGGACAAAGCTTCACTTCTTGGAGATGCTATATGTTACATCAATGAGTTAAAATCTAGGGTTCAAAATATGGAGTTAGAAAAAAGATGACTTGAGGAACAAGTTAGTTTCTTTCAAAAAGGGATTACAGCACCACCCAGCACCAGCACCAGCAAGTCAGAATCTCGAGCAACCATCATTGGCCCATTATGCAAGTAAGGTGGAGATGGATATGGACATAGACGTAAAGGTCATAGGATGGGAAGCAATGATCCGAGTTCAGTCGAACAAAAACAACCACCCCGCCGCGAGGGTGATGGGCGCACTTAAAGATCTTGATCTTGAATTGCTACATGCTAGTGTGACAGTCATGGACGGATTAATGATCCAACAAAACACGGTGAGAATGGAGAAGAGGTTTTACACCGAAGAGCAACTTAAATTTGCATTGACATCAAGAATTGATGAAAATTGGTGAAAAGTTGGATGAAATTGACTTGAATATTGATACTTATTCAATTGAGAATTTCTTGGAAATTTTGAAGCTCCCAAATGCATCCAAGTGATGCTATTTGCATTTTCCATTTTTGAGGTGTAGTTGGGAGTTGAATATATATACCCTATCCATTTATGCTTTCTTTTGATTATGAGAAATGACATTACCAAAACATGTCTTACTACATATTTTTATACAATTATGAATCATAGTTTGATATTTCAAATTATATAAATCTCATCATGTTAGTAATAATATAAATATAAGTTAAAGCTTTTGCAATGCTACTCGATTGTTTGTTTTATTTTAGGAATGTATAATATATTTCAACTAGGAAATTCACAAGTGACATTCATATTTTGTACGTTGAATCATTAGTTCACTATCAAAGTTGATTGAATTTTATTAGTGAATCATGGGTTCACCATCAAAATTGCTCGAACAAAAGTGTAAAAGTTTGCGATTTCATAGATAATGATGTAGGGGAAGATAAGAGCGTTGTTTGGTCGACACTTATGGTTGTGTCCATTTTAGCCCTGGAACACCTTGATTTCAGAAAGTGTTTTAGAAAATTCATTCCACAAATTCTCACAGAAGCGGCTTCAATTCACTTAGATAGGTGACATCATATAAAGAGTACTCTGCAATACCCCATTTGGTTCGACCAAAATATAAAAATAATTAAAAGCTTTATGCTTAACTTGAATCCTTTAGCAAATAGCACTTTTGTTCTAACAGAATGGGTAAGTGCAAAATGTCCCTCATAACTTAGTTGTCCATTTTGAACAATAATTTTGGGATCTCCAGTCACTATAGTTGGGTTGTCATTATAATAGAACATGCGTAACAGGATTCAGTCACATTTCGTTTGTCAAAAATTGACACCCGATCTCGAGCTAAACATTTCTATAAGTGGATCTGCAAGATTATCCTTCAATATTACACAATCGAGGAAGTCAAACCATTAGAGATCAATTGTTTAATGATATTGTGTCTACGATGTACCATTTTTCATATTACTGTGTGCTTGTTCTATCACTTACCGACTATTGCATGCTAATAACAGTGATAGATTTTGAGCCACACGCAATATCTTTTCAAGGAATTCTGAATTAATTCAACTCCTTTTCATTTCATTGCTTTCGTTACATCACTTTATCTAGGTAAATTTCTTTTACCAATCACCTCCACATTTCCAAGAATCTGATGAAGTTTAAGTCAAGAAGATATTCTTCCCCCGTAGGTTTTGGGTAAACCCCATGTTATAACAGGATAGATAGAAGTCATATGCAATAAGATAAACATAGAAGCAATCTAACATAGAAGCAATCTTTCTAAACAATCACACAGAAGAACAGAAATAAGAAGAACACAAGATTTAACGTGGTTTCTGGCGTTGTGCTGACTACTCCACGGACAGAAAATAGATATTTTATTATGCACTGAAACCCGGATGGATTACACACACTTTACAATGACCAATACAGTTGGTATTTATATGCACAGATCCCTAAACCCTAACCATCAAGAATCTTTGTCGGATTGCCATAAATGCCCTAGATATTGAATCACTCTGCTAATCCCACTCAGCTGATCATTGCAAAGATGTAGAACTCAGCTGCACCCAAAACCTCAGCAGACCCTGAGCAGGCTGCTAACACCAGAAGAAACTCGACAGACTTCCCAACTGACTTTCACATACTTGGATACATTCTCAGCAGACCATCACTCTGCTGACTTCTAGATTAGTTTTACCAGATATAGAGTTTAAGTCACTTTGCTGGCAAATCTCCACCTTGACTTGAACTCTCATTCACAGTCAACCAGTTGCATAAATAGATGTACTTGTACCGGATGAATTCGTCAATGCCGGATGTCTTGTGCAGTTATCCGCAGAATCCACTCGGTGACACGCCTACACTAAGACTTAGAGATTATAAGCTTTGAATATTCAGCAAGTCCAGACACAACTAAAACTTGCTCTGTTGAACTGGTTTAGTGAACATATCAGCAGGGTTATCCTTGGTGCTGATTTTCTTCACTACAACCCTCTTCTCATTTCTTAGAAAATGATATCTCACATCAATATGCTTGTTTCTCTCATGATGAACCTGATCCTTAGCTAGACAAATTGCACTCAAAATGTCACAATAAATCTCGGCTTGATCTTGATGTAGCCCCAAATCACTAACTAGTCCCTTTAACAAAATACCCTCATTGGCTACTTCAGTAAGAGCCATATATTCTGCCTCAGTAGTTGATAAAGCTATTGTTGCCTAAAGAGTTGCTTTCCAGCTGACAAGTGAATTCCCCAATGTGAAAACATAACCAGTCATTGATTCCCTCTTCATCCACATCACTGCGTAATCGAAGATCACAATACCCTGTGATCAGACCTTGAGTATCACTTCCATAAATGAGACCAACATCAGATGTACCCCTAAGGTACCTGAACATTCTTTTCATAGCTTTCCAGGTTGAGCTATGAACCTACTGACAACACTGACTGCCTGAGCCAAATCAGGCCTAGTGCACACCATGGCATACATCATATTACCAACTGCACTAGCATAGGGAACTTTTGACATATACTCCTTCCCCTCTACTGATTGTTAAGCAAAAACAGACAAATGAACATTAGATGCCATAGGAGTATCAATTGGTTTTGTAGCAGACATGCCAAATCTGACCAATATCTTATGTATATAACCCTGCTGAGACAAGAACAATTTCTTTTGACTTCTATTTCTCCAGATCTCCATCTTCTTTTGGTATATCCAATTTTAAAAATTCATGAACATTTTACACACATAACATGAATATTTCTGTAATCTAACATGAAATAAACAGCGAGTAATTACAAAATATTTTGGACTACAACACAATGTAGGCAATTTTTTCCAATTTTTCAAAAAGTTGTGACTATTTTTATATTTTTCAACCAAATTTCAGAATTTTATTACAAGTAAACTATAATCACATACTTGTAGAATCATATTAACGCAAAAATCATGTTGTTAACATAAATTTTTTTTCCAAAAACGTATACAAGGCAACATGATGCATTTTGATACAAAAACATCCTATTTTTCTACAATTTCATGTTGCAGATTTTTTTTAATAGTCATATCACATCTCCAGAATTGATACCAACACAATTTTGAAGATGTTTCAGATCGCATATATCATGTAAAATAACATTACAGAAAGATATTCACATAAACATGTTGTCGTATCATATTTAACAAATAAGCATTCAGTTAAACATGAATTTTCCGCTTCAACTTTTGCTAAAGTATTTCCTGATTCTACTTCAGGAAAACTTAAACCAGTACATAGATGAACACGTTTCAGAATGCAAATTCAATGTAAAAATGTTGGCAAACAATTTATTCAAAACAGTTTGCATATACATGTTCAGATTTTAGCAAGAACAAGAAAAATGTCTTAAGATTGTTGGGAAAATAGTAGTGTACTACTGGTTTGCTATTTTTTCTGAAAAAAACACAACATTATTTTGCAACACGAATTGCAGGCAAATGAACACATAACATGAAACACTTTTATTCATATGTTCATATAACATATGTAGAATCAGAAATGCAGAAAGCTATGAAAATCTTGACGTTGCGTACTTTAATGGCCATTAATAATATTGGGGAAACTTGAAAAAATATATATCTTAAAAGGTTAAGATTTGACCCCTAAAAATGATTAAGATTTTTTCCTTCAAAAAAAAAAAAGGTTAAGATTTGAAAATATTTTTCCTCAAAGTAAACATTTGAAAAATACTATCTCCGTCTCAAAATGTAAATTCATTTGGACTTCACAAAATTTAAGAATGGTCGTTATAAAAAAAGAGTTCGTTAAGTTGATTACGTGTCATTAATTTTAATGAAAAAATCTAAAATAACCTTTAAATATCATTAATGTGATAGTTGTAAATTAGTGAAAATTGGTGAATATATAATAAATAGGGGATAAAAGGAGAAAATGTAATATGAGACAAAACCAAAAACCAAAAACTTAGGGTATTCTTATTAGAATCCCTATCTCTATCCTCACATATACTATTAAAAATACATATCCCTCTTTCAAAGAACTTAAATTAAATCTCAATACTTACATCAAGATCTCTATCTCTATCCTTACAACATTAAAATATTCATTTTTAACTATAAACAATTTTGTCAAAGGTAACTTTTCAACTAACTTTTAAATTCAAATTTTACTCCAACGGCTATATTTCAATTGGATATATTCGAACACACACATTTTTCCAAAATTATTTTTAAAATTCAAAATTTTACTCCAACTGGCTATATTTGAACACACACGATTTTCAAAACTTACTTTTAAATTCAAATTTTACTACTGATATTTATATTTCAATGGTTATATTTCAACAATGGGAAGAGAAAAAAAAAAAAAAATAAAATCGTTTCAAAAAAAAATAATAAAATATATGTGAGGATTGTTTCTGCAGTCTTTGCAGATTTGGGGTGACATCGCTCATCCACCCCATTGTAGGGTGGGGATCACAGAATCTGATCGCAGGAGAGTTTTGCTTCTTCCTTATTTTTCATCCCTAGTTTAGGGATAAAAATAGAGATAAGATATCGATCTTAATCTGGCTTAAAAACATATTTTGAGACGAATATAGTATGTTCTAAAAACATTTCGCTGTGGATTTGCTACATAATCACCGCGTATACACGGCGCAATCTCCATAAATACTTTTAAAACATGTTTTCCAAATGTTTGTTTATAAAACATACGTTTTTAATTCTCTGCCTTTTAAAGCATATTTTTTCAAATTTTTCATAAATTTTTTTTTTTGTAGAAAATTTCATAATATTTCAATGTAAGTAAATTAAAGGGGAAAAGAAAAAGGAGCTATTACTAGGATATGACGGCAGTGTGAAAATGTGTTCGTCACTCAATACATACAAAAATGATAGTGGATGCAATTTTTCTACCGAAATGATTAAAAATTCCATTTTCATTTCAATCTCCATACTGTTTTGACCCAAATGTCCAGCTCCCATTTCTCATCTTCAACTACTTTTTAACGCTAGGGTTTTTTTTTCTTTTTTTTTTCTCTTGATTTCGTTTCTTCGTCGCCACTCGAAGATTGTTCATCCGTTCAAGCAGAAATTGGAAGAAGGGGTTTGAGGAAAATGGAAGTTTAGGACATCAATCATGGAATTCCATATGACATAGCTGCAATTTTCCGCAAGTCAAGGAGTAAATTTCACTTTCCCTTTTTCTTTTTATGTGGTTCTTGTTCTGATTTCTATCGGGGGTTTATATATTTGAGGAACTTGAAGTTTGAATTAAGTGAAAAGGGAGTGGATTGAGCTGTCGTTTAGCTATTTCTTGAGTTTTGAATCTGGGGATATCAGAACGGTTAGTAAAGATTGACTCTTTTGGTGATTTCAGAAGCTGGGTTTCTGTGATTTACTAGTTCTTGCTGATATATTTTTTCTATTTATTTTGTCCATTTCCTGTGATTATCAAATAAAGGGTTCTTGCAAGATTTTGGGGGAGCCTCTGTTTTTACCTTTTTTGCTCATTTGAATAGATCTCAAGTTGGAGGCTAGACTTTTAGCTCATTTGATTTATATCTTGAGGTTTGAATCTTGATTCTTGATTGCATATCTCTGGAGCTTTGCAATAGTCCAGATTATTGAAGTGTTAGATTGTCTCTGGATTTGGGATCGATATCTGTGAATATCGGAGTTATCGTCCTGATTGCGAAGGGAAGAAAGCTAGCTTGAAGGTGGAGTAGTAAAAAAATCGGATTGCAGTTCGTTAAGATTGTTTGTTATTGTTAGAATGGACAATTCGAATAGGCAGATGAATAGGAGTACAGACAATTTGGGAGTAAACAAATTGGGTAAGAACATTATCAAGAAAAGCCCTGTACACCAACCGAACTTTGCTAATTCCGTTAGGCCGCCACAACAGCCTCAACCTCATGTTTACACTATTGACAAGAACGATTTTCGGAATGTAGTTCAGCAATTGACGGGTTCACCGTCTCATCATCAAGAACAAGCTCCTCCTAGGATGAACCGAAATAATCCCCCAAAACCGTCTAGTATGAGGTTGCAGAAGATCCGTCCTCCCCCTTTAATGCCAATAAATCGACCCTATATCCCGGTTCAGACTCAAGCACCTATGCAGCAGAATCCTCCTATGGTTCCGTATAATAACAATCATATTAGGCCACCTCAACAATATGTCCAACCGTCACCCCCTATTAGGCCGCCTTTCCCTCCCGGTGATGCTTGGCCTAATACTGCTGAGTCTCCTGTATCAGCGTATATGCGTTATCTTCAAAACTTTATCACGGACCCGACGTCTAGGCCTATAACTCCTCAACCTCAATCTCAACCGTACTCACAACAGCCGTATGGTCTTGTTCAAAATCATCCTCATCAGGGTGGCCCTGGTTTACTTCCTAATCCTTCAATGCCACCTCTGCCATCTCCGAGATTTCATGGACTCCCTCCGATTCCTTCTCCACGAATGAACGGTCCTCCACCGCCTCTTCCGTCTCCACGGATGAATGGTCCTCCACCGGCTCTTCCTTCTCCACGAATGTACGGTGGTCCTTTACCTCAGATGAATGGCCCTCCATTGCTACCCTCACCTACATCTCAGTTTCTCTTACCTTCACCTACTGGCTTCATGGTATCCCCAAGATCATCGTCTTATCCATGGTTTTCTCCGGGATTTCAGCATCCTCCCCCACTTACTCCGAATTTCTCATTCTCTCCAATGGCACCTCAATCCGGAATATTAGGCCCTGGACCACAAGCACCTCCTTCTCCAAATTATGGATTTCCCTTATCCCCGAACGGACTTTTCCCCATCGTAAGCCCCAGATGGAGGAATCAATAAGGAAAATTACTCACTTATGGTCGTAAGCCCGGGATTGAGGAATCAATAAGGAATATTACTCACTTTTGGTTGGCATTCCAATGTCGATTCTGTGCAGTGTAACATGATTTAATCCATGGATTTGGGTTTGGTTGATGTGGAATGCGTTGTATACGGTCAATTTTACAGGTTCTTTTTTTGGATTGTATGTACTTTTGTTTTTTATTTGTTTGTAGTTGGTCTAGATTATTACATAGAGCTTAGAATTTTAGAACAACTTTTCAGTATGTTCATTTTCTCAGAAAATGTTAGAAGTTAGGGACAGAAGTTTCAAGATACTGAAAGTGTATGTGCTCATGTAAAACTTGTTACTTGATTGTAGAATTAAATGAACCTTTTTTTTTATTTACAAATTTGTCATTTTCTTATATAATTTCTTGTGGTTGAGTTGTTTATTGTGTTTTAGCATATATATATATATTGTTACATTTTTCCAGACAGTGATTTGTTGGGTTGAACTTGGGTTACTCTTGTTGCCATTTTGGCTATCTTTCACGGGAAATTCTACTGTGGAGTCTCCTCAACGAAGAGATCCATTTGCATCAAATCAAATTACAATACGTGATTTGATTTTTGTGTGTTTGTAGTAACTTACTTCTTTTATTAGCTTGTTTGTCATGTGTTTGATGTCACGTTGAAGGTCCCCCACACATACTGATTGTATCAGGAAATTGTTACCTGGAGAGTTTTTTTATTGTGTTTGGTCAGGTAGATGTAGATGTATGACACGTGTATAAAAGGAGAAAGAGAAAGAAATTGTCTTGGAAAAAGTAGTTTACGTTTTTTTTTCAAACAAAGGACGGAAGTTTTATTGAAAACCAAACGATAAATAATTTACAACAAAACTAGCCCCGGATAGACTAAAGGCCCAGCACACTACTGGACTACTACCCAGCCCAAAGCTGGACTACAACCCGGTACCAAGGCTGGACCATCCAAAAAACATTATACGTATAAATATCAATGGAATCAAATAATAGATTAGTATGACGCGTGTTGAGTAGAAAATAATAAACATTCTTCAAACGATAAAGGGTGCTCGGACAGGATGTCACGAAGCAATCTCTTACTTACCAACACAAAAACTAAACAAAGAAACACTAATTACACAAAATATAAAAAACATAATTTTTTTTTTCCCGAATCATCGCTCTTTTAAGGGAACTACCGCCGGAGACTTGCCATTCCACCCACGCGCCGCCTAACACGAAAACTAAACAAATGAACACTAATTACACAAAATATAAATAACATAATAGTTTTTTTCCGAATCGTCGCTCTTCTAAGGGAACTACCGCCAGAGACTTGCCACTCCACCCACGCGCCGCCTAGAGCCACCACCGAAACATAGAGAACTCGTAAGATGCCTAGGGCCACCACCGAAACACAGAGAATCCCTAAGAAAAGCTTTCCCCTTCAACTGGAAAAACGACAGTCGGAAGGAAACGAAGGCTAAAAGAAGACAACAACCTAGCCGTCGGTGACACCAAGCTAAATCCGAGGACCTCTATTAGAAGATAATGTCAATATATATGAAGATATTGATGAATGTCAAAATAAATAGATAAAGTTGTTATTGATAAGAGTAATGTTTGAAATAAATCACTTTGAGTGATAAGATAAAAAAAATTGGCGTTAGTTTTATTTATTTTGAATTGAATTATTATCTCATTTCTCTCCTAAAAGGAGTGCATTGTATCATTTTTACTCATCAATAAAATAGCAAGTCCAGTCTTCCGTTGTGCTATTCTGAATGTGTTTATGGTATCGAGGCTGCAGGCGAGGTTCAAACATATGATGGTGAGCCTTTCCCGATCCTTATTCCGTTTTTTTTCAAATATTTTTTTCCACTATCATCGTCTTCGTATCGATCAAATAGTGCATCTACATTCACAAGTATATATTAGAAAAAAAAATATGCATCCTTTTTATCTGTCAGTATATAAACTTTGTTGATTTATATTCCCTCATGCATGTCGACATTCTAATCTCCAGTTTTTTCTTCGATGTCATTTTTGTATTATTTATAAAAAAAAAAAGTCATCCAATCCCATACAGTATTCTCCGGTCAACATCACTCCAAATCACAAACAAAAAAAAAGACAAAAAATTTTCCCGTCCGTTTTCAAACCTTTTTCTCATAACGAAAAAAAACCACCATTTTATCGCAGTCGTTTTTACTATTCATAAATAAATACTTTATATATAGCAGCTAATATTTATTTATTTTGACATCCATTCTACATCTATTTTATATGTGTGATTAAAGAATGCAGATCAATGGTAATCACATTTGAAGGCCGACAGCAGAACCAGAATCAATCTCGAACAATACCACTAGTATATAGTTATTCAATATTCTAGGTGTTGGTTTTAATATTAATTGATAAATTGAAATGTGTAAGAAACAATTCTTTTATCTTTATGTTTGTCCTTAGCCGGGAGGTTTGGTGGCGCATGCCGAGTTTTTTTTGCTTTGGATAGTGGTTGGTGATGGTTGATTTTTGGATCTTACTTTGGCATAAGAAGGGGCGAATTCAATAAAATTTATGGTTATTTGTTTATAAGGACTGATTTGAACACTTAATAGGCATTTAAGACACATTTAAATCTTAATTGGTTATAAGGACACATTTTTTTCAACTTTCCTAAATCACCCTCAAAATCACCTGTCTAATTTCTGAATAAATTAAGATGCCAAGCTTACAAGAATTCCTTCCATGGCCGATTCCCGTCGATCTAAGCCCCCAGCCTGAACTCCTTACGATCTGAGCCCCGTTTCTTGGGAAAACTGTAGAAAATCGGTACCCGAACCCTTATTGCTGGTGGCGCTGAGGAGTGAGGATGCTAGATCATCAAACAGGATACAGGCATGGACTTCCGCTTCCCGGCTTTATCAAGGAACAAAGGCTATCTTTGCACCGAATTTGCGAAAACGGTGAGGTAACTCCCAAAATGGATGTTTACGCGCATTCGGGTTGTTCTTACCGGAATTGATCACGGGAAAGGAAGCCGTGTTTGAGTGGGAGGAGAAGAGATTTTCTTTTCGGATATGGCGAAATTAGGAAATTATGAGCCATTGCAAATCTAATAGATCCTCGGTTGCAAGTAAAGCATCCTCTCGGTTACATCATTGATCAAGCGAAGTTGATATTAAATGCGGCATAACTAAGTGGATCGTGCTTAGAACTTGAACCGGAAAGAAGAATAGGCATGGCGGAAGTAGTTTCTTCTTTATCTAAAATTCAGCCAGACATGCAGAACCATGATTGCTTTTCTATAGAATAGGTTTGGATGTCTATAGAATAAGTTTGGATGTTTCAAATGTAAGCAGATTCATGTACATTACCGATTCAAACATTTGTAAATAATGGACTTTCTGGGGGTATTCATTTGTAAATAATGGACTTTCTGGGGGTAAATAATGGACTTTCAAATGTGAATGCACTTTCTGGGGGTATTCATTTAGATAGCCCTGCTTTATCAGTTAATGATTTGAGTGAAAATTTGCTTAAAGGGTCGTTACCGACATCGATTTGGAACTTATGTGATACGCTTGTTTCAATTAATTTTCATGGAAATTCCTTATCTCAAACTATTCTATGCTGGATTGCCAAATGCTACTTGCCGAACTTGCATTTTCTTGATTTGGGGCATAACGTGTTTTCCGGGGATTTTCCGGAGTTTATAACTATGTTTGTTGGTGGGTTTGAGTTTGATTTGCATTGACATTGAATACGATGGTGTTGCATCGCGTCGATTTTCATGAATATGATGATGTCACTTCATCACGGTGTCACTTCATAAAATGTCGGTGTCACTTCATAAAATGTGTCGGTGTCATTGGATGTCACTGCATAAATCGTTACATTAGGTGGGTGTCACTGCATAAATCATTGCAAATTATGGTTGTAAATGAGTTAGGCTACTCGTGAGCTACTCGTACTCGACTCGCAAGAAAGTTTAATTTGACTCGATTCGGTTTTTTTCAAGTTCGAGCTTGAGTCGAGCTACTCGAATAATTAACCGAGCCGAGCTCGAGTTTTAAAATATGGTAACCGAGCACATGAGATTATCGAGCTCGATTACTATATTTTAAAATCCGAGATCGGCTCGGTTAATTATTCGAGTAGCTCGACTCAAGCTCGACTCGGTCACTGCATCGGGATGGTCACTGCATCGCGGTGGTCAATGCATCGTAGTGGTCAATGAATCGCAGTGTTGAATGCATCACGGTGGTCAATGCATCGTGGTGGTGAATGCATCGCGGTGTCTCTGCATCGCGGTGTCTCTTCATCACGGTGTCTCTGCACGCGCGTGTCTCTGCATCGTGGTGTCTCTGCATCGGGGGTGGTCACTGCATCGCGGCGTCTCTACATCACGGTGTCACTTCATCTCGGTGTTTCTTCATCGCGGTGTCTCTACATCGCGGTGTCTCTGCAATGCGGTGTCACTTCATCGCGGTGTCTCTACGTAGCGGTGTCTCTTAATCGCGATGTCTCTGCATCGTCAAATGTTATAACATCGTTGTGTCTCTACAACGCGGTGTCTCTTCATCACGGTGTCTTTGCATCGCGGTGTCTCTACATTGTCAACTGTTATAACATCGCGGTGTCTCTGCATCGTGGTGTCACTTCATCGCGGTGTCTCTGCATCGGGGGTGGTCACTGCATCGCGGTGTCTCTGCATCGGGGGTGGTCACTGCATCGCGGTGTTTCTACGTCGGGGGTGGTCACTGTGTCGTGTTGTCTCTGCATCGGGGGTGGTCACTGCATCGCGGTGTCATTTCATCGCGGTGTCTCTGCATATCGGTGTCTCTTCATCGTGGTGTCTCTGCATCGCTGTGTCACTTAATCGTGGTGTCTCTGCAATACGGTGTCACTTCATGGTGGTGTCTTTGCATCGCGGTGTCTCTGCATCGTCAAATGTTATAACATCGCGATGTCTCTACAATGCGGCGTCTCTGCATTGCAGTGTCACTTCATTGTGGTGTTTCTGCAATGCGGTGTCATTTCATCGCGGTGTCTCTGCATCGCGGTGTCTTTTAATCGCGATGTCTCTGCATCACGGTGTTTCTGCATCGTCAAATGTTATAACATCGCGATGTCTCTGCATGCATCGCAGTGTCACTTCAACGCTGTGTCTCTAATCACGATGTCTCTACATCGCGGTGTCTCTGCATCGTCAAATGTTATAACATCGCGATGTCTCTGCATCGCGGTGTCACTTGATCGCTGTGTCTCTGCATCGTGGTGTCTCTTAATCGCGATGTCTCTGCATCGCGGTGTCACTTCATTGCGATGTCTCTGCATCGCGGTGTCTCTTCATCGCGGTGTCTCTGCATCGGGGGTGGTCACTGCATCGCGGTGTCATTCCATCGAGGAGTCTCTGGATTGCGGTGTCACTTCATCGAGATGTCTCTACTTCGCGGCGTCTCTGCATCTGGGGTGTCACTGCATCGGGGTGGTCACTGCATCGCGGTGGTCAATGCGTCGCGGCGGACAATGCGTCGGGGCGGTCAATGCGTCGCGGTCAATGCGTCGCGGTGGTCAATGCGACGGGACGGTCAATGCGTCATGGTGGTGAATCGTCGGTGTGGTCGATGCATCACGCGTAATCAATGAAAAGAATAAAAGTCACCATACAGAAAAAGAAAAACAAATTCAACGTCCTGAAGAAAAAAAAAAAAAAAAAAAAAAAAATGAAAGTCCAGGAAAAAAGGAAAAAAAAAAAAAGAGCCCATACGTCCAGAAAAGGGACAAAAAAATAAAATAAATCAAATACATAAACAACAACAAACAGCGCCTTTTTTTTTTTCTTTTTTATATATAAATATAAATATATTATTTGGGTTGTTTTGGTCATTGTATTAATAAAATGTCCTTATAACCAAATAAGATTTCTTAGTGTCTGTTCTAACAATTAAATTAAGTTATATATGCTGTCTTTTGGACATTTGTCCCTAAAATTTATTTGTTAAATCATCTCTCTTCGAATAATGTTGAAGTATCATATGGATTATCATATGTTCTTGAGCAGATTTTTATTTACATTCAAAAAGTTTATTTATTCATGAAAATCGTGAAAAACTGAAATCAATTCAAACCAATCCAAGTTGAATATATGGTTTTAGCCTCTAAACCGTTCGATTTTTGTTTACAATATTAAAACCTTATAAAAATGTTTTGTATTATAAATAGAACGAAAACAGGGCCCGAAACAAGTGTACTTTGTAGGAGAGATATGAGTTTGTTATAACATATTAATCTACTTGATAAGGTGTAGTATAAAATACCTCCTTTTTGGCACGTCCATCTCAGGATAAGAGGATGTGCATAAGAATTTGTTAACACATTCACTATTTTTTTTTTTTTAAACAAATTTTATTCCTTTGGAATAAAAAGGGTGAAACTAAAGCTGAGTTCTTAGCTTTAGGTAAAAAACAAAAACCTATAAATCAAGGATCTTTTTTGGCCATCGGGTCCTAGCCATCCTCTGAAGGGGGTCACTCCAATACAGTAAAAAGTCAAACTCCAAACAAAAGTAACGTTAAACCAAGCAATCAACGTCTATCTAAAGTTATTTAATGGTTGATCTTTCCAAATATCACAATCTAAAGAAAATTTGTCGCATTGCAAAAGTAACGTTAAACCAAGCAATCAACGCCTATCTAAAGTTACAAAATCTCTAGCAGTGGCCAATTGAATTAGAAACTCTATTGCAATTTATACAACATTAAATATAAACCCAAATGCATGATAATAAATACTTATTTTCATACAGACTCGCACGCACATACACACATATATACATTTTTTTTTGAACAGCAGCTTATATATAAAAATATTAAAAGACTTATCTATTCAGCTAATAGATAAACTACCAAGATTACAGAGCTTCAACAGAGTCACTCCAATACAGTAAAAAATCAAAATCCAAACAAAAGTAATGTTAAACCGAGCAATCAACGTCTATCTAAAGTTATTTAATGGTTGATCTTTCCAAATATCACAATCTAAAGAAAATTTGTCACATCCCAAATTGATCCAGGAAAAACCGAGAGTTTGAATTTCACCGAGAACATCATCTACCGAAGCAAGCTTTGAGTTGAAGATGAGATTGTTCCTTCTTTTCCATAAGCTCCAACACGTGTTTTGTTGGTGGTCTGCTAGTTCAAATCCTTGTCTTTTATTAAGATCGAACCATTTGCCTTATAGTTATTTATTATATTTTTTTGCCTCATCATTGCTGCTGCGGCCTAATTAAAGTCGATTGACTTCCCGAAAGACATGAAGGTTTGCATTGCAGTAACCGTTTTTTCATAATCATGCGAAACACCAGAAAAAAGATAGAGATTTAGTCTATTAGATTGTTGATATGGTTCAGTAATTAGACAAGAGAGAATTAGAGTTACGATAGGAGTCTACATGTTCCTCTTTGTAATCCTGTGTTTTCTTTACCATACGGAATTCTAACAGGGATTATTAACTATGTATTTCATGTATTTAAGGTTTATGTAATTGAAGAAGATCTTGAAGGAGCTTGAATTGGCTGGGATTTAATATCTCGGTGAACCTGTATGTATATGTTCCTTGATAACCGTTTTAATAAATTTTCTCACACTTCCTGCCATCTTTTGTTTTTTTTTTTTTTTTTTAAAGCCCCCGGTATCCGGAACCCACTGGTCCGACTAATTCGGAGTTCAGCCCGGGTCGTTCTTGCAGAGTCTCTGACTCTTACTCAGGGGTCCTTAGGCACTCTCAAGTCACTTACCACTTGAATCAAGCTACTTGGTTATCTTTTGTTTTTTTGATTTAGATGTATCTACTCTCCACACCTGGAAAGCTAATCGTAGCATAATTGTTTTTTTGAAAACATTAACAAAAACATGTTTCTTTTTTTTTTAAAATGTTTTTAAGTATTATTACTATCAGGGGGGTCACCCAAAGAGAATGGTGATGTCCATTTTAGCACCTCATGATGACAAGTCATAGGTAATATCTACACAAACCAAAGTAGAAGAAAAAGACAAACAGAAAAAGAGCATTCTGAGAACAATTCTTTACTAGTCTTGAAAGGGGTTGTTAGGTGGCAAAGTTGATGTTTGAGATTAAGATATATTTGTCTAGGGTCTCTTCATTTCCTTTATAACATTAGTGCATGGGCTCTGAATGATCTCTAAACCAGAGGAGACATGCTGGGTTTCCAAGTGAAAGGTTTAAGCTTAAAGATGGGGTTTTGAAGCTAAGTCCAACCATCTCTTTTGAGGGTTGACTTTGTTCTGGGAACCCAACTAGTTTCGCAACCAGGTCAGCACTTTCCTTGATATGTTCCATGTCTTTTGTCTTTATCCATAGCAATCTTGATAATTGAATCCTTCTTTTCTTTGATTTTAGTTCAATTCCTCATTTCTGATATAGGGCTTCCCTCTCCTTTGTTGGCAGATTCTTCAGCATGAGCTTGCTGAACATTGATCTCTCTCTATTGAGCATCTTAGCTATTGAACATATGGTCAAGTTTATGTTTTTATTTCTGTTGTCGTTTTTACAGGAAGACAGGGACAATCATTGAGCTAAAACCAGGTTTCCTGATGGAACACGACGAGAATGTATGTTTGGCTTTTCTTTTCTCGAACTATTCTTCTTCTTCTTTACTAAAAGTTTTTGGAAAATCAGTTAAAATAAAGTTATTAGTTTCATTGTCCTTCTGGACTGTAAAGTTCTGCTTCCATTCAGGTCAGAGCTGTAGTGGTTGGATTTGATCGATATTTCAACTACTATACAAGATTTAGTGAGTTCTCTTCATCATGTGTTTTTACTTTGTCATTGGTTGTTTGTTCAAACTGCATTTGGCTCGATTCGTGGGGTATTTTGCTGAAAAAACACATATCAGCTACATAAATGATAAAACATTTCTATCTCACATGTTTTATCATTTTTTTTACAGTAATTCGTATCAGTGCAGGAGAACTTGGGGTCAAACCTTACTGCTGTCATAATTTTGTTAAAAAAGAAAAAAGAAAAACTAGTATTATTGCTTCTTTTTTTTTTTTTTTTTTTAAAGCAACTTTATTTATATTGAGTGAAATAAAGAGCTACAAAGGTCATTGCCATATCCCGGCCCGCCCCAAATTTACGTGATAGAGTGCATAGCATGGCCTCCTTAAACCCTATGTATGGCAAACCCAGAGTAGGAAAATCCATCACATAGGGAAGAGTACTCGCTCTATGCACTCCCAATAAAGCCCCTACCCCATAAATAATTACATCAGTGGAAATCAAAGTGTAAAAGATGCTGTAAATCTGTCTTCTGCCTTGTGTATACGATCTAAGGAAAAAAAAGCCGAAGATCTCTTTGCACCCTCGTCTGAACTTGCTTGAGCAATAGAGAATTGTGGTCCTTCCTGATGAAAATTCGACATGACCGGTCCGTAAAGTGAGCAGCAACATCCATGTCAGAAGCTGAACCAAGAATATAAAGGGGTATATCAAGTACTAGAAAAAGTATGAGCACATCTTTTGACAGCAAAAGTAACAAAAACACCTGGATTGCACCCCTAGCAATGCGGTAGGGGTGCGTCCAAAGGTAGGCACGATCCTGTAGGCCTTGTCCATAACTAAACGTCAGGCAAACAGCACGGTTGTATTATTGCTTCTATGTTACAGCCTTGGAATATTCTTTCTTACAAGTTTTGTTTGTTATTTTTTTCCTATTATACCCTCATGCATAAATGTCTATGGAATTGTAAAACGGGGTATGCAACCCTATGTATAAGGGAGAGTCAGGATGTCTTTTTCTTGTCACGAACCACGAGTTGTCACTCATCTTACAGATGCACATGAATGGGTAGGTTACTTTATACTCTACTCATAGCTCGTTATCTTTTCATAATGGAAATTCATTTCTAAACTTTGATCTTCGCAATGCGAATTACAATCCTAATCTTTTGCGTTTTAGGTGGTGGTTCAATGGTTGGAGCAATATGAGGATCAACAAAGCAACAACCTTGACACTAGAAATTCAAAAAGCAAAGGAAGTGTAAGGGCTTTTAGAAGATTTGGACACGGTGTTCTTTGTTTTGTAAATGCATGATTTAATTGATTGAATGTGTAATTCCAACTTTCTTCACTTGAGAACAATTGTATTAGAAGGTGTTGTTGCAACACGGGGAACATGACTAGTCATACGTCCAATGTGGGTCTGGGTCACGGTAACCCGTTCGGTACATCGACTTTAAAACGCGGCGTTGGGAGTACAACTAGTCACACGTCCGACATGGGACTTAGGACCCATGGTACTCCGTTCAGTACATCGCGAGGTCACTAACTACAATCACATAAGAGAATTTTGAGCACATAAATTCAGGTTAAATTCCATATCTAACCTACATGAACACATAAAATCCATAACAACACCATAGTCCCAACCTATCTCCACTATTTACACGAAAACAGAACCACAAACATGATCAAAACTTGAAATAACTTTCTAAAAACACGTAGACAGCAATGAACGACCAGAAGGCCAATCTGGGTGCTTTCTGGATCGCTTAACCGAGAGAGGCTCTCGGTTCTGCTAGCTGGTTGATGCCCGAATTCACTTTCTAACCTACCACTTGCCCGGCAGACTATCCTAAACACGTAACATGTCCAATTTTGTGCATTTCAACCATAAAATAGTGCTAAAACATCTTGAACACAAATTTTAAAAAAAAGATGGAACCTTTTGATATGAAGAACTCTTTACCTTTTAGATGAGCCGAAGCCAAACACCGAACGAAGCTTAACATTTGAAACTTTGCGAACCTACGAAAAACCGAAACCCTAACATGAATTTACGGATTCTATCTTTAAACGAGATTGAAACTATGAATTAAAAGAAGGGCTACGATAATTACCTTCTTGAGATGAAATGAGATTCAAAACTGCCCCTAGATAAGGATTTGCTTGGAAACTGAGGCTCTGATCTACAGACATGCCATGGACAAGGCCAGACGTGTCTGTACACGAAATCTAGGCCGTTTAACCAAGAGTAGTGTTCGTTCAGCGAGCTAATGATCCTTGATTGTCCAGAACTTGTCCTGGGACGCCCAGAACTCATCCTGGACATGTCTGAGTCACTTAACCGAGGCCAGTGTTTGGTTCAGCGTGCCAGGAAAGACAGGGGAAATTATGTATTTTGGTGTCTGGGAGCCTTTTATAGGCTCTGGACAACCCTATGTCAGTTTATGATGACTTAGAGGGAAAAAAACTTAAAAAGAAAAGAAAAATGAATAACAAAATCCGTATTATATAACTAAAATACCTTTACAAAGATGTGAGGAGTTTTACATACGATGAAATCAGCTTGATCAAAATTGAAATCAATTTCAAACGAATAAATTAGCGATTGAACCCGGAAAGACATAGCACTTATGTTTCATAAGTGTGTTAAACCCTATGATATTTTAGTCAAATTGAATTTAAGTTTTTCACCCTAATAGAGCCAAAAAGAAATTAAGTTTTCATTATTATACCTTCAATAAAATGTAAAGTGATAACTACACGTTGTTGCAATCAAAAGGCTTATTACTTGGTCAACTTACTACTGTTTAACCATGGTCAATCTTTGTTTCGAAGGATAATTAACCCTGGTTAATCTAATCACCCTAATAGAGCAAAAATTAAGAATCTAATCCCATTATTAAGACATATATATATGTCCAAGTTTTATTTACTTGAACAAGTGCGACAAATCAGATCAATACATATAATATTATGTTGGTAAATACGTAGAGAAGGAAACTACTGTGGAAAATTCCAAACTTGTTTACAAAAGCAAAACATCAAATTACTTTGATTTGTACAAATAGCTCAAAGCAAAAAGTTAAAGAAATTGTGAAATGCCATCAAAAATCTTTTTCCTATCAACAAAATAAAATATAAAAATTCTTCAGTAGAAACGAAAACATAAATAGAACGATATAACATGGTGATCGATTCATGACATTCATAAACTAATATTCCGAACTTCATATCATATATTTTCCTTTCTTTCTTACACATCTGATTGCACTTAATAATAAAATGGTTTAAAAGCTATAAAAAAATCATTAGTCTTTCTTAATTAATGTGTTCAAGGACCAAGTTGCAAACTCTGCACAAAAATTGGAGTAACCCAAAAACAACTACTATCTGTTTGTCTCAACTTTTTTACATTATTTTATGCTTCAATTTAAGCTTTTAGGGTGTAACAAAAGACTACAATCTCCTGTAGGTCAGTGCAGGAGAACTTGGGGTCAAACCTTACTGCTGTCATAATTTTGTTAAAAAAGAAAAAAGAAAAACTAGTATTATTGCTTCTTTTTTTTTTTTTTTTTTTTAAAGCAACTTTATTTATATTGAGTGAAATAAAGAGCTACAAAGGTCATTCTTATATCCCTACCCGCCCCAAATTTACGTGATAGAGTGCATGCGTGGCTCTCCTTAAACCCTATGTATGGCAAACCCAGTAGGAAAAATCCATCACATAGGAAGAAGTACTCGCCTATGCACTCCCAATAAAGCCCTACCCCATAAATAATTACATCGATGGAAATCAAAGTGTAAAAGATCTTTGAATCATCTTACGCCTTGTGTATACGATCTAAGGAAAAAAAAGCCGAAGATCTCTTTGCACCTCGTCTGAACTTGCTTGAGCAATAGAGAATTGTGGTCCTTCCGATGAAAATTCGACATGACCGGTCCGTAAAGTGAGCGGCAACATCCATGTCGGAAGTCGAACCAAGAATATAAAGGGTATATCAAGTACTAGAAAAAGTATGAGCACATCTTTTGACAAAGAAAAGTAACAAAAACACTGGATTGCACCCCCCAGCAATGCGGTAGAAGTGCGCCCAAAGGTAGGCACGATCCTGTAGGCCTTGTCCATAACTAAACGTCCAGGCAAACAAAGACGGTTGTATTATTGCTTCTATGTTACTGACCTTGGAATATTCTTTCTTACAAGTTTTGTTTGTTATTTTTTCCTATTATACCTCATGCATAAATGTCTATGGAATTGTAAAGCGGGTATGCAACCCTATGTATAAGGGAGAGTCGGGATGTCTTTTCTTGTCACGAACCACGAGTTGTCACTCATCTTACAGATGCACATGAATGGGTAGGTTACTTTATACTCTACTCATAGCTCGTTATCTTTTCATAATGGAAATTCATTTCTAAACTTTGATCTTCGCAATGCGAATTACAATCCTAATCTTTTTGCGTTTTAGGTGGTGGTTCAATGGTTGGAGCAATATGAGGATCAACAAAGCAACAACCTTGACACTAGAAATTCAAAAAGCAAAGGAAGTGTAAGGGCTTTTAGAAGATTTGGACACGGTGTTCTTTGTTTTGTAAATGCATGATTTAATTGATTGAATGTGTAATTCCAACTTTCTTCACTTGAGAACAATTGTATTAGAAGGTGTTGTTGCAACACGGGGAACATGACTAGTCATACGTCCAATGTGGGTCTGGGTCACGGTAACCCGTTCGGTACATCGACTTTAAAACGACGTTGGGAGTACAACTAGTCACACGTCCGACATGGGACTTAGGACCCATGGTACTCCGTTCAGTACATCGCGAGGTCACTAACTACAATCACATAAGAGAATTTTGAGCACATAAATTCAGGTTAAATTCCATATCTAACCTACATGAACACATAAAATCCATAACAACACCATAGTCCCAACCTATCTCCACTATTTACACGAAAACAGAACCACAAACATGATCAAAACTTGAAATAACTTTCTAAAAACACGTGACAAACAATGAGCGACCACTGTAAGGCCAATCTGGTGCTTTACGGATCGCTTAACCGAGAGAGGCTCTCGGTTACGCTTAATTGGTTGATGCCCGAATTCACTTTCTAACCTACCACTTGCCCGGCGGACTATCCTAAACACGTAACATGTCCAATTTTGTGCATTTCAACCATAAAATAGTGCTAAAACATCTTGAACACAAATTTTAAAAAAAAGATGGAACCTTTTGATATGAAGAACTCTTTACCTTTTAGATGAGCCGAAGCCAAACACCGAACGAAGCTTAACATTTGAAACTTTGCGAACCTACGAAAAACCGAAACCCTAACATGAATTTACGGATTCTATCTTTAAACGAGATTGAAACTATGAATTAAAAGAAGGGCTACGATAATTACCTTCTTGAGATGAAATGAGATTCAAAACTGCCCCTAGATAAGGATTTGCTTGGAAACTGAGGCTCTGATCTACAGACATGCCATGGACAAGGCCAGACGTGTCTGTACACGAAATCTAGGCCGTTTAACCAAGAGTAGTGTTCGTTCAGCGAGCTACTGATCCTTGATTGTCCAGAACTTGTCCTGGGACGCCCAGAACTCATCCTGGACATGTCTGAGTCACTTAACCGAGGGCAGTGTTTGGTTCAGCGTGCCAGGAAAGACAGGGGAAATTATGTATTTTGGGCTGTCTGGGAGCCTTTTTATAGGCTCTGGACAACCCTATGTCAGTTTATGATGACTTAGAGGGAAAAAAACTTAAAAAGAAAAGAAAAATGAATAACAAAATCCGTATTATATAACTAAAATACCTTTACAAAGATGTGAGGAGTTTTACATACGATGAAATCAGCTTGATCAAAATTGAAATCAATTTCAAACGAATAAATTAGCGATTGAACACGGAAAGACATAGCAATTATGTTTCATAAGTGTGTTAAAACCTATGATATTTTAGTCAAATTGAATTTAAGTTTTTCACCCTAATAGAGCCAAAAAGAAATTAAGTTTTTCATTATTATACCTTCAATAAAATGTAAAGTGATAACTACACGTTGTTGCAATCAAAAGGCTTATTACTTGGTCAACTTACTACTGTTTAACCATGGTCAATCTTTGTTTCGAAGGATAATTAACCCTGGTTAATCTAATCACCCTAATAGAGCAAAAATTAAGAATCTAATCCCATTATTAAGACATATATATATGTCCAAGTTTTATTTACTTGAACAAGTGCGACAAATCAGATCAATACATATAATATTATGTTGGTAAATACGTAGAGAAGGAAACTACTGTGGAAAATTCCAAACTTGTTTACAAAAGCAAAACATCAAATTACTTTGATTTGTACAAATAGCTCAAAGCAAAAAGTTAAAGAAATTGTGAAATGCCATCAAAAATCTTTTTCCTATCAACAAAATAAAATATAAAAATTCTTCAGTAGAAACGAAAACATAAATAGAACGATATAACATGGTGATCGATTCATGACATTCATAAACTAATATTCCGAACTTCATATCATATATTTTCCTTTCTTTCTTACACATCTGATTGCACTTAATAATAAAATGGTTTAAAAGCTATAAAAAAATCATTAGTCTTTCTTAATTAATGTGTTCAAGGACCAAGTTGCAAACTCTGCACAAAAATTGGAGTAACCCAAAAACAACTACTATCTGTTTGTCTCAACTTTTTACATTATTTTATGCTTCAATTTAAGCTTTTAGGGTGTAACAAAGACTACAATCATGACTTTGCCCCTTTTCATCCCCTCCCCTCTCTTCTTCCTCATTTCCTTATCCTCTCTCCACTCAATAAATAATCTTCCCATCTTGTTTTTCTATTCTTTATTCAAGCCTAGGGTTCCATTTCAACATCTCCTTTTCTCATTTATTGCTAATAATATTTGTTTTCCTTGGCTTTGATCCATTCCACAAGTCACTTCTTATAATATATACTAAAGAAACCAATTTTATATAGCAATTTTTTAAGAATTTCCAGCTTTCTTTGTGCGTGTTGTTTTTCTCCTTTTTAAGTTGTGGGCATGACTGGTTTGGATTTAGGAACTGGATCTCATTATGCTCAGCAGCTCTACCGGCCGGAGTTCTTACCGGAAAATCAAGAAGATATCACAAGAAACCAATATGGTGATCATGACCAAGGAGATGATGATGAGGCCAACCAAAGCCTTGAATTCAGCGGTGGAAACTCCGGTGGTGTTTCTCGGAGGCCGAGAGGAAGGCCTCCCGGATCGAAAAACCGGCCTAAACCGCCGGTGATAATAACTAGGGAAAGTGCAAATGCTCTTAGGGCACATATTTTGGAGGTGGGAAATGGTTTTGATGTGTTTGACTCGATTGCCACGTATTCAAGACGCCGGCAACGTGGGATTTGTGTGCTTAGTGGAAGCGGGACGGTGACGAATGTTAGTATCCGGCAGCCAACGGCGGCCGGAGTGGTTACTTTACAAGGAAGATTTGAGATATTGTCACTTTCGGGATCATTTTTGCCACCACCGGCGCCTCCAGGGGCGACTAGCTTGACGATATTCTTGGCCGGAGGGCAAGGTCAGGTGGTCGGAGGTAGTGTTGTCGGTGAGCTAATAGCGTCTGGGCCGGTGATTGTTATCGCTTCATCGTTTACTAATGTTGCTTATGAGAGATTGCCTTTAGATGAAGAGGAGCAACTTCCGATTCAACCACCGGATTCACAAGCTTCCGGCGGTGGTGGTGAAGGTGGAGGTGGCAACAACCATCCCTTTCCGGACCCATCAACCGGACTTCCATTCTTTAATCTACCTCTCGGTATGCCTAATTCTCAACTTCCAGTTGATGGATGGACCGGAAGTATGGCTCCTCGCCCACCGTTTTGATAGTTTGAAATACTTCATGCCCTACCCGCGGTGAGATAATTACAATATTTCTGTGTTAAAGTGTGTTGTGTTAATTGCTGTGTCATACTTCTTATGATCATAGCACTACTCTTTTCCCCATTCCATTTCTTTTGTTTCAAGAAAACCAAGGGCTACTGAAAGATATCGGAAAGGTGTTTCTAAATGGTGGGGGAAAAAAAACTATTGTATTGCTTCAAATATCCTATTGCAAGAGTACTGTATAAGAATACTTGTTACATTCACTATGTATAAGTGCCATTTAATGGTGGGTGCAACAAGAATTGTTATGTATATACTCCTCAATAGGTGATTATGTTTTGAGTTCATGGTCAGTTTCTTGTTTGGATTTCTTATGAGGTTTTTGTTTTGTTCTTGCTTGTAGCCTTAGATAATGAAAATAGTGTTTGTGCCTTTCATGAAACCCTTGTAATGGTTTGCATATGAAAAGTAGGGTTTTTTCCTCTTAATTATGAATCTTCTACTATTAATCTTCTACATGTTGAATATATATGATCTCTCTCTATATATAAATGTGTGTGCTTTCTTAGAATAATTTAGACAAGTATATAGTTATCATTTTTTTTATTTGGTTTTTTCTTATGGGTTTGCAAATTATATTTCAAATTAGTACCTTGGTAATAAAGCCATTGAAAAGTGTAACCTATAAGCCATGTGCTTAGCTTAATTTCAATTTTCGAGGAATTGTTCTAATATAAATACTACATAGGAATTAGTAAATTACCAATGATAGTGCTCTTCAAGATGATGTTGTCCCAAGATTTTTCACTTACCACTGATTGTAAATGTTTGAGCTATAGCTGAAATTTGTCTGATTTTACTTTATTAATTTCTGGAAAATTGGCATTCTTAAGAAAAGAAAAAAAACTGCAAATTTGATCTCCTTTTATGAATCACTCACACAAGAACAAGAGGGGACCACTTGAATAATAATAGTGAAATATTTTCTTGTTTCCAAGAGAGATCAACAAAGAGTATGAATATATGGAAAAACAAGAATGAACTCCGATACACAAACACGTTATCCTTTAAAAGTTGTTTTGTCTCATTTAATTATTGTTAGTAACGTAAAACTATTGAAAATCTCTCTACATATACCATGGAGGAGGTTGTTTGATATACAGAGTGACTCGCTTAATAAAACCATAGACACGGAGAAAAAATGGACTGATGATTCTTACGAATCATATACATGATTTTTCTCGTATTCTAAGGCCTTTTATAGGCGAAACATGTCATGTCTAAAATGATGCAAAGACTTCATGAATGGTTCAAAGAAAACAAACATCACCTTCGCAGTATTCTAAGGCCTTTTATAGGCGAAACATGTCATGTCTTAAATGATGCAAAGACTTCATGAAATGGATCAAAGAAAACAAACACCGTTCCTCGCCGAGTTATGTCCTTTCTCCACAGGGCTATGTTAGGTCAATCCCTTTTGTTTAGGGGTATATATGACATTCTTATGACCGTCCATTTATAATATTATGTATTCTTTGTATTATAATTTTTAAAGATACATGTTTGTATGTTCATAATCATCTTTCTCACCACCCTCCATGAAATTGTTTATTGGCTATGAAAAAACCCCGTATTTGGGCAATTGCTATGAGTTTGTCATCATCTGCACACTCCAAGAAATTGCTAATTAATTCCCTTATTTTCGCCAAAAACAAGGGTTTGACATCTACTTTGATATAGTATGTTTTTTTGTTGCAATAATACATGAAAAGGACATGATTTATTGTAGAATTTATCCTCTGAGCATATTCCAGGGTGAATGAAATTTGTGTTCTCCTAAGCATAGCTAGTAAATTCACCAAATATCTACGTCCGGACGAATTTATCAAAAAAATCGTGTTTCATACATTAATTTTTTTTATTACAATTGAAAGAAAAAAACTATAACTATTTACAACCACAATTGTGGACTAACACTCATATATTATGAGAATAACTTTACTAAAGAGGAAAACTATGCTCGAAGACAATTTTCGCCTCCTCGGGTCTCGTGCCTCCAATTTCTGTGAGTTGATTTAGCCTCATAAGCTGTTTCATGCATTAATTAGAATTATTCGTTTTGTTTTTTTTTTTGACACGTCATAATTTAGTCCGCATAATTGTTATTATTTTCGAATTTCAACTTTTCTAACACATAAGATACATCGGAAGAAATGTGATCCATACACTATGCATATGGATTTAGGCAGACTTGGATTTCGTGATCTTAATTGTTTTAATATATTGCTTCTGGATTTGGAGAGTTCTAAAGATAGCTAGCAGTCTAATAAGTCGTGTTTTGCAGGCCAGGTATTTTAGGCAGAATGTTTTTATGCTTCTTTGGGACCTCGACCATCATTTCGATGGTGTAGTCTTTTGGATGGGCGCGACCTCCTGATTTGAGGTATACACTGGTCTGTTGGTAATATATGGAGTGTTGGTTAACAATTTATTCTGATGTATATAGTTCCCTTTGTTGGGGCCTTTCAGTTTCCGTACATGGTTTCAGATGTCTTCTGAATGATTAGACGTGGGCAGCCTTAGCTACTGCGGTAACCAGAGCTGAGAGTGTGCTGGCCAAGAAGATGAATCCATGGACATCAGCTGACTAGTTGTTTGCAGGAGCCTCCTTTCTTTTATCTTTTTTCCCTTGGGCAGCAGCTGGCTGGTTGTTGGCAGGATCCTCATTTCTTTTATCTGTGTTGGTGGGTGGATTAGTTGGGGCATGTCTTGGAGTCTGACACTCATCTAGGTGTTGATTTACAAGGTTTTTTGTTGGCCTCCCCTCATTGTAGGCACTCGTGTTAAGGTTGAAATTTGTGGTTGAACATTGTACATGGAGACTGCCTTCATCCTTTTCTTCATTTCTCTTATTTCGTCTGCCAGGTCGTCCACCTCCTATGTGATCATTGCCTCCCCTTCTATGGTTAACACGTCAAATCCAAATCATGTTCTCCTTGTGTCCTCAGGGTTATCAGGGTCTTTGGGTTGGACTTTGGAGAAAGTAATGCCCTTTGTGAGATTCTTGATACAGGTTATGTTTTTGGTTTGTTGCTTCCTTTACTGATTAGGTATTCTCTTATTTGTGACCAACATCCAGGGGCCAAAAGGTCATTCTGGGGTAGGTAGCTTTGGGGCAATCCTGTGTTTTGTGTCCAAACCTACCTCCTTCAAAATTGATCATCTGTAGCCCCTCATATTCGGAACTTGTGATTGTTCATTATCACATGTGTGCAGAGAACCTTTTGGAAACCCACCTATATGCAAATTCTAGCAAATTTAGCCCTGGTTGATATCGGAATGTACATATCTATTTTGACTGGCTTACCACTTTCTCTTGCTAGCTCCTCCATTATGTCCTCTTCAATCATATCGTGGGGAATCTGTGAGATCTGGATCAAGATCAGAGTGGAGGTAATCTTCTCTTTTGAGGGGATGAAGAAAGGACACCATTTAGAAACTGCCAGGTGGTACCCAGGGCCCCTCCATCAAGGCATGCTCATAGTCTTCTTTGTAGACTCGTCCATGGTGGTAGGCCCAAGTGGCTATGGCCTATGGCCTCCCCCAAATGTATCAATTTTAGTATAATATTCCAATTTTCGGGAAAGAGCGAACGTTTCATTTTACGGAAACGAAATATTATATTCATTACTTCTTTAATGGATTTAAGTTTTATAAATATATATTTATGGGGGCCGAGTATATATTCATAATAAGGGAAAATTCTGAAATTATTATTAAAGGAGATAATAGTTATTTTGGGAAAAAGGATATTTAAGGAAAATATCTCTCATGATTTCCTACAACCTAAAAAGAATTCAGAGTTTTGTTTCTACGTTCTTTGCAAACCCTTGAGAGCAAAAGAGAAAAGGCTATGTGAGTTCTTCAGAAATCTAGGTCGATACTAAACCGTTTTCAGATTCGAGTAAAAATTTGGAATCGGCGTGAAGAGAGCGACGTTTTCGCATCAAGCTTTTTGAGGTGCTGTTGATTTCGTGGCTTTTGGGTTTGGTTTTTGCTGGCAAACACGTAAGAGACTCTTCCTATGATTTTGATTATGGTTTATAAGGATTATATTGATGTTTAGAGGTGTTTAGATGCTAGAAATCGTGTCTTTTTGTTGTTTAAGGAGCATGAGATGTTTTGGTTTGATAAAGATAAGTTTTTCCTTGTTTTTCTGAGAATTTTGATGCTATTTGTGTTGAAAACGGATGATAAATCGTGAAGGGACGGAAAAAATTGAGTTTCGGGTTTTTAAGGCCGAATGCGCACGCATTCGTGGTTCAGGATGTTGGTTTTATTCCCTGCAGGGCAATGCACACGCATTCCAACCAATGCGCACGCATTGCTGTTTCGGGATGTTCAGAGTTATTCCCAGCAGAGGCAATGCGCAAGCATTGGTTGGATAGAAACTTTCAGCAAGTGTCTGGTCAGTGAATGCGCACGCATTCCAACCATTGCGCACGCATTGACCCCATTTTTGGGAAAAGTGATGCTTCAAGCTATGTGTTGAGTTTTAAACCTTGTTTCTTGATATAATAACATTAATTAAACTTGAAAAAGCCTGGATTGAGTTTCTGATGCGTTTAGTTTCGGCACCAAATGTACTCTTCAAGGGAGTTGAAGTTTGGGACCGTTCAAAGTGCATAATAGGCTTGTGTATGTGTTAGGATGTTGCGTCTAGCTGTCTAGGTGAGGGAGTAGGTCTGTTAAGGTGAGGCTTTCCTTGAAAACACTTAGGTGGCTAGTTAATAATTTATAAAATACATACTTGACTAGTAAAAGATTAAATATCATGTCACTCTTGGATAGGCACCAGACAATAACGAGATGTGTGGGCGTTCCTGAAAGTGAATAACTCCGTAGGTTAATAAGACCCTAAGTACGGAGGGACTTCGCCAAACATGTACACCCTCGGGCTTTCCCCCGAGATTATTGGTGTGATCCACCAATATGTTGCAAGGTATATCCCCAAACGGATGTCCATAGTGACCTTAAGTGCGGATGTAACATAGATAGGTTAAGTTAGAAACGTATATCATGACATGTTGATGGACATGAAGTGAACCCTAAACTGAGTCGGTCATATAAAGATAACTAAATAATTATGAATCTTTTCTTTGTAAATCTTAATTTAAATTGCAGCTTCTCTTTTTTATTAAGTACGTTGTACTTACCTCAAATGCATGTTTTCTATGTGTTTGGGGATGAGAAGATGAACATGTTGATCCGAGTTACGAGGAAGACTTTGACGACGACGTTTGAGGACGTCTTCTCTGGAGCTTCATATCTATTGTTTTTCATATGAATTTTTAGACTTGACGTTTCATTTGTTCTTTTGGAATACGTTGTGGTTCGTTGGAGACTTGTGTTTCTTTTAGTTTTCCTTTTCGGAGGTTTAGTATGTTTTACGTTTCGTTTGGTTTTCCAATGTAATAAATGTTACATTTCTATTTTTAGTTTGAGTTTCTATTCTTGGATGTTGGTAAAAAAAAATACCCGAGTCTTTTGCTTCCGTTTTTCTTAACTCGATACGACGTAGTAGAGGCTTACGTATAAAAATGAAATTTATTTTATTGTATACATGCTGAACTTTCATTTTCCGGATAAAGACTCGGTGTCCGGGAACATGGCGTTACAGTTGGTAGCAGAGCGAAACGTCTTTAGGGCTTCTTTTCTTTTAAGATAAGACTCTTTAGATCTGTAGTAACGTTCTAGTTCTTTGATCATCAAGATGGTGACCACGAGAACCGGTGTTCATGGAGAAGAGACCTCAGGGGCACGAGAAAGCAGTCTGGCACCAGTTGTAGGAGGTGGTTTTGTACGACAGAATCCGTCACCTCACCCGACCCACACTTCACGGCCTCAGGCAAGCCAAACCTCATGGGCTCATCAAAGTCAGTCGCCTCGGCCACAGTTTCAGTAGAAACCAAGGTATACTTACATGTATCGGGAACCTGGGGAAGCGCCCATATGCGTCACTGTGATAGGAGATATTCCACCAGTGTACGTACCTCCAACGACCAACATCTACCCTCCACCGACCAGTGTCTACCCACCACCAGTAAGTCACCCTTCTCCTCCAATTTTCCACCATCAACAACACCAGACTTTCTACCCACCACCAGTAGGTCACACCCCTCGACCTACCATACCACCTTCACCGAATTTGATCACCAGCATGGCGTAGGGTACCCACCCTATGGTTTCCACCAGCCTCGTCATACCCAGCAACAACATCAGAAGTACCACCCCTATCAGAATGAGCCTCAAGTGATCCTCCCTCAACAACCTCAACCACCACCATATCTTCAACAACAGCCTTACCAACAACAAGCACCCCTTGGATACCTCCAGTTTACCCACCAGCCCCACATGTTGGACCACCCTCGGCTGTTGAGAAAGCACCACCAGTGAATTGGTACACAAGGCTAAAGAGGAACCAAGTTCAATACTTTCATGAGAATGTGGAGCCGTCAAAGGATGAAGCTTGGTTGAGAAGTTTTGAGAAGGCATGCAGGAATATAAACGTCCTTGACTATGAAATGGCCCAGTTAGCAGTTGGTTTTCTTTTAGGCGCCGCTGAAGCATGGATCGATGCAATTGAAAGCATCAATGGGAAGGTTACAGATTGGGAAGGATTTAAGAGCTTGTTTTAAAATGAGTATTTCCCAGCTACGGTACAGGCAAACAAGGCGAACCAATTTTTAAGTCACAAGCAAGGTCTTTATATGGTTGTTTCACTGTACACCAACAAGTTTAATAAGTTGGGTAGGTTCTACCCGGAGATCATGAGAGTTGAAGAGAAGAAGATGGCACTCTACAAGGAAGGGTTGGCTCGTGAGATTCAAGCAGGGATGTTGGGATTTACACCGAGGAATATGGCCGAGATGTTGAATAAGGCCTAGGAAGTTGAGACCTTTAGGAATAAGCCTTCGGTTGTTGTAGGAGCTGAGAGAAACTTTGGAGCTAGTCAGGACCAAGGTCGAGGAGCACCGCAACAGAACGCTAAGAAGACGACAACTCCTTCGGCAGCTAAACCTCCAATCGCCTCACCGCTTTGCTCTAAGTGCAACAAGAATTATACAGATGAGTGTCGACAACATGCAAGCGGCTGTTACTATTGCGGAGATCCAGGACATTATGCAAGGGCATGTCCAACCAGGGGAAACCAATGAAACCCAAGCCAAGGAAGCGGGAAAAGAGGCCCAATCCGGCTTGTTAGAGTTTTTGCTGTGGATGTTGAGTATGCAGAACCAGATGATAATGTTATTTCAGGTATCTTTATTTGTCTATTTTATTTTATTAAAGTATCTTTATAGTACGTTTATTCATGCTGTATTGTATTTAAATAAACAAATCTACATCTTAGGTACAATAATATTAGATAACCTAACAGTCACGAATTTGTTTGAAACGGGAGCGTCTAACACGTTTGTGTCAACTAAGATAGCTAAAAAGTTGAATCTACATTCAGAACCCCTAAGAAACTTTTGGTGATAACCACACCATTAGGAAAGGTAACTAAGGTAACCAGGACAATACCTCAAGTGGATGTTCGAGTAGGATCATATCGTTGCAAGAGTAACTTCACAGTTATGGACTTCTCAGACTTCGATGTAATTCTTGGAATAGATTGGTTATCCGAGAATTTTGTGCACTTGGACTGTAGGGAAAAGAAAGTGACCTTTAAAGTACCCGGAAAATCGTCGAATACTTATCAAGGTAATGTCAACAAGCCTAGCTAGTAAGAAGCGTCATCTGATAATATCAGTGGTTAAAGCAATAAGAGCTTTTCAAAAGGGTTGTGAAGGCTACTTGTTATAGGCAGTGGATTTGGAACAAGTGAAACCTAAGCTAGAAGAAACCCTTATAGTGAAGGAGTATCCTGAAGTGTTTCCAGATGAGTTACTGGGAAACATGACGGATAGGGAAATAGAGTTCGAGATCAAGTTAGTACCAGGAGCGGCGGAGTTGCTAAGGCGTCCTATAGAATGGCACCGGCTGAATTGAAAGAGTTGAAAGCTCAAATTAAATATATGCTCGAAAGGAATATAATTCAGCCTAGTACTTCGCCTTAGAGAGCCCCTGTTTTGTTTGTCAAGAAGAAAGACGGCAGCATGAGGATGTGTCTCGACTACAGAGCCCTAAATAATCTCACCATCTAGAATAAGTACCCACTACTGAGGATTGATGATTCGTTCAATCAGTTGCAAGGAAAGAGAGTGTTCTCTAAGATTGACCTTAGGTCAGGTTATCACCAGCTGAAGGTTAAGGTAGTAGACATACCCAAAACGGCTTTTAGTTTGGACATCATGAGTCATTGGTCATGCCGTTTGGACTCACTAATGCTCCATCTACATTTATGGATTTAATGCAGCGGCTTTTCATGCCTTACCTAGATAAGTTTGTGATAGTGTTCATAGATGACATCCTGGTTTACTCAAAGAACGAGAATGAGCATGAAGCATACCTAAGGATAGTGTTGAACACCCTGAAGGAAAAACAATTGTATGCTAAGATTTCAAAGTGCGACTGTTGGCTAAATCAAGTCAATTTCTTGGGTCATGTCATTTCTAGAGATGGCATTCAAGTTGATCCGGTGAAGATCAAAGCAGTTGAGAAATGGCCTAGACCTACTACAGTTTCAGAAGTGACAAGTTTTCTTGGTTTGGCTGGCTATTATAGGAAGTTCATGCAAGACTTTTCAAAGATAGATACACCACCCACCAAGCTTACACAGAAGAATGTGAAGTTTGAGTGGACTAGTGAGTGTGAATCGGCTTTTCAAACCTTGACGGATAAGTTAACTATAGCCCCAGTGCTGGTAGTTCTGGAAATCTTTGATAAGTACGATGTCTACACCGATGCTTCGGGATAAGGTTTAGGTTACATGTTGATGCAAGGAGGGAAAGTGATTGCCTATGCATCCAGACAGTTAAAGGTGCATGAAAAGAACTATCCAACACATGACTTAGAGTTAGCAGCAGTTGTGTTTACCTTAAAGACTTGGAGGCACTACTTGTATGGGGTTAAGGCTAGGATCTTTACAGACCACAAGAGTCCAAAGTATTTCTTTACTCGGGTGAATCTGAATATGAGGCAGATGAGATGGTTAGAGTTCATAAAGGATTATGACTTGGACATTCAATACCATTCGGGTAAAGCCAATGTGGTTGCAGATGTCTTAAGTAGAAAACCAGTGTTTGCAGTTTCAAGTGTTGCGATGTGGCAGAAAGATTATATGGGCTGAAAATCCGGGGTTTTGACTAAATTGAAGATCAACAGTTTGTGGCTCCGTTGTTAGCGAGATCAGAGTTGATGGATGATATTAGGGAAAAGCAAAATGATGATCCAGTGTTGGTTGACTTGAAGCGGGTTGCAAGGGAAAAGCCTACAGTGGGTTATGTTTTAGACAAGAACGGTAATCTTTGGTATCAGGATCATTTGTATGTGCCTAATGTCGGTGATTTAAGGCAAAGAGTCATAGAAGAGGCACATAGGATTGCATTTGCAGTTCACCCAGGAGCTACTAAAATGTACATGGATTTGAAGGAGCGTTTTTGGTGGCCTTCAATGAAGATAGAAATAGAAAAGTTTGTGGCAGAGTGTGACGCATGTCAAAAAGTTAAGGTATAACATAGAAGGTCGGGAGGCATGCTTAAGCCTTTGAATATCCCTAAGTGGAAATGGGATAAGATCACGATGGATTTTATCACCGGCTTACCGAAGACAATGAGTGGATATGACGCGATTTGGGTGATCGTAGATAGATTGACTAAATCCGCCCATTTCTTGCCAACTAAGGTTGATATGTCTCTGAAGAAGAATCTGAAGACAGCTCAAGATAGACAGAAAAGTTGGGCTGATATGAGAAGAAGACCTTTCGAGTTTGATGTTGGGGAAAGAGTTTACCTACGAGCTTCACCGATGAAGGGAGTTAAATGTTTTGGGTAGAAAGGGAAGCTAAGTCCAAGGTATGTTGGACCTTTTGAGATTCTGGAAAGACTTGGACCCTTGGCTTATAAGCTCAAGTTACCGGAATCAATGTCCAAAGTACATAATGTCTTCCACGTGTCAATGTTGAAAAAGTGTCTGACAAAGACTGATGTTGAAGGTACAGTTGATCCGGAGGTTCTTCAAGATAACCTGGCATATGATGATAAGCCAATCAAGATTCTAGACCGGAAAGAAAAGATGATCAAGAGACGGATGATACATTTGCTTTTGGTGCAATGGAGCAATCATTCAGCGAGCGAAGCAACTTGGGAAGTTGAAGACGAGATGATCAGCGAGTTTTCAGAGTTTGTGGACTTACCAGGTATGTTCTAGTTTCGAGGATGAAACTCCTCTTAAGGGGGAAGGAATGTAATACTCCGATTTTCAGGAAAGGACAGACGTGTCATTTTACGGAAACAAAATATTATATTCTTTACTTCTTTTGCGGATTTAAGTTTTATAAATATATGTTTATGGGGGGCGAGTATATATACATAATTAAGGGAAAATTGAAATTATAATTAAAGGAGATAATAGGTTATTATTTTGGAAAAAAAGATATTTAAGGAAAATATCTCTCATAATTTCCTATAACCTAAAAAGAATTCAGAGTTTTGTTTCTACGTTCTCTGCAAACCCTTAAGCGCAAAAGAGAAAAGGCTAGGAAAGTTCTTCAAAAATCTAAGGCGGTACTAAACCGTTTTCAGATTCAAGTAGAGATTTGGAATCGGCGTGAAGAGTGCGTCGTTTTGGCATCAAGCTTTTTGAGGTGCTGTATATTTCGAGGCTTTTGGGTTTGGTTTTTGCTTGCAAGCACTGTCACGGATTTTATTAACACAAAACAAACAAGTAATAATCCGGTTAACCTCAAGTATAAGGATCGTAGTAAAGAGGTTGATGCCGGGTCGATCTTACGGGGAACTAGACGAATGTGAATCCTAGCTTTTGTTTTCAACTAACTATGTCACGAAACTACTCTAAACAGGGAATAAGACCAAACTAAATGAAGATAAAACTAGACAGAGGGATATAATCCAAAGCTAGGAAAGATACGGGTCACGAACCAAATTAAACTAACTAAACTAAGATGCAAGTAAAAGTAAACGACTAGACAAATTCAAGTTTTAAGGATTTAAATCAAGTTTATAACGGACAAACGAGGATTGATCCACCTATCCAACAAGCATTGATTCCCGGGCCTCGATTATATTGTGGTTTTTACCTAGGTTGTGATTCACCTTGTCTAAACATGAACCCTAATTCCTTAGAAAGTTCATATATTAATCTATTATCTTCCGATGTAAGATTAACGCGTTTTCTAACCAAAGGTGCAAACTTTACGTTTATAATCTAGCAATTAAACCTATTAACTTCCGTTGTGACAGATTCGAGTTACTATTCTTATTCATGATGATCTAGGGTTTATTAAGATTTCCATCAACAATAAACAATCACACATGCAGATCTTCCGATATAAAAGCAATTAAACGTAATAAACATGAATAAGAAACAACCTTTAAATAAAAACTCACAGTACAACCGAAGAAAACGAAATCAACGATCGTTGGACGGCTTCACAATTCTCATTTGATGAAGCTTCTAGCCTCTAAACATCCTCAGCAACTCGAATGTGCAGGAATAGTTCATAAAAAGTAACTAGTTCAATCTAGATCTAAAGTGCATAAAAACTGGAATAAAAAGGAGGAAAACGCAGCCTAAAGCCGCCCCTAGGTTTAGGGTTTTGAATAATGAGTGTATGGTCTCTTTGTGTGGAGAAACAAATTACTATATATAGATTTTAAAGTCGGTTCTGCTAAGTCGGCTACCGGACGCCCGTCTGGATCTTGGGACGCCCGTCCATTCTTCATATGAACTTCAAATCGGGCCGAGTTATGATCAAACGCTCGTTCAACCAGCGTCCACCTCAGCGTCCAAACTTCCTGAATCAACTTTCCATCTCTCGGCGCTGTTCGATTTTCAAGAAACGCCCGCCCACCTGGACGGGACTCGACGCCACCCAATATGACTAATTTTGATTTCTTGATCTCTATCTCTTTTTCTCTTGTCAATTCCTTCATTATCTCTTTTAATCATCAGTTGAGCCTTGGAAAATGCATCTACATCATATAAAAACACCACAAAATGTAATATCGCTCAAATAATCGCAAAAACATAATTAAAGCACATAAATCAACCTATTTTGCAATTAACTCTTTTGAAATATCACTTACTCAATATATTCATTAAACACGTGCTTCTTATGCAATTCAGTACGAATACGGGGAAAAATATCATAGAATATAGCATTATAAATCGTATAAAATCACCCTTAACAACTCCCCACACTTAAGCTTTTGCTCGTCCCGAGCAAAACAAAACAAAAATTAGGCTCGAGAAAAGAAATGTACATCTAAACATACATAACACATATCCAATAAATCGAAGTTCACCATTGTGTGTGTGCATAGCCATAGAAAACTTCCACTAAATCCAAACTCGAAAACTCAAAGCAAAACTAGCTAATACCCCTCGTAGACTAGTAATAAATGACACTCATAAGATGCACCCTACAAACGTGACATATCCCGAAAAATATGATCGAATGAATCTAGGGCCTTTCTGAAATACTCAGAGGATAATCCCTACATCATATCTTTCAGTTTCTACTGGGATAAGGTAGACGATAACTTAGTCTTATATACATTTCATAACACTTCATTAGTTAACTTAACTTTTTCACTTTAAACACACATTAGGATAAGCTATTGCCCTCATAGTAGAATAGGACATTTCGAGATAATATCCTACCTCACTCCAATCATAAGGCAGCTTTCCCTAACTGTCGTGAGCTTTTAGTCATCATAGTGGAATAGGACATACGTGGTATACCCTATCGCACTCAAATCATCGACTAGCTTTCGACACACCCAATTATTTCATATTAATCAACTTTTTCATTTGACAATAAGTTACGTGTTACTTATCACATTCAAACCTTCAGATATTCACAGTATATCATACTCCAGATCTAAATACAAACTACCATAACTCTCACGATATATACGTAGCACTAAGCACATGACTTATAAGAAAATCAAAAATTACTAATCCAAACGGGGTATAGCTTTATAAATTAGCTCATCATTCACTATGGCACGTGGAAAATAAATCTTGGTGAAACAACTAACTTATCAAACATATGATATACAGCTTAAATGACCATAAAAATAGCGAACATTGAATCGAATTGCCTACTCGGGACAAAACAAAAACAAAAGTGTCGAAAAAAAAAGTTTGAAAATTTTTAGCTCAAAATTTTTAGCTCATTTGCATAGAAACATTACTCATTAAGCAGATGTGTAGATACATATCGAACATTCCCCTCCCCCACACTTAAAAATCAACATGTCCTCATGTTGTGCAGAACGAAAGAAAAAGGAAAAGACTTAGCTGATTGAAATCGCAATGCGAACCGTCGGTCAGGCCGGAGCCTACATAATGACATTCTAGAATGCGTAACCAGACAATGGAGCTCAACGAAACCGCTAAAAAAAATAGACCTGCACGCCTTGACAAACATGGAACCATCTCGGGGAAAACGGGGAATTATACCAAAATGAAAAGATATAGCAAATTCAAGGATTAACAAGAGATAAAGCATCCAATACAACAAAAAAATATAAACAAAGCGAAATGAAAGTGCGGGTGCCTTATGGCTTACATGATCCATCGGGAAAAGGAATGTGAGCAATATCAAAATTACAACGGATCATCTAAGTAAAAAGTAGTAAAAATATACAATGAAAGTATCTAGGGCAAATCAAATCGAAAAATAGACAAAGAAAATCAAGATTGCCCCGGAGCCGGAGTATCATCAGCCGGAGGATCAGAAGGTGGTGACGTAGCCCTAGTTGCCGAATCAGCCTCTCGTCGGAAGACTCGGACTCGTGAAGAACATCGGCAATGGCCTGCTCGATCTCGCTGTAATAAATATAATCAACGGTGCTCGGAGCGAAGATTCGGTCATCCCGTGGTTTCCGGTCCTCATTGAAACACTTCGAATCGTCAAAATGTTGTTCTGCGTATCCCGAATATCACCCATCCACTCCCGTAAACTCGCTGGCCATGCTCAACCGCATCTAGCTGCGGGAGATAAGGGAGGAAGTGTAGATGCTCGAGGCGGGACCGAAGATGAACCGGCTCTGTGGTGTCTCCATCTCGAGACGGACTCTGAAGGCTTACCCTTCTCACGCCAGATCGGCCTCGGATTCTTCGGTTTGTGATCGGCCCCATACTCAGGCACACCGGCATCGAGGCGAGGATCGTGGATCAAGTGAGGATAATCAAGCATCGGGTATAGATCTTCCGATTAATAGCCACCTCATCATATAACGCCCGCCCCACATTCACGTTCAAGCCAAACGTCAATGCATATAACATGCCGAGGTCACCTATGTGAAAGTCGCGGCCAGTTGTTCTTAGCAACAACCGACTCTGAATAAACCGACACCGACCTTCCAATCCTCTGTCCAGGTCGTGGTAACCAACTCCTTCCGGTCGCCTCCGGCCTTAATGTCCATGCCACATCCGGGCAAACTCGCAACCTCAACTCCTCCAAGGGATCCTGCCCCAAACTCTGCCTATGTAAAATCTCCTCCTTATAATCTCTACCCTCAAAAGCCGCCAACCCATACTTTGCATTGATCACCTCCGGCGTAAACGGAACTTGGACTCCTCGAACCACAACTACCTTCGTTGCCAAGTCGGTTTCTGAACAATTGGCATAAAACTCCCGAACCAAGGAACTATTGACCGGGGTAGTCGGGATCGTCATCAAGGCCTCCCATTTCCGATCCCTTAAAATCTTGACAAACCCGGGATCAACCTTTGCCTCTAAAGTGGCCCTTTCTATCAACATCGTCCTCGAGAAATAGTGCTATTTATACACATCGTGAGCTCTAGGGTTCACGAACCTACGAGGTAAGGGCATAGGAGGTACGGTTTTGGCTCTCTTTCTAGGTGGGGCAGCCCTAGGTTCAACCGGCACATCTTCCCGTGTAGCTTCTACAACCTCCTCAATCCTAGACGGGGCTCCACCTTTCTGAGCTCTGGCATCCGTCCGTACTAAAGGAACATCATCGTCCGTCTCGAGTCGGAGGTTGGTTCATCTCTTAAGGTTGCCCTAGTTTTGGTGGCTCTAGGGGGTTGCTCCCGAATACTCACACCCCGGTTAGGATCAACCAAGGTCGGATCAAACTCTTTTCGCTTCTTCCCGGCCTCCCTAGCTACTTCCTTCCCGTGTCTCTTCACAACTCCCTTCTTATGAACCATTTTCAAGCCTAGTCGACACCAAACAATCCCAATACGCACAAAGGATACCCGTTTAACATCCAAAGCGGGATTTCAAATCAACCAAACCACAACCACAACCATAACCATCACCAAACAACCCATTCATCACCCAACACAACACCATATCACCAAAACAAAGCAACAAGAAACAAAAAACCAGAAAAAAAAAAACGAATTAAGGCAATATTCAAGGGAACGAGCCGACCCAAAGATCGAACTTGCAAAAACGTGAATAAAAATTAGAAATTTTGCTACGAACTTACCAAGTAGGGTGAGTAGATGTTGATTGAGGTGAAAATCAATCCAAACAACACCAAAATGGGCTCCAAAATCGAATTTTTCCTCTGAAAGGTCGGACTTGAATGGTGTCTGATTCTCCAAAAATATGGTGTGTTGGGGAATTTGGTTATGAAAATCAAAGAGAGGGGATCAAGGGCGGCCTGTAGCACTTTGAATCGCTCAAAATGGTTTAGAAATGAAGATTTTAGGCCAAAAGAGGAGAGAGGAAACGGTTTTGCGATTTGAAAACTCGAAAAGTGAGGTTCATGCGTTGAGGAGTATATATAGGCGAGATGTTGGGCGCTGTCCGACTCGGTGGACGGGCGCCCACTGGAAATCGATGAATCGGGGCGGGCGCCCGATTCGGTAGACGCTCGTCCAAGATCTAAAATCAAATACAGGATTGGAGGGAATTGGCCAGACGGGCGTCCAGACCTTGTGGACGAACGTCTGGTTAAAAAGAGAAATACAGGATTGAAAACTGTGTTTCCAGACGGCCGGCCAGGCTCAGTGGACGTGCGTCTAAGGATTGGTCAAAGCGGACGGGCGTCCAGTTGTCTGGACGGGCGTCCATAAGGCAAAAGTGCAAAAATCATAAAATTCCATACAACCCAAATTCAAAAGTACATTTCTTATTAAACTCAAATAAAGCTTCAAAAATACAAGTAAAAATCAAACGAAGTACATAAAATTTCTAGAAAATAAATAAAAACAAATAGAGAGCAGTGGGTTGCCTTCCACAAAGCGCTTTTGTTTTACGTCGTTTGCTCGATGAAAACAAACCTAACTAACGCTAGTCTGCATAAATCTCGTCCCAATCCACCAAACGGATGAGACGATTTAAGCATATCAATAGCGGGAGGGAAATCATAGTCGTCTTGTACGCCAGGTCATCTCCAAATACCTCTAAACCTCTAAAATGTGAATCTTGGAGTACCAGCGCTAGATCTCACAAGATAGGGTCATTTAGGATCGTATATGGACGTCCTATAGCTTCCTGTAGCTCCTCAGTGGTGAAGTCACTACCTCCCGAACAGCGGGGTACAATGAGTACATAAGTGATGGTCTTCGGGATGGTTACTAAGCTCAAAATCTACGTGCAAGACTATAGTGCCTCCTGGTCCATCACCATCAGTAATCGGTGGGATCCGACTAATGATGGGAACTCCTCGGAAGAACTCCGTAATCCATATCTAAAAAGCACACTAACCGACGAGATACAAATACAAAAACTTAATCGGCTAAAACTTAATTAAACTAAAATCGAAATAAATAAAACAACGATAGCGTGAATGTAACCCTAACTAATATAATAAGGGATATCTAGGATGCCTCCTAGTAGCGCTTTTGGTTAATGTCGTTGGCTCGACACAGTTTAAGCTCAGCCTGGATCAGGCCATTTGACTTTTCTGCCAGCCACTACCTCGTGTAAGCTCTGATCAGCAGTGTGGCTGCAGAAACAGCATCTCACACATGGGGAAAATTTTTAATAGCCCTCCACATACGCCTGAACTTCCCCATGGGTGACCTCTTCATTCTCTGAGCCCTCTGATGACTCTTCAGCTGTCGCTCCCTTTCAAACTCTTCCATATCAAAGACTACCGCTAGAACTTCTTCAGAAGGGTCACTCCCGTCATCCTCGGAGAACAAGTCGGGTGATAACTCGTTAAAGTCTTCGACTCGCGGAACACCACATCCGAGAATATCGAGAAATTTAACAATCAAAGATGTCTCTTTAGGTTCACCGATATAGTGTTTGCACCTTTGACCGTTGACTCGAAACGGGTCACCACTATAACCACGAAGTTCTAGAACGCCTCCGGAATGATTTGGAGAATCTCGAAGGGCCGGACCAACGTGTCCGCAACTTTCAGAAACAAATGTAACTCTAGAATTGTAGAGGAGAACTTGTTCGCCGACTCAATTCTCGCTTCTTAATTTTCGCATCATGGAGTAGTTTCATCTTATCTTTGCTGATCCTGGCACTCTCATATGCCTGAAGTCTGAACTCGTCCAGCTCATGTAACTGCTGCAATCGATGCTGCCCACAAGTTTGGGAATCAAAGTTTAAAAACTTCGTGGCCCAATAAGCCCTATGCTCTAGCTCGACAGGCAAATGACATGGTTTCTGTGAGACCATTTGATATGGAGATGTACCCATAGGAGTTTTATAGGCGGTCCTATAAGCCCATAATACATCATCCAACTTGGACTCCGAGTCCTTGCGATGACTGCTTCCACGCTTTTCTCTAGGATCTTTTAATGCTTTGGTTGCTACGTTCAACCCGACCACTAGTCATCGGATGATATGGTGTGCCTATCTTATGGCGAACACCATACTTCTCTAGAACTTTTCTAGAGGTCGATTGCAAAAATGCGTCCCTTCGTCACTAATCAAGGCTCTTGGACAACCAAATCTCACAAAAATGTTCTTCTTAAGGAACTTCATGACCGTTTTATGATCATTGTGAGGAGTGGCGACTGCCTCCACCCATTTCGAAACATAATCTACACAGACTAAGATGTATTTGTTACCGCACGATGATGGGAATGGTCCCATAAAATCGATGCCCCATACATCAAAGACTTCGCACTCTAAGATGGGTTTCAGTGGCATGTCAAAACGCCTTGTCAGAGTACCGGTTCTTTGGCATCTATCACAAGCTTTACAGAAGGCTTCTGTATCCTTAAAGATCGTAGGCCAATAGAACCCGGACTGGAAGATTTTAGCAACGGTTTTCCAGGGACCAAAGTGACCACCGGTGGGTCCACTATGGCATTGCTCGATAACCTCACGTTGCTCGGATTCAGGAACGCATCTCCTAAGCAAACCATCTTTGCAGATCTTAAACAGATAAGGTTCATCCCAAACGAAATATTTCATATCAGAGAAGAACTTCTTCTTCTCTTGATAAGACATTTCAGGATCAAGGTAACGGGCATGAAGGTAGTTCACAATAGAAGAGTACCATGGAACATCAGGAGGACGACCGTCTATCAACATAATGTTTTCAAGAGGAAAGTAAAGATCTATATCATCTGGTTCAGCCTTTTCCTCATTTAACATTCTAGAAACGTGATCCGCCACTACATTTTCACTACCCTTTTTGTCCTTAATTTGAACGTCAAACTCTTGTAGGGTCAGTATCCAACGCAGTAGGCGCGGTTTAGCCTCTTTCTTAGTCATCGATACCATAAGCGGCGTGATCGATCCACCCACACGATCACTTGAGCTCCCAACAAGTAACTCACGAAACTTGTCCATAGCAAAGACTACGGCCGTGGTTCCTTTTCGATAGTAGTATAGTTAACTTGAGAGGGGTTCAATGTGTGACTCGCGTAATAGATAGGCCGAACTTCCCTTGATCTTTTGCCTGTAACGGCACCAACAAAGATAGTTTGATGCGTCGCACATAAGTTCAAATGGTAGGTTCGGTCAAAGCGATATAAGAATTGGGGGCGGATATTAAACGATCCTTGAGCTCCTCAAACGCTTGCTTGCGCTTCTCATCAAAATTAAACTCAACGTCTTCCTTTAGTAAAGTGGACAGGGCTTGGCTATCTTAGAGAAGTCTTGAATAAACCTTCAGAAAAGCCGACATGTCCAAGAAAGCCTCTAACTTCCCGCACATTCTTAGGGTAGCTCATCTTCTCGATAGCTTCTACTTTTGCCCTGTCAACTTCTATACCCTTGGCGGAGATCTTGTGGCCAAGAACTATTCCCTCATCTACCATAAAATGGCATTTTTCCCAATTAAGTACTAAGTTCTTTTCCACACATCTGGATAACACGCGATCAAGATTGTCAAGGCAATCATCAAAAGACTGACCAAAAACCGAAAAATCATCCATAAAGATCTCCATACACTTCTCTACAAGCCCGTCAAAGATAGCTAGCATACATCGCTGAAATGTAGCTGGGGCATTGCAGAGACCGAATGGCATTCGTCTGTAAGCGAATGTACCATAAGGGCAGGTGAAGGTGGTCTTTTCTTGGTCAGCTGGATCAATGGGTATTTGGAAGTATCCTGAATATCCATCTAGGAAGCAGTAGAATGCGTGTCCCGCCAGACGCTCGAGCATCTGGTCAATGAATGGAAGGGGAAAATGGTCTTTCATTGTGACCTCATTGAGCTTCCTATAATCGATCTGCACTCATTACCAAAGGACAAGCCTCAATGCTATTTCCTCTCCTTCTCATTCTTCTCAATCGTAATTCCACCTTTCTTGGGAACTACTTGAGTCGGGAGACCCATTCACTATCCGCGATGGCATAAATGATTCCCATGTCCGTAAGTTTAATGATTTCCTTTTTACGACTTCCTGCATATGAGGTTGAGCCTCCTCTGGGTCATTTCTCTAACACATTTTGCACCCTCATTCGCCTTGATCTTGTGCATCTGAGATGTCCGGAGATATCCTCTCGATATCTCCTACCGCCATCCAAAGGCTTTTTCATTGCGCTTTCAAGACGTTGATTAATTTCATCTCCTCTGTGGCGAAAGCTTGGCGGATATAATCAATGGAAGCTTGTCACCTTCTCTTAAAAACACATACTTAAGATGTTTAGGCAACGGCTTCAACACTAAATCTGCAGGGGTCTTCTAAACTCGACTTGAGATCTCCACTTTTCAACTCAAAATCACTGAGTTTACTCTGTGGTCCCACCGCCAAAGCTTCTCCTTCCAACAATTCTTCCTCAAAATCAGCCGCTAATCGGTCTAGATTAACCACACCATGAGTATTCAGGTTGTCAACCAATCGCTCATATTCTCGCTTCTACGACCATGACTTGCTTATCCATATGGTCGGTGAAATCATCCGTCATATAATCAATGGAAAAGCCGGTTGGAGGGCCGGAGGGGTACTTGAATGGACTTTAAGACATTGTAACTCACCTCTTGATCACCAACTCGGATAGTCACTTGCCCACCATCGCAATCGATGAGGGCTCTAGTCATGAGATAAGAAAGGTCTTCCAAGAATCGTGGGGCGTTTTCATCTTTCTCTATATCCAAAACATACCAATCAACTGGAAAGGTAAATCTATCAATCTGAACCAAAACGTCTTTCAGGATCCCTGAGGCTTTCTTAGAAGATCTATCCGCGAATTGTAAACTCATAGTAGTGGGTTCTAGAAGGCTTTGTAACCCGAGCTGTTTGCATACAGACATTGGCATAAGGCTTATAGAGGCACCTAGATCACACAAAGAATTTGGGAAGACTAGACCTCCCATCAATACTGTAAGTACAAATTTGCCAGGGTCACCTCTTTTAATTGGTAAGTTTTCATAATTAATCATGGAACAATCCTCACCAATCTGCCTTTCCATGCCTGCTAATTTCTTTTTCGAAGACACAACATCCTTGATAAATTTTGTATACTTAGGCATCTCGACTAAGACATCCGATAATGGAAGATTCACCTGAGTATTTTTCAAAAGGTTTAGCACCTTCTCGTACTTCTTATCCTCAATCAAAGGAATGTTGCTCTTTCTCGGTGGAAATGGAAGTTTCTTAAGGTCATCCTCAGAGAAAACCTTCTTTGAGGATGCACTAACAGCTCTGTCTTCCAGATCTTTCCAACGAACAGCTTTTTCAGATTTCTTAGTAGTCGGGGGATCAGCCTCCTGACTTTCGCTTGTTTTTTTAGTCCTCAAGGGATCAGCCACTTGAGGATCACCAAGTCCTTCACCTCTCAGGGGATCAGCCACCTGAGTTTTCTCTTGCAGTTGAGGGGAGTGTAGGTGCTCAGCTTCCCCTCCTGCCTTATCAATGGAAGGACCACTAACTTGAGTACCACTTCTCAGATTCATTGCACTGGCCTCCTCTTTACCGTATTGAATTGATGGCACGAGGTCAGTACATGGGCCTTTGTTCAAGTCAGCCTGAGCAACTTGACCACCCTTCGGATTCTTCTCAGTGAAACTGGGCAGCTGCCCTGGGGGTCTTGAAGCCAACTGCTCAGCCAGTTGCCCAATTTGTCTCTCAAGATTCTTCATCGATCTACTTTGCTCCTCCAACTTAGCTTCAAGATTTGTAGGTTGGGAGGGGCCTTGAGAGTTTTGGAGATTTGGAGCATAGGGCTGGCTGGGCCGACTTTGAAATTGAGAACTTGAATTGGGCGGCCAATTCGATTGAATTTTTATAGGATTGGAAAAATTCGAGTTTTGATTCTCGACAAACCCAGGTTTCGTTGAAATTGATTCAATTAAAATTCGAATTATGATTGAAGTTTGAAGATGAATTAAACCCTTGGTTTTGAAAATTGCCCTGCCAGAAACGATTGAACCTTTGATTGTTCGGCCATAGAATGCATTCACTTCCGCGTTCATCCGTTCATAAGGCGCGAATTTAGAAATGTGCCCCACCTCGTCCACGCTTTGACATGTGACTTGATTGTACTGTCCATAGTCATGAACAGCATTCACTTGATAAGGTGCAGGGGCATTAAATTGACATTGGCCATTCATATGGCCGGTCTGACAGCAATTTTCGCAATATAGAACCTGAGGGTTCTGTGGAAAAGAAGAAGTTTGATTTATAGGATTGGAAACTTGAGGTGGTACCATCTGCTTCTGTAGCATGGCAATCAAACTTTGTAAATTGACTTCCTCAACCTTGGGAGGAGGAGGTGCTTGAATTGCTTGATAAGAGGGGGCATAGTTGTACTTTGCAATGTCCTCAAACAACGCCCATCCCTCATCAGGCGTTTTCTTCAGAAATGCCCCACCAGAGGAGCTATTGACCATGCCTTTTGTAAGCTCGGTCAATCCACTAAAGAATGTATTGACTTGCCTTTCCAGTGGCAAGCCATGATGGGGACATTTCCTGAGAAGAGACTTGAATCTCTTCCAACATTCAAAGAACGACTCATTTTCTTTCTGATAGAATGTGAAGATGTCGTTCGGACAATCAAGGCGGTCTTGGAAGGCGGAAAGTATTGACTTAGAAATTCTTTTTCAAGTTCAGCCCGGTGGTGATAGATTCGGAGGGAGAGGTGTGTACCACTCTTTAGCCTCTCCTTCAAGGAAAATGGGAAAAGTTTCACTTGATGGCATCCTCACTTACCCTTTGGATGCGTGTAGTCCCGCATATCTCTAAGAATGTGTGTAAGTGGGTATGGGGATTCTCTGATTGATAACCATGAAAAATAGATGCATGATGCATCATCTGAATAAGTCCTGGTTTTAACTCAAAGGTTTGTGCAGTGATGGCTTTGGAATAACAATAGCCGGGTTGACTTTGACTTCGCCTGGCATGGCGTAGTCTGCCAACGTACGTCTATTATCAGCGGCCATTATCACAAAATCAGTGATTTCTCTAGCTAGTTGTTCTTCAAGATCTCGCTCGGCTGTCAGAACGCAGAACGGAAATTCCGCCTGTTTGGCCGGACTATGGTTCGCTCGGGGTCAGGGGTGTATAATAACGGTCCCTTTTGACTCCGAGTTTGCATAAACCGGACCAAAAACAAGTGGAACGAAACCTAAAAGCTTAGAAAGTAAAAGCTTAAACTAAAATTAAAAGCCTAAAGAAAAGAATGGACAAGAATGAAAAGGAAACAAAAGTGTTGAAGAAAACAGGACCAGACGGACGTCCAAAAGTTTGGACGGGCGTCCAGATGAAATTGAGATCGGACGGGCGTTTAGTGATCCAAACGCTCGTCTGACAGACGGAATACCTGAACGGGCGTCCAAATATTATGGACGCTCGTCTAAGTGAATAAAAACACAACACAATTGATAATTTTCCAGCGGACGGGCGTCCAATATCCAGACGCTCGTTTGGTAGCGGGAAAACTAGAACAGAAGCAGAAATTTGCAGAGAGTAAAAGAAGGTAAGAGAGAACGACAGAAAAACAGAAAGACAGAAGATCTAAACTCCAAGAAAACTACTAAGGGAAAGTCTTAAACCCTAATTATCTACTTAACAACTACCTAAAACAATTATCAACTAAAAACAGGAATTTAAAACGAAATAAAACAGGAAAAACAAACAGAAAAACAGAAAACAAAAACTAGACAACCGTCCGGTTCCCCGGCAACGGCGCCAAAAACTTGTCACGGATTTTATTAACACAAAACAAACAAGTAATAATCCGGTTAACCTCAAGTATAAGGATCGTAGTAAAGAGGTTGATGCCGGGTCGATCTTACGGGGAACTAGACGAATGTGAATCCTAGCTTTTGTTTTCAACTAACTATGTCACGAAACTACTCTAAACAGGGAATAAGACCAAACTAAACAGAAGATAAAACTAGACAGAGGATATAATCCAAAGCTAGGAAAGATACGGGCTGCGAACCAAATTAAACTAACTAAACTAAGATGCAAGTAAAAGTAAACGACTAGACAAATTCAAGTTTTAAGGATTTAAATCAAGTTTATAACGGACAAACGAGGATTGATCCACCTATCCAACAAGCATTGATTCCTTACTCGATTATATTGTGGTTTTTACCTAGGTTGTGATTCACCTTGTCTAAACATGAACCCTAATTCCTTAGAAAGTTCATATATTAATCTATTATCTTCCGATGTAAGATTAACGCGCTTTAAAACCAAAGTGCAAACTTTACGCTTATAATCTAGCAATTAAACCTATTAACTTCCGTTGACAGATTCGAGTTACTATTCTTATTCATGATGATCTAGGGTTTATTAAGATTTCCATCAACAATAAACAATCACACATGCAGATCTTCCGATATAAAAGCAATTAAACGTAATAAACATGAATAAGAAACAACCTTTAAATAAAAACTCACAAGTACAACCAAGAAAACGAAATCAACGATCGTTGGGCGGCTTCACAATTCTCATTTGATGAAGCTTAGCCTCTAAACATCCTCAAGAACTCGAATGTGCGAGGAATAGTTCATAAAAAGTAACTAGTTCAATCTAGATCTAAAGTGCATAAAAACTGGAATAAAAAGGAGGAAAACGCAGCCTAAAGCCGCCCCTAGGTTTAGGGTTTTGAATAATGAGTGTATGGTCTCTTTGTGTGGAGAAAACAGCCGACTATATATAGATTTTAAAGTCGGTTCTGCTAAGTCGGCTACCGGACGCCCGTCTGGATCTTGGGACGCCCGTCCATTCTTCATATGAACTTCAAATCGGGCCGAGTTATTATCAAACGCTCGTTCAACCAGCGTCCACCTCAGCGTCCAAACTTCCTGAATCAACTTTCCATCTCTGGACGCTCGTTCGATTTAAAAGAAACGCCCGCCCACCGGACGGGACACGACGCCACCCAATATGACTGAATTTTGATTTCTTGATCTCTATCTCTTTTTCTCTTGTCAATTCCTTCATTATCTCTTTTAATCATCAGTTGAGCCTTGGAAAATGCATCTACATCATATAAAAACACCACAAAATGTAATATCGCTCAAATAATCGCAAAAACATAATTAAAGCACATAAATCAACCTATTTTGCAATTAACTCTTTTGAAATATCACTTACTCAATATATTCATTAAACACGTGCTTCTTATGCAATTCAGTACGAATACGGGGAAAAATATCATAGAATATAGCATTATAAATCGTATAAAATCACCCTTAACAAGCACATAAGAGACTCTTCCTATGATTTTGATTATGCTTTATAAGGATTAGATTGATGTTTTGAGGTGTTTAGATGCTAGAAATCGTGTCATTTCGTTGTTTAAGGATCATGACATGTTTTGGTTTGATAAAGATAAGTTTTTCCTTTGTTTCTTCTGAGAATTTCGATGCTATTTGTGTTGAAAACGGATGAGAAATCGTTAAGGGATAGAAAATCGAGTTTAGGGGTTTTAGGGCCAAATGCGCATGCATTCGTGGTTCAGGATGTTGGTTTTATTCCCAGCGGGTGCAATGCGCACGCATTCCAACCAATGCGCACGCATTGCTGTTTTAGGATGTTCAGAGTTGTTCCCAGCAGGGGCAATGCGCACGCATTGGCTAGACAGAAACTTTCAGCAAGTGTCTGGTCAGTGAATGCGCACGCATTGACCCCAGTTTTGGGAAAAGTGATGCTTCAAGCTATGTGTTGAGTTTTAAACCTTGTTTTTTTTATATAATAACATGAATTGAACATGAACAAGACTGAATTGAGTTTCTGATGCGTTTAGTTCTGGCTCCGAATGTACTCTTCAAGTGAGATGAAGTTCGGGACCGTTGGAAGAGCAAGATAGGCTTGTGCGCTGATGAGTTAGCACTCATTAATGTCTATGTATGTGTTAGGATGTTGCATCTAGCTGTCTAGGTGAGGGAGTAGGTATGTTAAGGTGAGGCTTTCCTTGAAAACACTTAGGTGGCTAGTTAATAATTTATAAATACATACTTGACTAGTAAAAGATTAATCATGCCACTCTTGGATAGGCACCAAACAATATCGCGATGTGTGGCGTTCCTGAAAGTGAATAACACCGTAGGTTACTAAGACCCTAAGTACGGAGGGACTTAACCGAACGTGTACACCCTCGGGCTTTCCCCCGGGGTTATTGGTGTGATCCACCAATAAGTTGCAAGGTATATCCCCAAACGGATGTCCATAGTACCCTTGAGTGCGGATGTAACATAGATAGATTAAGATAGAAATGTATAGTCATGACATGTTGATGGACACGAAGTGAACCCTTAACTGAGTCAGTCATATAAAGATAACTCAATAATTATGAATCTCTTCTTTGTAGATCTTAATTTAAATTATAGCTTCTCTCTTTTTTTAAGTACGTTGTACTTACCTCAAATGCATGGTTTCTATGTTTTTGGGGATGAGAAGATTAACGGGTTGATCCAAGTTACGAGGAAGCCTTTGACGACGATGTTTGAGGACGTCTTCTCTGGAGCTTTATATCTATTGTTTTTCATATGACTTTTTAGACTATACGTTTCATTTGTTTTTTTGGAATACGTTATGGTTCGTTTGAGACTTGTGTTTCTTTTAGTTTTCCTTTTTGGAGGTTTCGTACGTTTTACGTTTCGTTTGGTTTCCCAATGTAATAAATGTCACATTTCTATCTTTAGTTTTAGTGTCTATTATTGGATGTGGGGAAAAAAATACCCGAGTTTTTTGCTTAACTCGATACGACGTAGTAGAGGTTTACCTATAAGAAAAATAATTATTTTATTGTATACGTGCCGTACGTTTCTTTTCCGAATAAGGACTCGGTGTCCGGGGACGGGGCGTTACAATTTGGGCCCCCAACCGAAATCATTTGCGTATGTTATATTTAATCGGGGCCGGCCCTAGCATTTTATGGGTTTAAGGCCAAGTCGCCGAATTGGCATTTTAGTTGAAGTTGTTTTTTTCTTCGAAAAACATATTTATCGTGTTTTTAACATCTGTAAATACAAAATTCAATTTATTGATAGTCTCAAAACATACCTACAAAGTAGTTTTTTCTATAGTTTTCCAAACAAAAAATTAATAAAACTTGTTTGTGTGTCTAAATTTTTTTTTTTTTTGGGCCAAGTAAAATTTTTTATTTGGACCTTTATCGATTAGAGTAAAAAAAAATTTGGGTCTTTATCAAAAAGATTAACATATTATATTAAGTTGGATCGGATTGCATCTACATAGAATTTTTTTTTCTTTTGGCGAAACATGTATCGTTGGGCCCTCCCGGCACCGTTGGGCTTAAGACGGCCGTCTCTCCGGCCTCAAATGAGGGTCGGCCCTGTATTTAATTTATGCACACTTCATCTCATATCGACCCGTATCTGGTTTTTTTTTAACTACAATTTTTATTAAAAATCAGCCAGGAGCTGGAAGAAACCAAGCATTGATGCTGCCAGAAAATAGGCTCACCCACGTGGCACCTCTTTGGTGGCTCAACACTTGACTTGGGGGAATAAACCAATTTTGACTCCTTAGAGACCAGCCCGGGGGGCCCACCCATTCGTTTTGTCACCGCTGATCCCCGTACGTCCGACCATCTTTGGATCGGATCGTTTCGGTCTTTAATAGGTAGGAAAGAAGTCGGGCATTGAGCTTCCGGTAGTCAGCAGTGCGATCCCGGTCGATCTCCTGGATCGGACTAGGTCCTTAGGCCGGCATAGTTCTGTAGTGGCAGGAGTTCGGTCCTTAGTGGGCCGACTTCGCCATCTCAGTATATCTCTGGCAGAACTTGTCCTTAGTCTTATACCTCATATGCCTAATAACTAGATAACTATTATAGAATCATGAATAATAAAGACTCGAATATTTATCACTTAATGCTAATATTTGAATACCATAATTATCTCCTATAATCATGGAGATCACTCAATCATAATCTTCTTCCTTAGGAATACGTTAATCGGTGTCAATCACGACACGCCTCATTAAACCCCTGGGCATAAGCCCTCTATAAAAACAAATTCCTAAGAACTACGAAGACTTGATTCCAATTAAACAATTGGATACGTAGGCAGCTTGAGGAACGACATCTCAAGTGTAGTCAAAAGCAAATCAAATCACCCCATCATCATTGTTTTTCTGTATTCTTAGAGCATCCTTGGGTTATAATCAATGAAGTGAGTTTAGAGGATTATCTTGATGATTTTTTGATCGTCAATTGGCGCTAGAAGGATGGTCCTTCTTTTGATTGATAATCCCAGGAACAGCTTCAGAACAAACATGGTGACCACACGACAACAGGCTGCTAATGGTAATAGTGCTAACAACGCATCAGAGTCAGATGCTAACAACCAGAATCAGCCGCAGCAGGAGAATGTCTCTCTCGACGCAACCCATCAGACGTTAGTTGATCAACTTATAGCTTTGGATGAATCCACAAAAGCTACTGTTCTCAATGCCGTCTTGGCAGAAGAGGATGAGAAAGATGAGGATTGGGAAGGTCTGGAAGAAGAAGGCCCCCCCAATGAAAACTCACAGGAAGTGAATCACACAAATGAAGACTCGTCTGGAAGCAACTTGGACAAAAAGAAACGGAGTGGCTTAGACAAATATTTTTTGTCAATAACCTCAGACCAATCAATCGAATATTGATTAATACATAATTGATCAAACATTACTTGAAAACGGCTCTTCGGCTTAGGAACGAAATGTTCCTGGAAATTCTTGCTCCAATTGGACCATTTGTATCTATATACATCAGGATTCCGATTCATGGATCTCTCGGTTTGAGAAATCAAAATAAGAGGATCGAACCATTTCTTCTGACTCTTTTTCGAATTCGATAAATGTTTGGTTGATCGTATATTTCATTAGAATTCTATGATTCGAGTATCCTTTCCTATTTGATCCCTTTGAATTCCATATTCAAGTTGTGATCGGATCGATTCATTAAAAGAATCGATTCATTAAAAGAATCGATTCATACATTTCTTATGTACCCATAGGTACTATATTGATTTGAATCGATTTTCGGATCAATCTATATTGATTGATCGCCTCAATCTGTTGTTGCTAGCAAATACCACTATTTTTGGTTGTGAATCTTCCAAATCATTCCCGCAGGAGATCCGGACCCTTTTTTTTTTTTCTGATCCTTCGATAAAAGGATTCATTCTCTTCATAAAAAATAAGAGGTGGAACCAATAAAGATTTCTTTTTCGATTCATCCCTGGAGTTGAATACCTCATTCAAGAACCTTTGTTGATCCAATCCGTAGGAATCAATAAAAAAGGCAAATCCCTTAGGAAAATTCCCAAATTCCAGAGCCAGAAGAAAAAGATGATCCCAACGACGGGTCATGGCATCCGACACCTCCCCCGCAGCATAAGAATAGCAGAAAAGAGAACTGGTCGTCATCCTCGAACCTGCAAAGGCAGATGGTCGTCCCCCAAGCCATGGAGGCGGCTCGCGCCGAACTTGAAGCGATAGACGGAAGAAATTCAACGCTCCTAGCACTCGAGTCCCTTTTTTTTCGAGCAGATTGATAACTACCCACGACCAGCAAGGTTCAAGATCCCCAAATTGGAGCCCTACGATGGAACCAAGGATCCCCAGGATCACCTGTTCCAATATCTCACGCACATGAATCTCGACTGTGCCCCGGAGGAGATGAAGTGTAAAGCATTCCCTGCACTACTCACTAGTCGGGCACGGGAATGGTTCAAGAAAATACCACCAAGAACGATCTATAGCTTCGACACATTGGGAAAGATGTTTCTTAACGCGTTCATTACCGCCAAGCCATTCCAGAAGAACGCTACCCATCTATTCGCCATCAAACAGAAGAAAGACGAGACTGTGTTGTAATACCTTAAGCGGTTCAGCGAAGAATCGCTGTAAGTTCGGGACGCTGACGATCAAGTCCAAATCGCATCCTTCGTGGCAGGGCTACGTGAGGGAAGGCTATACGCCAAACTAAGCAGCAGGCTCCCCACCTCCATGGAAGAATGTCTGGAGGTGGAATTTAAGTGTTGTCAAAGGGAATAAGCTAATCGGGTAAAACAAGAAGTGGAGAAGTCCGACCCCAAGAAGGAAAAGCAAGAAGACACATCCGACAAGAAGAGAAAGTCGTATGGAGACCGTGCAAACGGTTCGGCCACGGGTCGATCTGAAAAGAGAAATGCCTTGCAGCCGAGAGACTTCCCTGTGTTAAATCGGTCTCGGGAACAAGTATTGGCGATCATGGAAAGAAAGGGTTTGGCGAAAACCCTTACGCCGCTTCGAAGTCCCTTGGAGAGAAGGGACCAGAGCAAGTTTTGTACCTACCACCAAGACACTGGGCATGGATTGGACAACTGCAGGGACTTCCAGCGTGACGTGGAAGCAGCGATTGCAGAGGGAAATCTAGATGAGGTCATGGATCGACCCTACTATGGAGAACGCCGAGGACAGTGAGATTATCAGCAGAGAAACTATGGTCGTGATCGCGGCCGACAGGGTGAGCCCCAGCGAAGAAGAGAGTTGTCTCCCGACAAAGGTCAGCCAGCGGACAATCATCCGATCAACACTATCAACACCATCGTGGGAGGCCCTGGCAACAGTTTAGAGATCAGCAACTCAAGTACCCGAGTGGACAATGGGCAGACAGCCATAGGAAGTCGAATCCCCTTTCAAGAAGTAGGCTATGGGCTGAAGGATCCTCTCTCCCTGATCCCTAACAATGAAGGACTAGTCATTGAATTCGTAGTCAATAAAAATCTGGTTAAGAGAGTTTGCGTAGAAACTGGTAGTACGGTTAACGTCCTCTACTTTGAAGCTTTTCAGGCAATGGGTCTCAAGGAATCCGAGCTCACTCCGGTCTCAACACCTTTGTTCGGATTTGCCGGCCCCCCAATTCACCAGCTAGGAATGGTTCGACTCGCAATGACATTCAGGAAAGATTCGTCAGGAAGGACTCTCATGGTCAATTATTTTGTGGTCAAATCTTCATCAACGTACAACATCATTCTGGGAAGGCCCGCTCTGATCGATCTACGAGCCATAGTCTCCCCAGCGCACATCAGCTTGAAGTTCCCGACCGGTAGAGGTTCGGTTGAAATTAAAGGAGACTTGGAGGTCGCCAGAATTTGCTACGCAACTACCATCAATGGCAAAGGAATCACTTTCGCCTGACACGTTCGGCAATTCTTTGTTGATTATCGTTTTTTTCCAAACTATCCTTAATTTCTGCATTCGAATTCTTGTTCGCACTTTTTTTGTCATTCGCTGGGATTTTCTCTATTTTATTTACTTCCTTTTCTTTAACATCGGATATTTATTTTTCGATTAATCACATCTTTGTCTGATCCCAATATGGCCACTTGTTAAGTCTTATTTTATATAATTTATAAATCATACAAACACTTATACTGCGCAGTAAAGCTTTACGCGAGAAGTCAGTCTGATCTGGCCCGGATCGCCTTGCCTTTAAACGAGAAGTCAGCACTAGCCTGGCCCCGCTCGTCCTTAAAGAATACACGCGAAAAGTCAGTCTAACCTGACCCAGATCACCGCGCTTTCAAACGAGAAGTCAGCACTAGCCTAGCCCCGCTCGTCCTCAAAAACTTCATATAAACAGTTAATTCATAAGGTTAGTTTAAGTTGCTTAAGATTAATCTAACATAGTCCGGATTACTTTAGGTTGATTGGGGGCAAATTTACCTTGAATCAACCAAGTTAAATACCTACTCTGTGGTCTACCGAGCCCATGATTTGAAATTTACTTTACAGCGATCGGATCTATCTCAACTTTCTGAGCCCTAGATCCTCTCACCTTTATAACTTTTCTTAACTTTAAGCGATCGGATCTAGCTCAGCTTTCCGAGCCCTAGATCCTATCGCCTTCATAATTTCTTTTACCTTAAGCGATCGGATCCTGCTCAGCTTTCCGAGCCCTAGATCCTATCGCCTTCATAATTTCTTTTACCTTAATCGCCTTCATAATTTCTTTTACCTTAAGCGATCGGATCTAGCTCAGCTTTCCGAGCCCTAGATCCTATCGCCTTCATAATTTCTTTTACCTTAAGTGATCGGATCCCGCTCAGCTTTCTGAGCCCTAGATCCTATCGCCTTCATAATTTCTTTTACCTTAAGCGATCGGATCTAGCTCAGCTTTCCGAGCCCTGTCTTCTTATCGCCTTCATAATTTCTTTTTACTTAGCGATCGGATCTAGCTCAACTTTCCGAGCCCTAGATCCTATCGCCTTCATAATTTCTTTTACCTTAAGTGATCGGATCTAGCTCAGCTTTCCGAGCCCTAGATCCTATCGCCTTCATAATTTCTTTTACCTTAAGTGATCGGATCCCGCTCAGATTTCCGAGCCCTAGATCCTATCGCCTTCATAATTTCTTTTACCTTAAACGATCGGATCCAGCTTAGCTTTCCGAGCCCTAGATCCTATCGCCTTCATAATTTATTTTACCTTAAGCGATCGGATCTAGCTCAGCTTTCCGAGCCCTAGATCCTATCGCCTTCATAATTTCTTTTACCTTAAGCGATCGGATCCCGCTCAGCTTTCCGAGCCCTAGATCCTATCACCTTCATAATTTCTTTTACCTTAAGCGATCGGATCTAGCTCAACTTTCCGAGCCCTATATCCTATCGCCTTCATAATTTCTTTTACCTTAAGCGATCGGATCCCGCTCAGCTTTCCGAGCCCTCGATCCTATCGCCTTTATAATTTCTTTTACCTTAAGCGATCGAATCTAGCTCAGCTTTCCGAGAGTTAGACCCTCTCGCCTTTATAACTTTTCTTAACTTAAGCGATCGGATCTATCTCGGTTCTCCGAGCTCTAGATCCTCTCCCTATTATAATCTTACATTCTTGTTTAAAACGGCCAGATCTAGCTCGCTCTTCGAGCCCTAGATCCTTTCGCCCTTGAACCTTTGCATTCTTAGTAGAGATGATCGGATCTAGTCACCCTCTGAACTCTAGATCATTTAGCTCGTATAGTTTCTCCTCATCAATCTTATTAAATTGGCATAAGAGGCGACCGCCTGGTGTCCAGTCCGATTACACATACCGTTAGAACGAAGCTAAATTTCCGAATGACCAAGTTTACAGCTCGATCCTATAACCATAAATTGTAGTAACAAACTCCAAATTGACATAACCAATAACTAAGAGAATATGCCATTCACAAAACAATAGTGAATAACATATTGGGGGAAACATACATACCCATAACAAACAACCAAAACCAACACACATACATCCTACAATTCAAAATTCACAAAAACAAAATGATTTCTTCTTTAATCACGAAGTAAAGTCATAGTACATAAACTACCAAAAACAAAAAAAAATATATGCTAAGAGTCAGGAGCAGGATTCCCTTGAGGCTCAGAGGAAGGGGCCGACCCGGACGCAGCAGTCGGTTGGAGGACATACTTATCCACTATGTCCACCCCCGCTCGGAAGTCTTTGGCACGTTCAGTGTAGGCCACGTCCATCCCTGGTTTATAGTAAGCCTTCTTAGGAAGGGCATCCAGAGCAAGTGCAGGGAACTGAGCCCTCACCTCATCCACCCCCAAGGTGTACCCATGGTTGAGAATGGGAATCAGCAACACCTTAAATGCCTCGGCGAAATCAGCCGAAGCCTTGTATTCTTGAATGGCTTCGGAGCACCGAGCCGCAATGTTGGCCTCCAGATTTTCCACTCTCGCCTTAAGGTCCCCGACCTCCTGCTCCCTTCCTATCTTCTCCTCGGCCAGCTCGCTCTTCACGGCCTTCAACTTTTTCTCCTGAGCCTGGAGCTGGGTTTGCAGGGTTTTTGCCTCTGCATCCTTTAAGCGGATGGCTGACCTAAGTTCATCCCTAGTCTTTCGTAGCTCGGAAATCTTGTCCGATTGGGTAGCCGAGTCAGCTGAGGCCTTGCCCAACCTCCTAAAAACTTCCTGGCCAATCGTGCCACCCTGAACAAATGTAGAACATCAGGACAAGCGATAATCAAACCACCAGAAAGAAATAGGCTACACTTACCAACTCTGCTGTTTTGCAGCCAAGGATTGCCAACTCCTCGTCAGACATGCTGGCGACCCGCTCCTGCTCGAAGGCCCCCTCATGACCTTCCTCAGGGGCATTCGACTTGCTCTTCTTTAAAGACCGACCCTCATGAGAGGTCGGCCTCTGACGGGTTGATTTTCTGGGGATCAACCCCTCTCGTAATCTCCCAGGGCGCCCGTTTCGGCCGCTTTGGGGAGTAATCGAGACGGAGGCATCCGCACCCTCAGTAGTCAGATCCTCCATAGGTATCTCTCGAACCGCTGGGGTCGGCACCGTTTGGCGACCCACCACTTCCCAACAAAGAAATGATTGATATGATGGGTTTATAACCCCCCCTTACCTCGAAAAACGGCCTCGGTTAGCGTTAGTGGGCAACGACGCCTCATTTCCTGGAACAACTATAACTGCGTCATAACTAGCCTTGCCACTTGGCAACTCCTAGGTTAGTTTCAAAATCCATAGGCTAAAACTCTTGTGCTGATCCACCACCTTGATAGATCCGAGCCGACCAACCAGAGGTCGGCTGGATCTTGGGGGCTTATGATGCTGCCAGAAAATGGGCTCACCCACGTGGCACCTCTTTGGTGGCTCAACACTTGACTTAGGGGAATAAACCACTTTTGACTCCCTAGAGACCAGCCCGGGGGGCCCGCCCATTCGTTTTGTCACCGCTGATCCCCGTACGTCCGACCGTCTTTGGATCGGATCGTTTCAGTCTTTAATAGGTCAGAAAGAAGTCGGGCATTGAGCTTCCGATAGTCAGCAGTGCGATCCCGGTCGATCTCCTGGATCGGATCGGGTCCCAGGCTCGCATAGCTTCAGAAGTGGCGTGGAGTTCGGTCCTCGGTGGGCCGACTCCGCCATCTCAGTATATCTCTGCCAGAACTTGTCCTTAGTCTTATACCTCGTATGCCTAATAACCAGATAACTATTATAGAATCCTGAATAAAAAAGACTCGAATCTTTATCACTTAATGCTAATATTTGAATACCATAATTATCTCCTATAATCATGGAGATCACTCAATCATAATCTTCTTCCTTAGGAATACGTTAATCGCTGTCAATCACAGACACGCCTCATTAAACCCTAGGCATAAGCCCTCTATAAAAACAAATTCCTAAGAACTACGGAGACTTGATTCCAATTAAACAATTGGATACGTGGCGCGACTTATAAACGACATCTCAAGTGCACAAAAGCAAATCAAATCACCCCCTCATCATTGTTTTTCTGTATTCTTAGAGCATCCTTGGGTTATAATCAAGGAAGTGAGTTTAGAGGATTATCTTGACGATTTTTGGATCGTCAAGCATCAATATTCTAGTGCAATTTGAGAGCAAAACTAGGAAGTACGTGCAATCAAATTACAAATTTCGATAATTAAAAGGATTAAGTTTTCATTCACTCCGATCAATATGTATTTTGTCTACTTCTTCCGGACTTTTTTGTTTTATCGAAGTCTCGTTTGTCTTTGTAAATTTTTTTAATGCTCCATTTCTTTTGTGTTTATAATAGCCTAAATAAGAAATAATCGTAATAAAATGCCTCAAGCATAAATGGATTTACTAAAGTTCTTCATCAGCCTCCTTTATCGAGCTTCAACTCTCGATTCCACAAATCTTAAACTGTTGTCATTCAACTTTAAAGATGAAGATCATAAGGATAATGATACGTAAGTTGAATCAATTGATAAAGGTTGATGGATATTGTTGAAGATTTTCATTTTCTCTAGAAATTGAAAACCCTTCCCGACCACCACTGCCATCCAAGCCAACCCATGTCCAAGAAGCATTTCTTCGATTTTTGTCCATTTTATGCATTTCATTTGGTAAATGTGACTATCAATTGTCAAACAATTTTCGCCGATGAAGAGGGTTGGATCGGCACCTCGCCACGTGTCATCTGCATAATAGTCCAATCATAGATAAAGATAGAGAAACGTCTCCATTAAAGGCCAGAGCCCCCAGTGTCCGAGCTAACCAAGCTCGTCCCCTCTCTCCCGATTTCCTCCAGGTCGGCCTAAGCCCCTCTTGGACCGAACTTCTTACGCATGCATTAAAACAGATAATTACGGAAAGAATCCACAATCATTACTACTCTGTTCCTGGCATTCAAACATGCTCATAATTATCTTCTAAAATCAAGGGGATCGTATCATCATTATCTTTTTCTTAGAGAACATGAAATAAGAGTCCACACTGGACACGCTCTCATGGTCACGGCCGCCAGGTTATGGCCATCACGCTCTCCGGCCACGGCCGCTCTCTCGGTTCAGCGTTCCACCTCTTCCATATGGGTGGGGGCTTGAAGGCCGGCCAGGGTCTTCACTGCAAGAAGATAAGCCCAATACTTACGCTAATTCACGAATCAAAAAAAAACAAGGAAGTAGCGGTACTTACAAACGTCACGACTGTAAATGCCTAGGGGAACATGGGGATCGGGACCGGCCTCGGCCAGGCAAGCTGCATTGATCAGCTCGGAAGGAAGCTCACGCAGCCTCAAAACAATACCCGTGTTCTGAATATCATCCACCAAAATAGAGTTCGGAGGTCGGACACTAATCTTTTTGCAAAGAGCTCATCTTTCAACGCCCCAACCAAGAATTCCCCCGTCTCTGACGAAGAAGAAGTGCCCTCACCACGAGTTATTCTTAAGGCCTTCGAGCATCATTTCCTTTACTCCCGACCGACTGGAGAAGTGATACCATCCTTTCAGCCCTAGGCTCTGCGCGATGCGGTAAAAAACCCGGAAGAGGCCCACCGAGAAATGCATCCCTGCTGCTCGGCATAAGATGGCAAACCCCACCACGGTCCTAACACCTGAAGGAGCCACTTGAGCTGCACCTATCCCGTAATGACGCAGCACGGACAAAAAGGCTGGGCACAAAGGCAACCTCAAGCCAAAACATTAACTGGGATTCATAGATAGCGAAATACCAGTCAACAGGACACGATGCGTACGGACGCGGGTCAGCAGGGAGAAGGGGTGCAAATTCTTCTAGATTTACCCCATATTCATGACAAATGTATTACATACTGTCCTGAGTCAGAACCGAGTCTACCCCATAACTACCCATGATATCTTGAGTGGCCTACTGGATTTTGAGCCTCAAAGAGGGTCAAAAGTGCTTGAGGATGGACTAGAAGAGAAAGCGGTGGAAATCGGTTGTGGAGGAACCCAGGGGATCACTTCAAAAACCACAGGCATGGTCCAAGTCTCCTTTATGAAAGCCTTGGTCCTAGGAGAAAGCGGTTCCTCTTCAGATGAATCAGACGAAAGTGATCTCCTTATCACTTATAGTGCATGAGTGGACAAGAAGGGAGAAAAATGGTAGTAGGAAGATACAATAGGGTAGAATCACAATGGAGAAATGACGTTTGATATGACAGTTTAATACCCTTCGTGTTTATCTTGAAAATCGCTCCAATTTAAACGTGTAGGCAGAAAAGCGTCAAATTTTGGGACGGTCATAACTACGGTGTAACGATCCCCGGTCATCGCTCCAAAATCTACAAGTTTATATGGCCGAACCGAGCTGCAGTCTACATAGATCCGAGCCAATCTCGACGGGATCGGCTGGATCTGGGTGGCTTATGACTAGGGTTGGATCGGCACCTCGCCACATGTCATCCCCATAATAGTCCAACCATAGATAAAGATAGATAAACGTCTCCATTAAAGGCCAGAGCCCCCAGTGTCCGAGTTAACCAAGCTCGTCCCCTCTCTCCTGATTTCCTCCAGGTCGGGCTGTGCGCCAGGTCGACCTACCCACGCCCGTCCTAAAATGCGCATTTAAAATGCGCTGCCAATTTAATATTTTGCAGCTTGCTATTAAATCAAAGCTGTGGATAAGTGAATAGTTTGACACGCAATGTGCAGAACGCGTCGCGGAAATGTTAAAAAACAATGGCAGCATGATAAACGTACGCTGTTAAATGCTTTAATCGATACTTTTGGTTTTCGTTTCGCGCGAATTAAAACATTTGCCCGGTCAAAATAAAAATCACGCGCTAACATTTTAATTGAAAAAAATAAAATAAACCCACGTCTATTCCTCCGCCCTTCTCCTCGTCTTTTCATTCGGTATCCTTCTTCCACATCCAAAGCCTCTGGATTCTTCTTCTCCACCTTATTGGCGCGCTCTCCTTCGGCTCTACACGTCGCCCTTCTCCTCTACCGCTGCAAGCCTCGGTTGAAAAGGTTAATTTTTATTTCATCCTTTTTCGGATTTTCCTCTAATTCTTCTTGATGATTTTAGGTTTTTTTATAGGGACGATTTAGCATAAATCTCAAATCTTAACATGCTGCTCTGGTGTATTTTTTATGCCGTAAGTTCTTTCTATGTGATAAACATGTATTATTCTATTAGTTTTCTTCCATAGAGGGTATTCATGAGATTTCTGTTTTATTAACAATTTATCTGTTGGATTTTGTTAATCAAGATATTGGTTTTGTAGCTTAAAATAAAATTGAATTTGGATGTTATTTAGTATTATAGTTGTTTTGTTGAGTAGCTGATGTGGATGTTATGTACTATTTTGCTTAAAATGAAATGTTTTTCCTCATCTGCTCCTTTTGCCTTTTTGTTGTTTGAATCTTTCTTGAAGCAAAGTAATGCGTGGTCCTGCACTTCTTGTAGGATAAACCTGAGGCCATTCCACCTAATGGGACAGTAATATTGAATGCTTTAAGAAAAGAAGAAATCGTAAGAATGGTGGAATAGCTAGATTACGTGAATGATCATATCGGAATGGTAGTTGATATGGATGAAGAAAAAATATAGCCAAGGTATCTTAGCTTTATCTCTGTGTTCAAGGTTCTGAAATTCTATTATTGATAACACTCAATGACATTAAATTACATAGAATCAGCCACTAATGAACAAAATCCAAGCAGAAAAGCTAATTATGTATAATTCAATTTTTTTTGAGTGAAGTTATAATTGATATTGATGTAGATTGGTTTATGTATAGAAAAAAAAGATGGTAACAAAACTGGGTAAGGATGGATATTCTCATGTGTAAATATGACAGTTATCGTAACATATAACAAAATAGAAGTACCTTAATCAGAGCTTGGTTAGAAGTATTAGTTCACTCTATTGTCAGTTTATGCATTAGATAACTGCATCTTTGGATTGCTCGCAAGCTTCAAATTTGTCTTAAAAATTGAACTGAATACTAAAAGAATGTTTGCGAGCCATGGCTTTAATCACTTTGCTAAAGTTTTCATCTGATAAGTTTCTGCCTACCAATTTTATCGCTTTTGTTAAAGTGATGGCTTCTAGCATTTGTTGCATCCCGGATACCTTGTGTAGGCATATACAATGTTGATTGAGTTAGTGATCAGATGAAGTATTGACACCTTGTTGGTAGTATTGCATCATGCAAAAGCTTTTTGGTTTGAAAGAAAGAAGTATGATTTATAGTGTAGCACTATTCAAGATCAACAGTACAACTTCATAATAAAAAACGTCTAAGAGTTTCATTAATGGTGATTTGATTGTGTAATTTGGTTTGGAAGGATCCAGGTATTTTGAGCCTTTCCAAACCTAGGAATGAAATTATGGTAAGATATTGTGTTGTTTTTTGTTTCTTTTTAAAATCGCAGCATCGGTTCTTGCATCTATATATGTTCATTGACAGCTTTTATCTTATCCTTCCTGTATATTCATATAGCCATGCAAGATTACACCAAAACAAAGTTACATTGGAGCCTGCGATCATCACGTGAGTGTAAGCCTATTCCTTCATACCGCGATGATGTAAGTTTTCCTCTTAAATACTTGAAGGTTGTATATTTCTTAGCCATGTAAATAGAAACAATTTAAAAGACAGGCAGGGAAGAGTCGATAATTGGATGTCTACGGAAGATAGAGTAGGTGGGATCGATGAAGTATTTCCTGTATCCATAATTTTTGTTCCTCTGTTCTTTCTTTTTGATGATTCATTAGGATCTCAAATCACTATTTCCTAAACTTGTGCTACTACAAAATCTTGCATGTAATGAAAAATATGTCTTTGTTTACAACAGACTGCTATGCTTCCAACGTTGAGAAAAAGGGCAAATTTCAGCTCTTTATGGGCAAGGTATGCATCTCTTTCCCATGTTTTATATGTTTGCATAAAATCCTAACTCATTTAAAATTTTAAACATACCTGAACTGATAGTTATCTTGCAAGACCATTAGAAGAAGTCAAATCAGTATTATATGAAAAACGAGTTGTTGCAATCAATGCTGCTGAGAAGTTTCAGAGTGATGTACAATCAGAAAAACTCTCTTTGTCAAATCAAAGGTTCAATATCATGTGTACAGTTGCTTTTGGTTGGTAAGTTCATGGAAAATTCATCTCTAATACAATATATAATAAGTTATTATTATTATGTTTATATGACCAGTGTGTCATTTTGAGACAATGATGATGCGATGCATTCAGGGGCTGCCAGCTAGACTTTGAGAACAACTCTTGCCATCGTCAACGGCTGAATTGTATTGGAAAATGAGTATGAGTCAGAATACGAGGTGGTGTACATAAGCAAGAGAGCAGGGCTTAGTGGAGGTTAGGGAGGTTTTACTTTGGATCATTAGCTGGATGATGGTGATGCTTTAGTATCTGAATTGGTTGAGCCAACAAGACTCAAGGTTAGCAGTAATAGTACTATTATTGGGAAGCTAAACTACTTGTATATAGAGGGTGTTAGTGATCTTGATCTTTAGTCTTTAGATTAGTTACATTTTTTCGAGTTGAAGACAAATTTTTGAGGGATTACAGAAATATATGTACTTCGAGTTTTTGGATTGGCGGTGAATTTCTGAGGCATTACCATTTTGTTTAGCAACATATTTTGTTCTAGGTGTTGGGATGATTGTAGCACTTGAATTTGTACTGGTTTTTTATACATTATATAAATGTCTATAAGTATTTAGTTTTGGTATTCTCGTAATATATATTATTTTGTGTGGTGCATAAATTAATTTCTCTTAAAATATGAAAAAAGAGCAATGATATGAACCATGTGTAAAATGCTGTGTATAATCTTTTGCAAAGTGTGTTAAAAACTCAAAAATAACGACACGGCAAAGATGTTATTGAATGCCGCTAAAACTACAGCAACATGTTTTGCAAGCTGCGAATAATGATTACTGTAGCGTTCATTGAGAGCCGCTGAATGCTTATCGCAACATGTTTTGAAAGCTGCTAAAACCTTACCGCAGCGTGTTCCACAAGCTGCCAAAAGATTAAGGCAGCGTGTTATAGCATGCAGCTAAAGGCTTTCGACTTTTAGCGGCTTTAAACTTTGCAGCATACCATGTGCGCCGCAACTGACTATTTTACGCGCCGCAAAAAGCCAGTTTTGTTGTAGTCTAAGCCCCTCTCGGAACGAACTTCTTATGCACGCATTAAATCAGATAAATATGGAAAGAATCCACAATCATTACTTCTTTGTTCCTGGAATTCAAACATGCCCATATTTATCTCCTAAAATCAAAGGGATCGAATCATTATTATCTTTTCCTTAAGGAACACGAAATAAGAGTCCACATTGGACACGCTACACGCAACTACTAGGGCACAAGCCTCTCTATATATAAACAATCTCTAAGGAACTACGAAGACTTGATTCCAATTCATATATTGGATACGTAGGCAGCTTGAGAAATAACATCTCAAGTGCAGTCTAAACCACCACCAAAACACTCCCCCCCCCCCTTTTATTGTTTTTCTTTGTTCTTGAAACTTTGGCAGGTTGTCTGTGATATCCCACATTGGTAAATTAAGTGAATGCTCACCCCCATATAAGTGTGAGACATAAAGGTCTTGTCAACTCGGGTTAGCCCTTTTAGACCAAGCGAGGACGGCGGTCTAAGCAGTTGACCGGACATTTATGACTCATTTAGCGCTTACAGCCCGGTCCTGGGGCGCCATGAATGGTATTCGAGCCGACTATCGAGGCGGAACTATGCGCCGCACCGCATAAGAAGACGGTGTAAGGATGGCCTCTAGTTACCTCCGGTGGGGACGATCCGGGACAAGTTCTTGGCCGTCCTGGCGAGGACGCCAGTCCCTTATAAGGGGGGAGAATGTGATATCCCACATCGGTAAATTAAGTGAATGCTCAACCCCATATAAGTGTGAGATATAAAGGTCTTGTCAACTCGGGTTAGCCCTTTTAGACCAAGCGAGGACGGAGGTCTAAGCAGTTAACCGAACCATTTATGACTCATTTAGCGCTACAGGCTCGGGGTCTGGGGGCGTTACATTGTCATTAAGAGGAAAAAAAACCCAGATTTGTACAGACGATTTCCAGCATCGTCAGTGGAAGCAATTTTTTTTTGTTATGACCGGAAGCGGTTTTGAAGCAAGATCCAAGGTTTTGAACTTTCTTCGATGTTAACATGATTTTCTAGCAATTTCTTTAAGAAAACTCTGCAATGATTTTTCAATGCAAATGGGACATCATCAAATGAGATTCTTCATATATCGCCCATACTTTTTGTTTCTATTATTCAAGAATTTCCGTAATTTGTATTGAAATTATCAGGGCCCGAGAATATGATTTGACCTAGGGCCCCACACGGGACAAGGATGGCCCTGCTCTTTGCTAGTGAATCTGACCACATAGAACACTAGATGGAGGTCTATGAGTTGTAAGCCTCCCCTTTTGCACCAGAGAGTCGTTAATCATAGGAGCTTCACTATGAAGCCCTTCGCCATGGACGCCAGTGGGATTTCGATACTTGCTTCCTCTTCCGGTCCTTTCCATCGCTCCGGCGTTGATAGGAAATCCAAGATGTCCAATTCAGCTTCTTCCTCACCCGTAGAGTAGATGGAATCAATTCGTTCTCTGTTAACCACGTATACTCCACTTCGTATCCCCCAAACAATGTTGCTCCATGGGTTTTGTAGAGCGGGAGGCTGACGGTTCGGTTCTTTGTCCTCAGTTTCCATGGAGGCCGAAGCTTCCATGGTGGTTGATGCCAGAGATTTTGGATTTAAGGAGGCGACATTGGAAATCGCATGGGCTAGGGTGGCTTTTTAATTGTAAATAGTTTTAAAACACTATATCTATGACATACACTGTATTTTCATCTTTGCGTTTGGGCAATGACGTAGCTAGTGGAGTATTAACTGAGACGCGTCTATTGCTGGTTGATAAAATACATTGCATTTGAGAGTGAAGTAAATTCGATATCCTTTTGGCATTGGGAAAAGAAAAAAAACAACAACAACAACAACAACTTTATAAATCCCGTTTTTCTCTTGCAAATTCATTTATGTAGATATATTCCACTATGTATTTAATTTAAGTTACTAGCACAAAAATACACTACTCCCTTGTGAAAAAAATGCATGGAACCTAGATTATTAATCAACTATAAGGGACGAAAATATCATTTACTTTTTTCCTTTTCAATCAATGTCACGAGTTGGTATGAAGAAAAAATATCTCCCAGAATACAATAAAGATATCACATTGAAGATACCGACTACTTAACCAAATCAGAAGACACTCAAAATGATATTGATGATACTTACAAAAATATTGTTTGTTAATGAGGCTTAACCCTTCATACAAGATACATCGGATGAAAAAAAATTAAATATCATATATGTATATGTATAGATATAAAAAAAAATCATCAGGGGCAGCCGCACCCGGTGCGTGACGAACGTTAATGTTAATTAGTACCTTTGTTCTAGGAGCCCTAATTCTCTTCAGCATAGAAATCAACAATCTCTCTAATATTAAGCTCAAAAAGGGCAGAATAGTCATTTTCTATCAACCACATCATATGCTCAAACAATATCACATCCACATTATCCACCAATATCCTTCTTTTAGCTCCATCTATTATAACCCTTCCTATCTTTTCTTTCTTGAGGATATCAATCAAAACCCAAAAATGCCCTTGTCCGCCTCCTCCTCCTTCACATAACAATAATGGCTCCTCCACCTTGAATTCTCTCTTCTCTTTCCCCACCACCACCGTCACCGCCTTGTCGGAGTTCTCGAGACCACCGTGATCTTCCGATATATGCCGGTAGCCGAGCCTTGAGCCGGTGTAACACCTTTTGAGAAATGTAACTGGCAAAACTATGCAGTTCATAGCCAGTGGTAATATCTATGTAATGTATGTGGAAAAGTGTGTGTGTATATATATATATATACACACACACATACATCAATGTGTAATAAATATTTGTATTTAAGAAAGGGGTTGTCTTAAATTATAAATTAAAGCGATTGAAATTGACCAGCCAACGTCTAATGAAGGTGATGTTTACTACAAGAAATTAACAAGAAATAATTTGTAAGAAACAAATTAGGGGGAATGAGGGAGAAGGACAAAAATATTTCATCAATCGAGTAGAAGGGACAGTCTTTTGAAACTTTTGCGATAAAGACAAAAACTATTTATTCATTTGTCGAAAATTCACTGTGTTCAAATTCATTGCTTAAATTCAATCTGCCGAAATTCATTTGTCGAAATTCACTAATTTTCAAAATTCATCATTAAAATTCACTAATTTTCGGATTCACCGTCGAAATTCATCACAAAATTCACCGATTTCTGGATTCACCGGCAAGATTCACCGATTTTCTGATTCACCGTTTGTCTTCTCGCTATAAAATTATGCAATTGTCCTTCTCCCTATAAAAATATGTAGTTGTCCTTATTACTTAAAAATATTCCAGATTATTATTCTTATCCCTAATTTTCCAAACAAATTATATAGTGACTTCTGGCCTGCTAAATTGTCTCTGTATCAATATTGTTTTTGAGAAGTATATAATTATTTTTGAAATCAATCAATTTCATTTATATAATTTTTATTTGACTTTGTGAGCCAATATTGGTGAGCTTTTATAGTGGTATAATAAAACTATAGGTATAAGACTCGGAAGTGAATATGTGGAGGGATATGATAGCATCCAACTCGTCATATTTCACAGAGTAAAAATATATAAAGTTGATTTGAATGTATCGTATCCCTCTACTTAATACCTCAAATAACTATTTTGGTAAGAAAATTTGCAACTTTTTCACCACTTTGGACAAGAAAACCATCTAGTAAACAATCGGCAAATGCATTATTTGTTTCTTTCCCTAACTTTTGTCATGAATTACATTGTAGTTTTCAATAATTGTCATGATCATGTATTAATTTAATCTGTCCCATTGGTCAAATTTAACAATATTACCTCAAGAAATATCCAAGTTAATAATTAAAAAGATGTGATGAATGGCAATGTTGGAAAAATAAAATAAAGGATTATTGATAAAATTAAAAAGAAGACTTTTCTTTGATTTCAAGGCAATTTTTCTCTTAGATACAAGTCGGTTAACATTGGTACAAATGTGTTATTTACTCCAAGATGTAGTTTCCAATTCATGAAATGAAGAATTAAATAGCATGGAATGAATGGGAAAAAAAATTGAAATGGAATAAAGGTAATTTCATTATTTGACAAGTGAAAAAATAAAATAAACCAGTATCCACAATAAGTGAGACAGCGTGTGGTGGTGGATGGTACGTAGGTAGTAAGATCAGGGCCGGCCCTATAGTGAGCCTAGAGAGATGCCAGCCTTGCTTAATCTGCATACGTGCTTCGCTAAAAAAAAAACGTGTAGTTCAATACAATCCAACCTAATATAATATGTTGATTTTTTTTTTATAAAGGCCCAAATTTTTTTTACTCCCTTCATGAACTGATGCATGTATTGGTTTAGGTTTGAGATTGCCCCGACTCCCCACGAGTTGGCACCGCCGACTCGACCACTGTGAAGGGCTCTCGACCCTCGACCACACCGACGGCGGTGGTCGACCCGGCCTATCATGATAACATTATTTCGTTCTTAGAACTCAGATGTAAGAGATTACAAAAATATTTATGAATAAAATATCTAACAAAAGGTCCCAATAAAAAAAATTTACTTGGCCCAAAAGACTACTTTGTAGGTATGTTTTGAAACTATCAATAAATTGAATTTTGTATTTATGAATGTTAAAAAACGCGATAAGTATGTTTTTAAAAATAAAAAAAATAAAAAATAAAAAATAAAACTTCAAAAAAAGGCCCAATTCGGGGGACTTGGCCTTAAACCCAAAATATGCCAGGACCAGCCCTGAGTAAGATAGAGTGAGGTGGCATAAAGAGTAAGGCTAGGGTGGGGGTGAGGTTGTAATGTGAGGTAAGGTGGGATAAAGGTAAGATATATGATAGGGTGATGGGGTAGGGTAAGGAGGAATAGAGTGCGGAAGGGTGGGTATTGATAGAGATAGTGTAGAGGAGGTAGTAAGGTACGATCAGAAGAGTGGAGTAGGGTTAAGATGAGTCAGTGTGGGACGAGGTAAGGTGGTTAATGGTGAGATGGGATAGAGGTGCATAGTACGGTGACATGGTGTAAGATGAAAATTGGAGAAGGGTAGCATGTGTTAAGGTGGAGACACGTGGTAGGGTGGGGCAGAGTGAAGGCATATGATAGGATGAGGGGGATTAAAGGTGGCGGGGGTTAGGATAGGGATAAGGTGTGAGGTAAGGGTATAGAGGGGGGTGAAATCAATTCTAAATCGATTGTTTACAGTGTGGTGGCACACGGTAAAAACATCACGGTGCCATTGAAGACGCCCATTAAAAATGGATATATGTATGATGTAAACATCATGTAGACATTAATACACTTATGGATCCAATAATGCATAAACACCTAAGATTGTCTTCACATATGAAATAATTCAAAACCATTTCAAACCAAAACATTTCCAATGAAGATTTCAACAACCACATTATGACTCTAAAGGAATGGGGTGTTTCCAGATTCCAGAAAAGTAAAAGTTTAGCACTTTTTCCTAACACTATTAACCATGTTAAGCATCTTCACAGTTAAACCTCTCTCACTAATTAATACGCCGAAAAGAAAAACCTGTAATAAATCTCAGTTTGGATGATGATGATGTTGTTGATGATGCATCTTCATAGGGGAGTTCCCCCAACCCATACTCGAATACATATGAACATTCTGCATCGGTGGTTCACCGCCATTATCCCCAGACGCACCACCGTCGCCGTTGGGACTGCCGCCGCCGCCCGTCGTCGTCGTCATCGCCAGATGCGTCGTCACTCGAGCCACCACCACCATGAGAAGGTGGGCTAGCATCCTCTGCTCCAACTGGATTGCCGAAACTAAACATATTCGGTGCAGGCTGTGTCATAGCTGCTGCTGCTGCTGGGACAGATGATTTCGGTTTCTTCTCATCTTGTATGAAACTACCCACAACAATCTGACAAAACACACACACACACACTCATTACAGGTGGCACTTCTACGAAATAGATGCCCCTACTCGAAAATCATAAACAAAAGGGCATTGTTATTGGCACCACCGTGAATCTTCGACTATACAGAGGTTGAAATTGGACATATGACCTCTGCAAAGTCGAATGTTGAGCTTACATTCGATTTTGTAGAGGTCGAATGTCGGTCTGGTGCCCCGAAAGTAGATCTACTATGGTGCCAATAACTTACAGCTGCAAAACAAAACGGCAATGACAAGTGCGTAAAAAGACGAGGGGATATAATTACACTTTTAGTCCCTTTGTCGTTATTTAATGTCTCAAAACTAGCCTCTAACTTTCATAATGACACTTTTCACCCTGAATTATGTGAAATTTTAAAATACAACCGTTGTATGAAGGTTTTACCTAGTGGCATACATTACAACCACTTATTTCTAACCTCTCACACACGATAAAAGTGTATTATGTGAGAGAGAGTAAAAATGAGAGGCTCTAATGTATGCCACTTGGTATAACCTTGCTACAACCGTTGCACCATAAAATCTCTCCTGAATTATACACTTTTGTCAAGTTTGGGACGCTTAACGTTTGACCCAATCGTCAGATCCATTAAGTGTATAAGAAAATACACGCAGGTGCAGGATTTTTGGGATAAATATGGGCACAGAAAGGGAATATGCATAAATAGGATTTAAAAAAATAAAAAATAAAAACAAAATGTACATATAGAGATATATATATATATATATATATATAGGGACTTGAACAGGACTAGCTAAAAAGAGAAAATATGCAAAATACCTGAACAGGACTTGCTGCTTTAAGAACACCTGCAACTCCACCTCCCAAGACTCTACCATCTGTTCCAGCCAACGAGACGCAAAGACCGCCGGTTCGATTACGGGTCCCGCTGTTGTCAGACACCAAGAAAGAACCTGACATCGAAACAATCTCAAATTTACCCTGCAGAAAAAAACAGATATATCACTTCAGGTTGATCATAAACGACCAGAAAAAAAATGATGAAATCATGAACACCGAAACACCGAAGGAGCCTACCCCATTCGTTATAGCACACCATTTATGGAAATGAGAAGAGGACCTAGGCTAATTTATCAAAACAAGACCCTTCGAAAGAAACAATCGGTTTAAAAGATGTGTCACATGTTTAGTCTTATAAACTCATTGGACCCCCAAAAAAAAACCCTAAATTTTGATCATTTCTCGGGGGCCTAGGACTTAGCCTTGTAGGCCTATGCCCAAAGAAGGGTCTTCTTAGCGTTGCACCACATCTACCATGACACCGTATCAAAAACCCCGTTTTCAAAAAGACGGATGTACATGATCGACTCTTTAAAAGTCGATTTTTCATCATGTTGTGGTAGATGTGGCGACACGGTAATTTGGATGTAGTGTCTTTAAAGTGTCCTAATAGAAAAACGAAACAAGAACCGCAACTTTTGCTGATCATTCATTGCAACTATAGAAACGTATACAGAGAACTTCAATGCATTAAAACGCCAACTAAATCGGCATACTGGTGTACTGCGATAATGCAGTTAGCGTTTTAACACATTGAAGTGTGTGTGTGTGTGTGTGTGTACACACACACATATATATACCTCAAAGAAAATTCATGGCTGCACCTTCATGTATATGCTTGTAATAAAAGCAAGGACAAAGGTAGATATTTACACATATTCAGGAAATTTTCTTGCAATGAGCTAAAAAGAGTAAAGCATTAATACTTAACGCAGCTTTCATGATCTCGATGTTTTCAAAGTGTATCTGTGTCGATACGTAACAGATACGGGAAGACGCTACCAAACAAAAGTATATGTGCATTATAAATTTATAACAGATAGAAACGATTAGACCAACCAACACGCAATGAAGTCGCATACGCACCTCATACGTCACGGTGCCACTAGAAGACGATGGTTGCCGGAGGGTAACACTGGAGATGGAGCCATTTGCAGAGAGAATGCAAACAGTACGTGGGCCTTGTTGAGAAAAGTCCATAACTTTCGATGAAATGTCCTAAACACAGAAGCAATCAAACCAAAAAGGACAATAAGTTTCTTATAAATTTGAATCTCTGTTTTATTACCATGTTTTACGGTATCGACTAAAAGGAAATCGCATTGATTTGTAATATTTATTATAGAATTTCCGCTAAGGGCTAATGATTTGGTTTTACATAGGAAATATTTTTGCTTCTTTCATCAATGAAAGGATTTTATTACTATTTATCAACGGGCGCTTTACTGGTACCCCACCAAATTTACCGATGTGGAACCCACACGGGACAATAGGACAGTGGCAATCGACTTTTTCACACTCGATTCTAGAGCTCGAAACAACTTTCCGGAGGCCAATATCACAATCACCTAAGGTGAAAGTCGTTTCTAAACTAAAAATCAACTTTCTACTTTTTGATTGTTTCGGTTGATTGTATTTGGTATCACGCCAAATTTACCATTGTGGCGCCACACAATGACTATATATGACAACGATAATCGACTTTTTCACCGTTGATCCTACAGGCTACAGCTCAGTCAATTTTTCAATAGCCATTTATCACAATCAACCAGGTGAAAGTCAATTCTAAAGCTAGAAATCAACTTTCACCCTGTTGATTGTTTTTCGATGCCACACCAAATTTACCGTTGTGGCACCACACAGTGACAATCGACTCTAAAGCTCACAAAATCAACTTTCTAGTGGCCAATGGTCACAATTTTACCCGAGTGAAAGTCGATTCCGAAGCTAAAAATCAACTTTCTACCTGTTGATTGTTTCGGTTGATTGTTTTCGGTGGCACTAAAGCCGCCTCAAACAAAATGGGCGAGAAAACTAAATTGTAACTTGTTCTTCCCTTTAGTATTCAAGATTTATATTCGTTCAGATAATTGCAAGAAAATTTGAAGTTGAAGAAACTTTACCTCACCAGCATTCACAGTGATAACATGTGGAGTAAATCCAATCCCAATTGTTCCTGAAATTTGAATTAAACACTAAAATTACAAACAGAAAATCATGCAAAAACAAAAAATTATGATAAAAATGGTTTGATTAAAATCAAAAATTTATGTAGAGAATTTCGAATTACCTAGAGCATCAAGCTGTTGTTTCTTTCCGGATCCAGGTGGACGACCACGGTGTTTCTTTGCCGGAGCATCCGACGAAAATGCATCAGTACCAGCGGCGGCGCCGGAATCAGTAAGAGCCGGAGAAAGGCCGAGAGAAATGTTGTTACCAGCTCCATCAGGAGAAATTTTTCTAGGTCTTCCTCTTTTTTTCTTGTTATGAGCAGAAGAATCAATGCCGAATCCAGAAGAAGCTCCACCACCGCCACCATTATTAGGCGACGATGTGTTACCTCCAACACCACCTCCTCCTCCTCCGTCGGGATAATGATCCATTGACATCTTAAGCTGCTGCGGTGATGACGTCACAATTGAACTGAACGGAAAACGTGGCTGTTGTTGTTGCAGCTGTTGTTGTTGGAAGGAGTAGGAGTTAGGTGGTTGTTGATGGAGATGTTGTTGAGGTGGGCCTACAGACATTTGGGGGGGACGTTGGAGCTGCTGTTGGTGGTGGTGGTGGTGATGGGGTTGGTGAGGCGGAGGTGCGGCGGAGGAATCTTGCGAGTCCATGCCGGAGGAGGGGGTGGTTGGAATCTCAGTGGGCGATGAATACAGTTAAAAGCAAGAGAGAGTGACTAACATAAAAGAAAAAAAAAATGTGTGTAAAAGAAAAAGGAAAATTAGGGAGGAGCAGAAAATTGGAGTTATTATTTGTACGATGAGTAATAATATAGCTACTCTTTTAAATCTACATCATTTTTACTTTCAATATAATCCTTTGGTCGTGATTTTTTCAATTTTTTTAAAAAAAATTTACAAGTGAAAAACATGTGGTGTAGACTTGAGGAGTAGCTCTATCACTCCCCTTTGTACGATACCGAATTTATCGTACCCGACGCTAGAATGGGAATTGGACTTTTTTAAATGTTGGTTCTGAAATTAAAAAAACCGACATGCTATAACTGTATTTGTGAAAATCAACATTCGAAAAGTCGGTTTTGACTCCATTACTGACTTTCAAAAGGTTGATTGATATGTGACAAGTATGTGCACCAATAAAATTGTTGTGGTGTAAATATAGATATGTTTTAGGATGTTGAAGATCTCTCACTGCCTGGTACTAACTAGTTGAACCCGACGTTAGGTAAGTAGGTTTTGCACCATCAGTATGTGAATACTTCAGACACGTTAGACAATGCTCGAGCTGAGAGCTAGTTTCTGTAATAGCCTTCAATGAGCTTTTGATGGGACAACCGAGTTATCTTCTGTTTAGGTTTCTTTGTGAGAGCTAGTTTCTCTAATGGCCTTCAAAGGGGCTCGGATGGGACAACTTTCACGAACAGATTAATCAGACGAGAATAAAGAGAGTCCCGTTCTGCATGACATGCCGACCAACAATGAAATTTATAGTAAGAGGAAAATCCGTCGACTTTAAAAATCGTGAGGGTTCAAGTCCCTCTATCCCCAACAACCTCTACATCATGACCATGACCACGACCTTATATGGCGCATCTCAAGCGTAATATAAACCTTTAGGTATATCACCATCACATATGGTTCATGAACACGAGAATTCACATTACACACGCTTGAATCTCCACACATTGAAATTATTGTCCAATTCGGTTATACATTCGGTCATTACATATCATTTCTTCCCGAAAACTGACTTGAGCATCAGAGCAGCTTTCCGAACAAAACTTCCAACACCACCTTTTTGCAGGTACCTCTCCAAATCTTGGACACCGATGAAGGAACTCAGCAAGGACATTTACACCGAAGCAAACTAAACATATATAAGTTCAAAGATTATAATTAAAATGCTCAATTTCAATCACAGCCTTCCAAATCAAGTTTTTAAAAAAAAAAAAGACTGTCTAAAATTTACAAAACGAAAACCAAAATATCTGTATGAAAAAAAAACACCGATCTGAATCACTGCATTATTAACCCACCCTGACGAAAACTGCCAAAATGTAAATGTTTGTATTAAAAAGACACACAATATGCTAAGCAAACAAACCAACCAACCCACCCACCCACCCCTACCAATGCCCACCGACCTCTATTGCATCGACGTGTCAAATAAGTGTCATTTGCATACAAAAAACAAAACTGTTCGTTTTGCCTTTTTATACACGTGACACTCATCTAACGGTGTGATGCAAAAAAAAAAAAAAAAATCCGACCCTCGTGGTCTTCTCTCCTGCTTCAACATTTAGAAAATGTAGCGTGCTTGCTAGCACCGGATCTCGTATGAGCCAGCTTTTGTGATATAACGAACCCACTCGACCGTGTTGTATCCACTCTTCTCCCATACCTGCACAAAAACTCAAAATTACTCCGCTTTCCATTTTTAGCTACATTTCGATCTTTAGAACTTTCTATTTGAGCTACATCAGGATCATTAGAACTTTTTATTGGCAATTACATCGAGGTTATTAGAAATTTCTATTTGAGTTACATTGAAATCGTTAGAACGCGTTTAGACAACGTTACCTTCAAGAAACGAACACGCAATCCAGATGCCGTGAACATAGGAACCTGCATAATTGGTATTGATAATCAGGAGAGATGCCTTGAGGCCCAAGGAAACATTTGAAAATTTGATGATATATGCATAGATGTAGTACAAATACATATGCGTCGATAAGAGGATTTTTTTAAAAAAAAGGGATACGGGTACGGAAGGATCATATTGTACGTAATAAAACTACAAGGACCTAATAACAAATATAAAAACACATAAAACAAAACAATTTTTAGTGATTCCCTTCATTTTTGGTAGTTTTTTCATCATTTTGGGCAACTTTTCATTCATTATCCGGTGATATTTACCCTATTCTCAACATGGTTCTTTATTTCACATATCCGATGCATATATGAATCCGTATCCAACTTCTTTTTTTTGAAAGGTATCCAACTTTTAATAATTACAAATATGCCCTCAGATGTGTGTATTCTAAGCATGAAATGTGTGTATGACGGATGAAGAATTTGTGCATCATAGCTACTTAACAACTCCCCCCCCCCCCCCCACACACCCCCCACCCCCCAGCGGCACCCAAAACAAACAAAAAAATGCACGTAACACGAAAATCTTGGTTTATAAAATGTGAGAGCTTTGGCAAGGAACCTGAAATTCCATCTGAATTGGTGGCCGAGTCCAAGACTTCTTTTCCACAATCGTAGAGATCAACTCGACTTCAGCACTGAGAGTTGACTCGGTTTGCCCAGGGAATTTCCTAATCCTGCAAGGAATAAGATTTTATATAATAACAGCAAGCTAATAAAATCCCTGCAGCGTAAGAAATATTAAAAATATAGGGACCGTAACGATGCTGGTAAGGATACGCGTATCCAAAATACAAGGGTGCATGAATTTTGAAATATATAGGATACATGTATGTAACTATGTATATGTATGAACGAGACTTACATAAAATATTAGAAATATAGGGACCGAAGTGTACATAAATAAAATAAAAGGAACAAATTAAAAACATCAATAATCATCAAATGAAACAGTTTGGACTGATTTTCCTTCATTTATAGTGGGTTTTCTTCATTTTAAAGAGTTGTTCATTAATTTTTTGACGTTCTTCCTCCAATGAAATATATAGGATACATGTATGTATATGTATGCACGGATATCTGACTTATGGATATGCATATCCGGATCTAGTATCCGACTTTTGGAAAATTGCGAATCCGCCTCCGGCATATAGCTTAAGTGTCGGGTGCATATCTGAGCCGGATACAGGACACGCTACCAAACAAGAGTATCAGGTGATAAAAATGATGACGAAAAACGAGCTAAACTAGAAAAGTAAAAATATTCAGTAAACTCACTTCCACACCAAACAGTCAATTGATGCATTGTACTTCGCCCGGCCAGATGTCACTTGAAAATTTGTTTTGGCTGTTTGTTTTGGCACAGGAATTTTCACAACCACCCCAAGTGCAAACATTTTTGCACCAAAAACGCTCTTAACCTGAAACCAAAAAAAAAAAAAAAAAAAATAATAATAAATATAAATAAATCAATAAACACAATACAATAAAACGGAGATCCATTTGAAGAAGATATACAACCTTAACATTCACTTCCATACGCGTACGTCTAACTCTTTGATGGTGGGCAATACCCGAACGGAGATTCACGCCCTCGGTGATACGATATCTACAGATGAAACAAATGACATGATTTAAAATGTAATAAATCCAAGAAACGATAAAAGAATGTAATATAATTTCCGCCACATTTGATGAGCTTACTTCATTAGTTCGAATTCACCATCTGGAGGAACAAAGCTGACGGTCTTTTCTGAGTTGAATCTCGTCAAGTTTACGCATTGATGGAAAGTAACATCATCGAGCTCAATAGTTTTCCCACTGAAAATTGAAATCATCAATACACAAATAAGAAACCGTAATACAAGTCTTTCTTTAGAGGGTTTCCCACTGAAAATTGAAATCATCAATACACAAATAAGAAACCGTAATACAAGTCTTTCTTTAGAGGTTTTCACACAAATTAAAAAGTAAGTAAATGTCGTAAATTTTTGCCAAAATCTAACATACCCTATGACAATCATCAACGTGAAGTGGTTGGATAGATAATAAACTAGGGGTAATACGAAGAAAAGGGTAATAAATGATGTATTCATAATCTAAAGACATATATAATGGAACAAAAATTGAGTTAAAAACACTTATATTACATGTCGAAGGTATATTTCCATCGCTGCTTAATAATTTACCCAATATTTCCCTTTATAAACAAAAATGTATTTAATTCAAACCGCTGTTCTTGTTAAAAAAAAAAAATGGTAAACCCTACCATTAAGGGTCCCCTCACCCCAATCCCACAGGAAAGTGAGGAGAGGTTAATCAGGTAACCTAGTAGCTCCAACATGGGCTGCCTTTGAAACCTCTGGACTGAAGGGTGTTATCAATCGGAAATCAACCCCATTACGGGAATCGAACCGCTGACCTCCAGCTTAGGTTAGAGGCTGCACTACGCACCCATGCCTTCACCACTAGGCCATATCCAGGGGATACTGCTGTTCTTGTTGAAATTACAAGTTGGGGCTGGATTTTTTGAAATTTCACGAGATACATTAACAAAAGAATTTACCTCTTAGCAGGACGAGATTTAAGTTGTGCCTCTTTCTCCAAGCCAATCTTATCATTTAACCCCAATTTCAAATCAGGCATTCCAGAAAGGAAGCATTTCATTAGAACCTTCCCGGTGACATCACAACGCAGTACACTCCCTGCATGTATAAAATGTAAGCAAAAAACCATAACAAATTGAACTTATGGCGTCTTTAGTGACACCACACCAATTCGATTTTTTCACAGTTGTTCTAGAGCTGAGAATCGACATTCCGGTAGTCGATTGTCAAGATCGACCGGGTAAAAGTCGATTACAAAGCAGTAAAACATCGTGGAGATGCCTATGAATCTATGTATCTACAAAAAAGAGTGTTTTACCTTTAGAAGACATGAGAAGATTGACACTTTCCACGATATCTAGAAACACCTGTAAACTCAATATATCAGTCACGAAAAGTTCTCGATTGAAAGTGACGCGCGAGTATGAGAAAAAGGTCACCTCGTTCTTCTTGTATACAAGACCCTCCCGACGCCAGCCAACAGCACCAGTAACTTGTAAAGTAGCATTAGGGACAGGCTTATCTGCAGCCTGGTCATTTTACAGTAGGCTTAAGTATCACGTAAGAGAAAAATTACGAAATATTATATGTTACAATAACCGTGAAGCATGTCTGTGTATCATCTCAGGAAAAGTTTAGATAAGCAAAGAGAGCCCTAACCTTAGACGAAAAAGGTGAGCGTACACCTTCTTGAGTGATGTAAAGCTTCAAAATTTCAGGAGAAAGATTTTGTGGATAACCGAAGTCCATGATTTCTGGAAATCATTTATACCAGTAAGAAAACCGAAGCAGATACGTAAATGCTAAAGAGGGGAAGGGAGGATGGGGTGGTAGAGAGAGAGGACTGGACGGAAACCAATGGAAATCAAATTGTTAGTCACGAACCATCCAATAATTCATAGATTAGAACAAAGTTATTGCGAATGGCATCTTCATCAAAAGCCCCACCAAAGTAAGATTTGAACAAATTGACTGCCTGCATAGAAGTTTACAGCAGAACACATATTTTCAGTGAAATGAAAGCAGTTCAACTAGAGGAGCATAGGAGGAGGAGGGGGAGGGGGGGTGCATATGTGGGGGCTTAGAAGCCTATGTAACACAAAATTAATGGTCAAGTTATGATTCAACCAAAAGTAGATGGCCAGCAGCCGATCTAATCTCCTCAAGCCTCAAGGCTGTTTCTTTTGGCTTCAAATTGCCATGTTATGGCCTTCAAGAATGGAACTTAAATTCTATAGGAAGTTGCGAACTTCTCTGTGACTATCGAGCAATTGTCCTTGCGTCTTCAGCTCAAGTGTTTTAGATGATAGTCACCCTTTTTCAGACTACATCATATACAGCGCCTAATATGTCAAATACTGAAGAGAAATTATGCTAGCAACGATAGAGCCAAACAATATGATTTAATACAACGCATATTCAACTTCTCCTAGAAAATTCAAACAAATATCTTAACAAACGTTAATGCTAAAATGCTAACAGAACTGCCGTTAGCATGGACAAGGAAAAACAGTTTCTGAAGCAAATAATTTTTTTTTTATTAGTAATATATTAGATAAAGCTAGACGCCGCCATATTACCTTAACTAACAAACTGAATTTATAAAGCTAAAAACAGCTAACTCGAACAAAACGAGAATATGCGGAAAAAAACTAACACGCTCAGTAAAAGCAAATTACCTCAACAGCAAACTTTAAACCACAAGCAACATTGGCATTGCTGCTGACAACAATCACAATGTAGACATTGCTAATCCTCATGTAAAAGAATGAGCATCCTCCAATTTGGCGCACCGGACACGTGCCAAGTTCTTTCGTTTGCATTATATGCACTCGGAAGGCATCAACCATATTGCCCCTATGTAAATTAGAGAACAAACCGAAAGTAAGCCACAAATAACATATTTCTGACAAAACAAACAGTAAATACAGTTAAGTACCTGGATTAAAGAACAAAAATAATGATAATAAGAACAGAAATCTTCAGATATTGAGAAAGACACTAGATTTGTCTCTTCATCATAAAAATATTTGAACACCTGAGCTAGTTAGTTCAATTCAAGCAAAACGAGGAAAAGGCTATATTTTTCTACATAGCATCCTTCCTAAACATCAATCTAACAAAACAAACACAAATGTCGAAGAAAAGTTAAATTCAGGCATACATGAACAATTTCACCGCATTCCTAAATGATAAATACAGATAAGCACCTGGATACAACGACAACAACGACAACAGTGATCTTCAGATAATGAGAAAGAAACTAGATTTTTCTCTTTTTTCATAAGAAGTCTGAACACTTAAACTAGTTACTTCACCTCGAGCAAAACGAGAAAAAGACCATTTTTTCTACGAAGCACGCACAAACAAAAACACAAAGGTCGAAGAAGAGCTAAATTCAAGCATAATTGAACAATTCCCCAAATTATTATCCCAATATCACTACATTATCAAATAAGGAATTGAAATTAGCCAATTTTCCCATGGAAAGATTAGAAAACAAAAACAAAAGTGAAACATCATACGAAAAAACAAATCCAGCAAATAATTAATCCAGCTAAATAAAGGAAACTAAAACATAGTTGAGGAAAGCTTACCCTACGTCATCGCGATAGAGGCGATTGATCAGCACATCGCCACGAAGATTTAAGAAATATATAGCTGAAGCTGCCACCGGCATGATTAACAGCAGCAATATCCACTCTCAGTTTCAGTTTTTTACCAAATTGTGAATCAAATTCGAGATGAACAACAAGATCTAGGTTTTCATCAAAAGCTTGTTCATCTGACTCGTCAAGTTCAGCCAATTACAACAAAAACGAAGATTAATCCAACAAAACTATCAGCAACAAAAAGATAATCACTATTGAAAAAGATCAAATTCGAAAATAATTTAGCAAAAAAAATTGCTTTGGATGAGATCGGCTGAAATGGAAACAAAATTGCCTCAGTCAGGTAGATCGGTGTACTCGGGCTCTCTATGAAGTCAATAGTCAAAGTTCGGGATGGCAACTAGAACGTAATGGACACTAATCGAGCCGAGTCTAATCGATCTAGGTAGTAATTTATCAGGAACTCGTGTTTAAAATTCGGTTTGAATTCAATCGAGTTATTAAAGATGGCAAGATCGACATAATACGTTAGATATAACTGAGAGAAAACAAGTTCGTTATCGTACGAACGGAACGAATGATTGACACTATCATTTAATCGGACAAAGAAAACTTGAAAAACAGAACACAAACCCAAATCTTATTAAAATTTTATTGAGAACTCTCCTCATAACAAATCTCTCAATATTCTTGTTAAAAGCTCGCATTTAGAGGGACGTGCTGAAGTATATAAATATTAATTATTTATCTCTCCGTTTAACTTAAACTTTTAGGAGATATGATAATTAAACATGTTATCAGAGCATTTGGCTATGACTTCAAACTCCATATAAAAATTGCCTTCCCATTTATATTGTTTCATGATTTGTATCCTCTTTGTTGGGTAAGTCCTTCAAATTTATAGTAAATTTGTTGATTTGCTTTGAACCAAAGGTTTTTTTTTTTCCGTGCTTAAAGCCTCCGGTACCTAGAACCAACTGGTCCGATTAATTCGGAGTTTGATTCGGATCGTGTCTGCAGAGTCCGACTCTTATCCAGGAGTAATTTTGATACCTTGTATTTCACCATTAGAGATGTTATGATTTTTACATAAGCATTAATTTTTGGATTTCGATATACAGTACCTAACTAAACTTGAAATTGTATTGTTACTAGGAGTAAATAGCAGCTTTAGTCCCTCGTCTTTTTTAAAAAGGAGAGACTTAGCCCTTATCTTTGATTTTGGTTTGACCGGTCCCTTATCTTTTAAATCTTTTACAATTTTGGTCCATTTAGCAACCGGTCAACAAAAAAATTGATGGAAAACATGTGCGTATCGTCGTATCTTTCACACGCTCTTAGCAATTAAAAATATAATTATTTTAATCAATTTCCCAAAAAATTTATTAAAAAACTAAATAAATTATCTCATTAATGTTATTACCGTATAAGGTGTAAAACAAAACATTTTCCCATCATTCTTCCTCCTGTCGTGTTTCGTTCATCTTTCTTAGTCTTCCATCATTCCCAACTATAATGTAGCTCAAATTTGAGGGTTTTATCCCCAATTTCATCTTCTTTAAATCATTCTTCTAATCATTCATATTGAAAAACGATTTGGTGATTTGCAATATAGATTGGATGAATGATTTAAAGAAGTGAAATTGGGGATAAACCTCTAAATTCGAGCTACATTATGCCTGAGAACGATGAAAGACTAAGAAAGATTAACGAAAAACGACGGGAGGAAAAATAGTGAAAAAAAAAGTTTTGTTTTACACGCTACACGGTAATAACATTAATGAGATTATTTATTTATTTTCTTATAATATTTTTTTGGAAATTGATTAAAATAATAATATTTTAAAATGCTAACAGCACGTGAAGGATACGTACATATTTTCTGTCAATTTTTTTGTTGACTGACTGTTAAATAGACCAAAATTACAAAATATTTAAAAGATAAATGACCGGTCAAACCAAAATCAAAGATGATGACTAAATTCCTCTTTTATGAAAAAGATAGAGGACTAAATCTGTAATTTACTCATTGTTACTAGTCTAAAAATAATTTATTGGCATCGCATGTCCATTGTGTATGGTGAAAACATAATAACTCCCCTCACCTAACTCACCAGCTATATATAGTGTAAGGTTGACTTTGGACAAACTATTTATACGTGTTTGTTAACAATCATTATATGTACTTGACTATCGTGGCGAATACGGAATTTTTTTTAGCCAGGCATAGAAGCAAATTCAATGATCCATTGAAGATATTAATAGTTATTTTTTATTAAAACAAAACTGCATCGTTTTTATACAATTTTCTTTTCGAATTTCAATAGAAGCACTTGCACTGCAGCTAGAAGTAGTAAATGAGTTAGGTTATTCGTGAAATTTCTTCACTGTTTCATTTCGTAAGAGAGATCGACTTGATTCGGTTTTTTTTCGAAATTCAAAGTCAGCTTCACTCGAATAATTAATCGAGCCGAAATTCGAGTTTTAAAATATAGCGATCGAGTAGCTCACGAGCTTAATCGAGCTTGATTAAATAATTAATTAATTAATTTAATTTATTAAATTTATTATAAAATCTTATTTTTTATTATTAAAAAAACATTATTCGAGTCGAGTATTAGACGAGCCGAGCTCGAATTTACCATATTTCGTTAAAAATTAAATGAATTCAAGGATAATAAGTTCGATCTTGATTTTTTATGGCTTGATCGAGCTCGAGCCGAGTTTCGAGCCCGAACTTTTTTAGTCGAGTCGAGCTCGAGTCCTAGAGAGTATCGACTCGACTCGGCTCGATTACACCCCTAACTTGCACCCACCCTACTCCAGGGACGGACCCAGCCTATTAAGGGTGGGGTGCACGGTCTCCACTCAAATTTTCGGGCGAAATTACTAATATATCCCTCTTATAATAATAACACTGTGTATATATATTATTTCAGACAATTTCTTTAATAATTATTCATCTAGTTCAACTAGTTAGAAGGTTTGATATTTAACATAAGGTCATGAGTTCAGGACTTGGTTGTTGGGTTTTTTTCCCATATTTTTTCTTAATTTGACCTCATTTAAAAAATTTACTGCAGCCTCACACACGCTCTACTCTCTCTTATGTTTTGTCACTTTATATTTTCTTGAATTGTGTGCTGAGTTTTCTTGGTATGGCTTTCCACATTTTTTTTTTGAATTTGACCATCACTGAAAAAATTTACTGGGTCTGCAACTGCCCTACTCTCCTCTTATGTTTTGTCAGTTTATATTATCTTTGAATTGCGTGTTGAGTTTTTTTGGTATGGCACACACTTGAGAGGCATACTAAAGTTGTCTCACAATCTCACATTAATGTTTTACCCACCACATTCATAGGATAACCCACGTACAAATTACAACTAAGAGAGATAATCAGTAATTTTCTTTGTATATGTTTCCCTGAACTAAAAGCATAAGTTTTGAATCTGAAGGTCCTCCTCTTATATGTTATTGATTTATAATTATATTTATTTCATTATGGCACAGCTCGTGTAATACAAATATCACATTTTCAGTTTTCAATTTACCATGCAATATCATTACTAATTTGTTACTATACCTTTTTTTTTCATCTTCTTTTTACTCCTTAGGGTAAAATCCTAACCACGAGGTCCATATTTCCATATTACACTTTTAATGAGGAGAGATATTAACTGACAATCCTAATGACTCAGTCATATCTTTGTTATTATATCAAAAAAAATAAATTTTCTCTGTACAGGTTCGAATCTCCCCACTCCAATTTCTCCAATTTAAGGTCAGGTTCTTTTTACTTCCTTGTTGCACATCACCCGTGCATTGCATTATTTTTTAGGCTATATTATTAATATTACATTACGTATGACACAAGGACTTGACCACTTTTATCAACAGCTGGTTGCCTTTAAATAGATATCATGTGAACTTATAACCAAAAACAAATACTATAAATAACAAGAAATCATAATATTTACATAACATGAAATCAAGAAATACATGATTTTTCAAGCCCCTTTTTCTCAAAACTTTATTGCTTATATTTTTGTCTGTAGACAATGGAATTTTGGGTATCAAAGATGAAGAGGGGCTTGAAAATATGCGTGGAAAAAATGAAAATATTTCCAAAAGAATTATGCATTAATATAGTGAAAGTTGGAAAAGATGATCCAAGAAGGATTATTCATTCAATGAAAGTTGGTTTTGCATTGACATTGGTTTGTTTGCTCTACCTTTTGGAACCATTGTTTAAAGGGATTGGACATAATGCTATGTGGGCTGTTATGACTGTTGTTGTTGTCCTTGAGTTCACTGCAGGTTTGTTTTTCGTCTACCGTGCAGTAAAACCATTGTTCAGTGAAAACTTACTTACTGATCAAATACTGTAATTGATAATTGTGTCAAGATTGCGTCATTGACGTTGTTCATGTATTATTTTCTACTCGTTATCCTTTTTAGTATGGTGACATATACATGGTTTTATAAATTTTATATCAACCCCGGGTCAAAATGTATATGTGTTCATATTATTATAACGTTCTGAGTCAAGTATCAACACTCTTTCTAAAAAAGAAGTTAGAGATGTTTAGTGATTGAAACATACGGATTCAAAGATGTATTGGCGTTTTGTATGTGACAAGAAGTTACAGATTCGAATCATGAATACACATATTTATAATGAATATATAAGTTAAGATTGTTTATAATGAACTTAAGTGGGAAAGCGAGAATTAATTCATGTTAGTACATAGACTTCTTCGATCTGAAATGAGTCATTTCGAATAGGTGATCATTACTTTGGCTCAAAATACGATTAATCCAAAGATACGCTACTCCGAGCTCGTCATACTCAATGTTATGTTTGTGCTACACATTTACATAGTGATTTTTTTTTTACATTTACATAGTGATTATAACAGAAGAATTTTGATAATTTTGTGAGAATATTTGAATGAAAATTATTAAGTATAATGTTTTATATATTTTAAAAAATGCAGGGGCTACTTTATACAAAGGTCTCAACAGGGGGTTGGGGACATTTTTGGCAGGAACACTAGCATTTTTTATTGAATATATTGGTACAGTCACTGGCCAAGTTTTTAAAGCTATATTCATAGGGACTGCAGTTTTCCTAATTGGTAAGCTTTTTTGGTTTGGTATTTTTCTTTTTATGGTGATTTTAATGTAAATTTATAGCATAAAATATTTGTATTTCGTCATGTATGATTACAATCTACCAACTTTCAATAAATACCTTTCTTATATTACCTACTTTATAAAACATTCACCAAAACTCAAGCCCATTGACGATATTTGAGGTATAATAAATCCAATAATTATTTAGGTTCATTATTTTCGTTTGACATAAAATTACTAACTCAAGTTATCAAATCCGTTATGTTTTAGCATTATACTTTGGCAATATTTCTCTCACATTTTCATATGAGAATTCTCCGCCTCTTAAGAGATTTTCATCAGAGGTACATAAACATTTTTTGTGTGTAGTATTTGTTATTTTTCTTTGGCTGAGCGATGTCCATAGACCCCGTCATACTATATGTGTGTCCGCCTTTGATTGATATTCTCACAAGAACCCTATCAGAGACCCCATCATACCATATATGTGTCCGTCTTTGACAGTTGTCCTCGCCAGAACCCTATTAGAGGGTTTTTTTAGAGATAGTCTCAATCATTTCTCACAGCATGACACATAGTTCTATCTAGTAGTAGGTTATGATATCACAGGTAATGCCCTATAACTTAGGCCTAATGACACATGCACGCTACTTAATTAATCATACAAAATGTTGATATATATTCACAATCAAATGTTTAAATTTTCTTATACCAATTCTTGATGTCAATTTAAATATTTTATTTTTGATTTTTTACAGGGGCTGCAGCAACATATATGAGATTTTTTCCATTTATAAAGAAGAATTATGACTATGGAGTAGTTATATTCCTCTTAACATTTAATTTGATAGCTGTATCAAGCTATAGAGTTGGTGATGTGTTGAAGATTGCACATGAGAGATTTTACACAATTGCCATTGGTTGTGGGATTTGTCTACTTATGAGCCTCTTTGTCTTTCCCAATTGGTCTGGTGAAGATTTGCATAAATCCACTGTCTCAAAACTTGAAGGTGTTGCCAACTCAATCCAAGGTACTTTATATGATGACACTGTCACAATCAGATTAATATTAGGGGTTTTTATTTGCACTCATTAACCTATCTACTGCAACAACATCACAGCATCACAAGAGAACCGACTATGTAAAAATCGGGTCTAGAGTCTAGAACCCAGCTTTTAGTGAGGTTAAGGAAGTCGGTTTCTGAGTCTAGAACCTATCAAAGTCGGTTCTCCCAATTCACCTACGAAAAGTCGGTTCTAGGCTCTACAACCGATTTTCATAAAATCGGTTCTACTGTGATGTATTAGTAGAGTGATGAACGAATAGATTGAGCGTAGTGCAGATAATAGTCTCCTTAATATTAGTGATAACTAATATAGTAATCAGTTGACTTGTTGTGACACTGAGAAAATTCAGTTGTGAAGTCTTCTTTTTGTGATGACTTCTTAATCATATGTAAACAAAAACTAGTGTATGTGTATATAGTAAGAACAACACATACATACTATGTTTGTACATGTATTTTAAGAGTATCTGCAAAGCAGAGAATACACAATAAAATTTTCTGATACTAGGATTGCATGACGTGATGACATGTCACGTCATGCTGTGGCGCTTATAGTAAAGATTTGCATAAATCCACTGTCACAAAACTAGATTACTGATACTGTTACATTCAGATTGGTATCAGTCACAACTGATATAATGGTGAGACCGCTTGTTATGTCGGTGAGACCACACAACATTACAGTTGTTAGTGACGCCAGTGACACTATCACAACAAATAAACTCATTTTTTATTTAGAAATGTTGTAGCCATATAAAATGATCACAACAATGTGACATAAAAATCTATTACATCCGTAATCATGATGAAATCAGTATCAATCACTGCATCAAACATAATAAACACTGGTGAAAAGGGTGTTATGCCACTAACAGTATTCTTTTCTTTTATGTCTCTAAATGTATAATATAAAGTAGAAAGTATTGGGCAATGCGAAAACTTGCAACATGCAATAGAAATATTTTATGATGCAACGGTTGTTTAAAAATCATATAAAGTGTTATCATCATATAATTCTATATTTATTATATTTCATCATACACATTTCTACCACGTGAAAAAAAATGGAAGAGTATGATATTTATCATTACGTATAATTATGTTATGGACACAAAAAAAAATGACATGAAAAGGGCGGTTTTATTTAATAATAGATAGTATACATTTTATTTTAATTTCATTGATTTTGAGAAACTAGTTACCCAAATCTTACACTAAAATAACATTTGTCATATCATTGTGTCAAATAAAATATTTTTGGTAGATATGTCCAAATCAAATTTAAAATAAAAATAATAATAATAATAAAAAAGTCTTCAAAAATTTAGGTAAATGTCATAGTTTAATCTCGTGTATCTTGAAATGTTTTCACGGGTTGTGTACCTCAAAAGTAATTGAAAACCAAAGTTATTTCACCTCTTTAATTTGACTATCTTGCGATATATTAATATGTACTATTATCATAAAATAATTACTTTAAACGTGAAAGGTATAATTCAATTTTATAAACACCGACGATACTAGAGTATCGTCGGGTAATTTAATAATGTAATTGGACCCTTGTGGGAGAAATCCAGTAACACAAACCGGAGATTTTGGTGTTGGATTATTACTGCGTCGTTGAGATAGTCTACGAATCCTATATGTATTAGATCAAACCAATATAACATAATTCTGAAAGTTGATGGTTATTGTACTTTTTTAGGCCTCTCTTATTGGGAAGTTAATTCATGAATCCTTGATCATAGGACCTGTGATTGAGAGCCAGTGTGATGTCAATCATGAGGCATTCATGGCTCAGCTAAACTAAAATCGTGGGATGTGATCAATCATGGATATGAGGCAGTTAATGAAGACCAATCCCGTGATCATGCCCATTAATGTTGTATCATCGTGTCTGTAGAGTCGGAGCCGACTTGCTCGCTATGGAGTGAGATGTATGGGCGGGTCGTCGATTAATGCTAACATGAGGTCACTAAACTCTAAGAGCGACCGAAATAAGGTCGGCTTACCCCGAACTACACTCTTTGGACTCAAGGCCCAACTGTGAGCTTAGGTTGAACTGATTCATTGACCATCTTAAGGCATAATATAAACGGTATATTATAACGTCGGGGCTATACCCATGTCAAACACTAAATTTATCTGAAATCATAAATTGACTGGTGAGTTATATATCAATTTATAAAGAAACTAACGCACAATTAAAAATAACTAGTGGTAAGCTAGACTATAATCTGACATGAAAACCAGTGTTCAAACCCCGCTAGGGAGAAGAAAAAAAACTAATGTCCATACTAACTCACTATTTGTATATTAAGTAGACAGTTAATTTTTGTAAACCTATCATTTAAGGAGGAAAAAACGTGCGGGTGTATGTATATCAAATTGGGGTGGAGTCAATGACCCGCTTAAAAAAATAAGTAGATAAGAGTTATGGCCCTCTACCCTCCAAATTGGGGTGGGTCAGCGGCCCTCCATTTAGTATAATCCGAAAATACATATTGCATTATAATTTTTCTCAAATAAAAAAATTACATTTTACTTACAAAAATATTTTAGTCCCCCGTGAAAAAAAAAAGATTTACCTTGAAAAAAAAATACGGACCTCCTAAAAAAGTATTTCTGAATCTGCAACTGATACAGGTTGCGTCCAAGAGTATTTCATTGAGGAAGAGCCGAAAGAGACAGAAGACGAATCAGAAGAAGATCCTATTTATGAAGGATATAGGCATGTTATAGATTCCAAGTCCACCGATGAAACGTTGGTAAGTATATTTATATTGTTTTCATATTTATAAATGGATAGATAAAGTGGAGCCACAACCTAAAGGGTTTTCAGTGTATGTTCTTAGAGTTTCGTGAAAAATGTAAATTGAAGATTATGTCTCAGTGAGTTAGTTCAAGCGGCCGGATGCATGCATGTACACCTGTTTTTTGTAATGAGATAAGTTGATTCAGATGATCGGAATCCTACACAACAGCTCAATAACAATGTTGCCACTACATCGCCATGTTAATTATAAATAACAAGGGGCAAAATTTATAATTAGATAAATAGGAGTGTTGTATTGACAACCTTGCGTTTGAGGTGAGGTGTGAGATGATTCGATTCCGTAATGAGTCAATTACTGCCAGCAATAAGAGGTGTACAGACAATCTTTACAAACATGCATGACTGTTGCTACACGAGGATTTGGGATCAACTTTTTTTTATACGATTAGAGAAATGAAAATGCCACTACCACAATAATTATGTCACAACGAGGGATACAATAGAATTTCCTATGTATAAGGATACACTAGTTATCATTTTAATCACCCATATAATATACTATCATTTACGATCGTTGTATCATAAAATTTTGTTATAATAATTAGAGAAATTAAATATTATTTTTATAGGCTTTATATGCAAGTTGGGAGCCAAGGCATTCAAGATATTGCTACAAAATACCAGGGCAACAATATGTTAAAGTTGGTGCTGCCCTTCGCCATTTTGGATACACCGTTGTGGCTCTTCATGGTTGCTTGAAAACTGAAATTCAGGTACTTAAATTATATTAGTAGTTGTTAATGACGCCACGATGAATTTACCGTGACACCACACTTAGAGCATAGATTCGTCTTTGTAGAGATCGAATGTTGGTCATTTGACACGTGCAAAGTCGAATTTTGAAATTAAATTCAACTTTCTACAGAACGAATGTCACTGTGATGTCCAGAAAATAAATTTGTTGTGATGCCTTTACATAAAACAAATTTACATCATTGATAATGGTGTAGGACTTCTTGATTGATGTGATTCCCACCACAATCAAATGTATAAGAAAAAGTGTGTCATTGTTACAGTGATGATACAATCAACTACGAATGTGCGCGACATCTTTCATAACACGCTTTTATCATGATTGATTATGATAGAATCCATATCAATTAATTAATCCTAAACATTAATCAATGGTGACATCTTTGTGTTGTGATACATGTTGTGGTACAAGGTAGTTTACGTATAATTTTTGGGTCCTTGTTATGACCATTTTGTTGTGGTCATTCAAGTTTCCCTTTCATATCATTAACGATTTGAGTAGTGATAGTAACCTCAACAAACAGACAGAGGTAGTCAGAACAAATAATTAAAACGCACATTTACGGTATTGATCAGGTAAAATTGTCGTATGAGTCATATAACTTGGTCTTGTTAGCGTTTTAGTCATATTTTTGCTTTACAATTCTAGTCTTATGTCCCCGTAAGATGCGGAGGTGGCAAAGTTTTTGCCGGATTTTGTTGTTGTGTGTTTCATATTGGGGGGAAATTCGATTTGGGCGTAAAAATAGTAAAATTGGTTCTTTATCTTTAACTTGCTTAAAAATGACTTAATCTCTTATTTATGCTAAGTTATGTGACTAATTTTACAATCGTTTCCCGATTTTTCGCCTTGTCATTGTTTCGTTCCCTCAATATGCAGCCTCGCCAAGTAACGAAGAGTGAAATTGCTATAAAAGTCCAAGTCACAAAGCTAAAATTGCAACGAGGATAGAAACGGGACCGAAACGCTAACTAGACCAAATTACAAGACTAATTTTCCAATTTAATCTTATTGATCACGGTGTACAATATATCGATTTATATGAAGTTCTCTATGATGTTTTGTGCTAATCCATGCAGACACCTCGGTCCGTTCGGGCTCTATTTAAAGATCCATGCACCCGACTCGCCGGAGAAGTATCAAAAGCATTAATGGAGCTAGCCGTCAGCGTGAAAAACCGGCGTCAATGTTCACCGGAGCTTCTCTCCGACCATCTCCACGACGCTCTCCACGATCTTGACGTCGCATTACGATCCCAACCCAAACTCTTCTTAAGCCCAAACAACAACACGACCTCAATCAACACCATTTTAGCCCAATTAGCCTCCGCCGCCACAAAACCCACCGGAAAAGATGCCGGAATCACACTATCGAGCATGAAAACCGATTCATCTGCATTAATGGAGTGGAAATCGAAGAGGGGTTTGGATCAAGGAGAGAGAAAATCGTTGAGACCGACTTTAAGTAAGATTGCGATTACAACTTTAGAGTTTTCAGAAGCGTTGCCGTTCGCGGCGTTTGTGTCGTTGCTTGTGGAGGCGGTGGCCCGGCTTGATCTAGTGATTGAAGAAGTTATGGAATTGGGAAGGTTAGCAAATTTTAAGGAGTTTAAGGTTGGAAAAGATGAAGTGGTTATTAATTGTGAGAAATTGAATGGTGGAAATGGTAAGGTTATAAAGAGTCAATTGTCTTCTCACGGCGAAATTGAATAAGTCGGGAAGAATAATGCTAGTGTTACAATTATTCACTACACGACAAATTGATGAAATTATGTTGTGGAATCTTCGTCTCTGAAGACTCTTTAAAACAACTGGAAAACACGTATCCACGGGTGTTCTATAATGTATTTTTAAATACACACTAAAACACGTGCATGTTTCCCTGTTGTTGTTAAGAGTCTCCGACACTCTGCAGAACGGATACTCCAGAGTATAATTTCCCCATGACTTGACGTGTCAATACGGTCATTCATGGTGCACAAATGAGACCTCTTTTTAAATTAATACCACAAATTTAGAGATCCTATTTTCGTATCATGTTGTGACATTTGTTGTATTAGAATGATTGTAATAGTAGCATTACTCTATTCGAAAAACAAAATGATATGTTGATTTCTCATAATCATCTCATGTACCCTTTTATATTTTTGTCACTATCTATCAAAGCGTATGATTATCGATTGATATTAATCTTACTGTGATCTATGATGATAAAAATGTAAAGCGATACATGAAGTAAATATCTAGAGTAGATGTACGTCAATCAATGGGTTATATACTTTTATACTATCGATCATGGTGAGAAATATAATAAACATATCATAAAAGTTATCTGTTTATGATGAATTTATGTAAAATCACACAGAACACTGTGAGTTAAAGTGCTGTGGCTGAATTATTTGACATGTATATGTATTTGTTGGTTCTCTATATAATATGTAGTATTTCTTGTCAAAAATAAATTCAACTTCAATAAAATAAAATAAAAATGTATCGGTCAAGTCTCCCACATTGGAAACCGAAAGATGAAGTTGCTGCAATATAGATGAAGATTGCATTTATATTCAAATGTGTTCGTTAAAAGGAGAGATGGTTGGCATCTCCTGACAGGACGGAACGGCTTTCGAGCTTTACCTGTTACCACACATCCGGTTAAGGCTTTCCACTTTGGTGGATCTCTAACCCAATTTTTTCCCAATTTCTTTTTTGCCGAACCCGAAATCTTAAAAAGTAGTTTTCTTGAGGATTGGAGATTTTTCATAGCTACTCGAGAAGATGTCGAATCCTGGGGTGGTGTCGGTCTCTTTCTTTCTTTCTTGTCGAACCCGAAATCTTAAAAAGTAGTTTTCTTGAGGATTGGAAATTTTTTCCCAATTTCTTTTTTGCCGAACCCGAAATCTTAAAAAGTAGTTTTCTTGAGGATTGGAGATTTTTCATAGCTACTCGAGAAGATGTCGAATCCTGGGGTGGTGTCGGTCTCTTTCTTTCTTTCTTGTCGAACCCGAAACCTTCACGAATAGTTTTTTCTTGAGGATTGGGGATTTTTCATAGCCATTCGAGAAGATGTCGTCTGAGCAAAACCCAGGTTTTCTTTAAGTTGATTTCGGTTCCAATCAACCAGAGCTCTTCTATGTTTTCCAAGTCGATTCTTTTCATCAATAACGGAAAATTCTACCGCAGGGACTGTATTGTACAGTCTATTCTATTAACCTCACACAGTAAACATTTTTCATCACAAAGGGGAAGAAATAAAAAAGTACATAAATGAATGAGAATAACATCATGCCTATGGAAAATTCATTAGATAATATTAAAAATAAAAATAAAAACCTCTTTTGTATCCTAAAACCAATTTCCACCTGTCCCAAAACTACAAAAATTTCTATCCCTAACCACATCCACATCCACATAAAATAACCCTTGACCCGTCCCTTCGGGATAAAATTAGAACGATACAGAGAAAGAAAAAAATAATAATAATAACCCTTGACCGATATCTAACCATAGTCGTTTTTAGTGTTTTCCACGGTAACTCTATGTCGAATCTTCACATATATAGTAGAGATTCTCGTTACAAAATACATAAAGTTTTGATGATTTCGGTTTCCAGTCACCATCTCGAGTCTCGTAGCAAAAACCGGGTTTTCGTTAAGCTGTTTTCGGTTCCTGTCACCATCTCAAGTTAGAGCAAAATCCCGGGTTTTCTTTAAGTTGATTTCGGTTCCGGTCAACCCGGGCTCTTCTATCTTTTCCAAGTAGATTCTTTCGATCAATAGCGGGGAATTCTACTGCAGAGACTCTCTACTGAAGAGTTATCACCTGCTCCAATCACATTGCAACATGTGTCTTGTTTAAGATTAGTTAGACACATGTTGCAATGTGATTGGTGATAACTGTTCAATAGAGAGTATCTGCAGTAAGTAGGCGATTCACGAACTCGAGCCGATCTTTTCTCGATAAAAACGGGCTCGTGATTACATACCGGTATTTGCAAAAATTCAAGGGTATTTTCCTGATGATTTCCAGATTCTTCCTTCAAGTGATATCACCATAACTGTAACATCATCATGGTACTTTCTTCGATCGCCTTGCGGTATATCCAGCAATTCGTGAAAACCCATTCCTGCAAAACAAACAAAATTCAGCTCGAAAACAATTCTTTTTCAGTCCATTTTTACCGTATTGCATACACGAGGGTTATAAGAGTAAACGAGACGGGTTGCTCACGAGCAGTTCAGTATTCAACTCGTCAAAGGCACACTCATTTCCTACTCGAGCATGACAGCTTTAAGAGTATACTCGACTCAAATAACTAAATGTTTGATTCAACTCAGATCGTTTATACCTGCTTTTTTGGCGGCGCGTACGAGAAGTTCTTCGATAAGGTGTTGAGCAGGGTCACCATCAGGATATTTTTCCATGAAATTTTCAACAAAGGACACAACTTCTTGATTAGTAAAATACTGATACAAACCATCAGAAGACAGCACCAAGAACTGATCTTTAGGGCAAAGTTTATGGTGACGAAGCGAAGGCGAACACGATATGTACGGCGCCGTACCGATGTACTCGTTTCGAAACATTTCTAATAATGCATCATTCAACTTTGGCTGCATCAACAAAAAAAAAGGGAAACAATCAAATATCAAGAATGAAGAGAAAAAAGAACACGAAAAATGTTTTAATGATCATAATTGGTCCTTATAGTTTGATTAAGTACAGTTTAGTCCCTATATTTTCAATATTTACACATATCCCATTTGTACTTGTATCCTATGCATCCCATATCCGTGAATCTGTACCTATACAACCTAATGTGCATTCAAAGGGCAAAGAGTAATACAAAATCGGATTAAGCTCTTACAATCAACTCGAGCAATACGATTTCAGCTTCCGAAAGTATTCACAACTGAATCATACGAAAAAAAACCAAGCTTTTTGTTGCCCCTATTACCTATATGGAGTCCTATGTTTCTTTTCTTTTTTTTCATATATTCAAGCATAAAAAAAAGTTGAAAATTACCAGAATATACATTCATGAACATACCTTTTTAAGGAAACCAGCACCGAATGCACGCGTAACTTTAAGCCGACCTTTTACTCGGTCATTCGCAATGCAGTTACTGTCATCAGGATGTTCATTCTTGATTCTAACAACTTCCTGTCAGAAAAAATCAAAATAAAAGCAAATCTTTAGCCCCCAAAGTTAAGTACGTAACCTCGAAGTTCAGTATCGTACCCACGTAAGCCTAACTTGTATGTCAACATGGTACTAGAACATTGTCCTGTTACGGGTTTTGCCTTTTTTTGGAGTCAAAATGAAGAAAGTATGCCCCTTTTGTCTATATAATGGAATCATAAAAGTATATAAAGTACGGGTGCGTCCCGATATGTAAAACTTCTAGCCACCATTCGAAACGCAGGTAAATAAACAGACATGTACCTTAAACTTTACTAAACTGAAACAATGAATTCTGCAAGAAGTCATGGCAATTATATAATCTAAGTTATGAAATAATACATCCGTCGTGTACTTACTTCATCAATGCTTGTACTGTGATCGGTAGACAATTGCAAAGCGGTTAACTTCGTAGCTTCGTTAGTCACCTTGTTTCCTTCTATGTCAATGGCTTTTTCAGTCTCCTCGACTATTCCTTCGGTATTTGACACGCTATCACTGTGTTCTTCGTTTCTTTCGGTTCTTAAACTTAAAGTAACCTTTTCGGGTTGATATTGAGCAACGATAGCTCGACTATCACCTACATTCATCACGTAAACGTCTTCATCCCTCATTAGTACTACTAATAAACAAGACCCCATCAATGCAAGCTCGGGATACCGATCAAGAACCTTATCCGTCATATCCAAATACGCGAGCTCGGTTAACTCAAGGGCTCTAGACATAGCTCGCAAAACATGGTCAGGATCCACCGGCCCCATTTTTCGCCTCCTACACGGTTTCGTGCTCCTCTGTTCTTCCTCGGGTTCCGTTTTTCCTGCACTTCCTCAGGTTCCGGTTTTTCCTTACGTGCCAACCCGAAAAACGAACTCTTGTTCTCTTTATTATGCTTACCTAGAAACCCTTGTTTCAATTTTGAAAGAAGTAATGATCTTTTACTCATAGCTGACCTAGCATTGCTCACACTAATCGCATCATCAACCGAAAACGCAAACCGATCAGAACCCGAAAGATCAAGCCCTTCTTCTAAACTGTCTTCAGCTAAAAACTCCCACAATCTTCTCCTTCGAACCTCGATTTCTCCAGACTGAAACGTCACTTTTTTAACCGAACCCTTACTCGATTCCTCTACCAACGGATTCGAACTCGAGGGCCCGGAATTTCTCACCTCTGTAGCTACATTACTAGTACTAGAATCTTGATCACTATTATCCCAAAATAAACCTTCCAATTCTTTATACATTGTCCTATACAAATTACTCATCAAAAACTCCGGTGCATCCGGACCGTTAAAACCATCGTAAATCCCGACAAATAACCATCCATGTTCCTCAGAAACCACTACATGAACTCGATCCTCACCCGCTTTTCCTAATGCCCATTGCGCGTTGCTCTCACACGACATATCAAGCTCACTGGCAGCGGCACCACCAGAGGCATCGTTTCGCCCCGCCACGAAATTTCGCTCCGGCACCACCCACGGCCGCTTCGTCTCCTTAAATTTCCCCGAGAAGGCCTTCCGAATTACCGAAATACCCTTCCTCCGCTTCTTTTTGACATACATTCCACCCAATGGCGCAGAAAATGGTACATTGTGACTTCCATCAAGGCCTAATGTACTATCTAACGGACCCGAAAGAGCTCCGCGCTGAATCGGGCCCGACATGAAAAGCGCACCCTCAAATTGGCCGGAGCCCTGACGGCTGCAGCCACCGCCACCGCCACCGCCACCGCCGCGAGGCACCGGCTGTAACGGCAAGGCGCTAAAAGAAGACGTACCTTCAAAGCCATTTACTATACTACCCTTCACACCAGTACTAAAACCTGAAGCATACTGAATATTACTACTTGTACAAGTACTATTATCAGTGGCATTGTCGTTAATATTGTCAATTTGAAGGACAGTTCGGGGAGTTGAGGTGTTAGCACTAACGGAAGCACCGGAAATCGACCGGAAACCGGCTTCTTTCTGAACTGGGTCAACCGGATCGAACCGGAGTGACTGAGAAGGAGAAAGAAAACGATCGGAATGGGTAGGAGAAACAAACCGGGCTGAAGACCGAACATAACAGAACGAATGACCCAGAGTTTCGTCTAGCGATTCGCTCGCCGTGAAAGCAGCATCCGCCGTTTCTCCGTCGTCGTCGTCGTCCCGGTTCACCGCCGGGTTGAAACAAGGGAATAACTGCTGCGAGTACCCAGCTCCCATTACATTAAATTCATCTTCTTCCCCCCACCCCCCTTAACAAACAACACTTTCTTGAATATATACAGATTTTTCTTTGTATGTATAGAGAGAGAGAGAGAGAAAGAAGTGAAAATGTAAAGAGTGTGAAGCTAAAATGCTGGACTTTGTAGCTGGTGGTTTTTGTTTTGGTTTTGGAGCAAAAGAAACGCCATTAAAATGCCAAAAGACAATGCTGAGTGTTTCTTCCTTTTTTAAATAGATCTACCTCTCCTATGGGCCTGTATTTTGACTATAGTACGTACTTTTGATCTTTAATCATCTTCTCATTTAATAATATACAAAAAAAAGTTGAGCAAAATTTCACCATTATCTTGTCTTAGACTTTCGTGAAAGATGTTAAATCGAGAATTTCGTATTTTAACGGTTTAGTTTGTTAAGGTTGTTTGTATATATTTTTTTTATCGAGAGAAGTCGATAAAAGAGATCGAACTCCTACACGAAAGTCAAAGCGCAAGATCATCTCTACATCGTTTGATAATACATTTGATCGATTTTGTAATGGTTTTGTTGCTTTTGAAATTAGGTGTAGGAGTTCGATCTTTTTTATCGATATTTTTCACTAAAAATTGTATATGTAGACTTTCTAAACCTGAATCATTTGAAACATAAAATTTGATTCACATCTTGTTAATCTCAGGGATGAGGCACACTTACTTATGTATCAATAAATATAAATCTTTTTTAGATTTTATACATATTATGAAAGTGATAGACGTTATAAAGTATAAACAAAAAAAATAATATAAATTTGATTATCATTAATGTGATAGTTGGAGAATAATAAAAAATGATTAGATGGTTGACATATAAAGAGTTGGATAATAAAAGAATGTGACAAGTGTTTGATAGGTATTTTGAAAAATATGTATATAACGGCATGAAAATAAATAGTAAAAAGGCATACATTATGAAACGGGGTAGTAAGCAAATTGCCAAAACCATAAACTTGTCTTGAAGTGATTAGTGCACTATGTTTGAGTGATTAGTGCACTATGTTTGAATGATTAGATGGACTAAATTAAAATAACCTTAAGATTTCATATGTTAAGTGATTAGTGCACTATGTCCGAAGGATCATATGGGCTGAATTAACACGCCTTGACTGAATAATAAATGGAGGAAAGATGTACTAAATGAGGTTACTTAGAAAGATATGGAAAAGCTTTAATGTGCTCATAAGGGTTGGCTCGTGAGACAAATAAGAGATCACGGTCCTAAAGCTTGATCTCCGAAAAGACCCTTCGATGCTCAAGTCATTGTATTGTTAATGATAATCAAGAAGCTAATTAAAAGACAAGTCAAGTGCTTGCTTGAATATGAAACTCGACGAGTAATAGACTAAGTTGTTCAGCTACAAATTTATCGAGCGGTCAGGCTGCTCGTTCGAGCCTACTAAGGACAAGGCTAAGTATTGAAGACCTAAAATGTAGAAAGCTAAATTCCATGGCCGAGCCTATTATGAGTGTAACACACACACGTAACAACACCCGTAACTCGGATGCAGTTGTACTTTTGAACCATAATAGATTCGATGAATCTTTTCCAGGTCAATCGTCGTTTGGCTTAATACGGTTTCAACTTACCAAATCCATTGTCATCTCTTGGCTTAAAATAAATCATTATGACTCAACATAGGCTCATCGTCATTGTTTGGCCTAAAATTGTTAGTTACTAACTTCATTACTGATATGCCTGACCCGCAAGAGAGCCCGTAGATCCACAATCGGGTCCGTCCGACGGCCCAAACAGTGGATAGAGTCCTCGGTCCAGTGAATCTGCATCAACATAAACCGATGGGGCCGGATACAATCAAATCCAATCGAAGCTTCCGGTCCGCCTCATACGGTGCAAGGCGAGGTCAGGGGGCCAGTCAGTCCGCCCTTCTGGTCATCAGTCCGCCAGCTCGGACCAAGCCCACTCAACTAGGCGAGCAAGTTACCACATGACGGCCACAAGGCAGAGACTCAGCAAAACGGCCAAGTGTTGGGTTCGCCCAACCTCAGTCCGCCATGACAATTGTCTAGTCTAATTAGTGTCATATCACAGTTTATTGTCTCTTGTCATCATTAGCTTAATTGTACTTAGCAAATCGCCTATATATATGAGGGCCCAATGTAACATAAAGAGATCTAGAATATTATACCAAGCAGATACACTCTGCCAATTTGTCGAATATTGAGCTCGCCCATCACAACCTTAGTCCGACCACCACACATTCATAAACATCACCGTGCACCACTTGCAAAATCACTCATAATAAGCCAAATATCCTTACTAAACAACCGTTACTTCCATCGTGATAAATATGACTTTATCAATTACGTCTCTACGTAATATATATCATAATAATCTTTCTCTTACTTTTCCACCGTAGGATATTACAAATCTCTCTCTCTCTCTCATTCTATATATATATATGGAAAATTTCTATTGTAGGAGTCTCTATTAGGAAAAATTCTGATGCAGTGATTTTGTATTAAAACGGACCGTTGGATGACTGTCACGTGTTGTAAAAGACAAAGATGTTTTGTTCGTTTCTACATGTGGCAGTCATAAAAAAATTTGTTCAAATAAAGAGTCCTTATAACAGAATTACCCATCTATTAGACCTATTCATTGGATCTATGTGATGTGTATAAACAACAAAAACTGTTTTGTCTATTTATGCATGTGACACTAACGTGACGGTTAAATATATTAAAAACACCTTAAATGAGAATTATTCTATATAAGGAGAGGAGAGAGAAAGAGATTCATGTGGACCTAAAGTTGCACTATGCTTTGGGAATATGGTTTTGTTGGGAAGATGAGCCATGCAAATTTTGAAAATGTTTTGAAAGAGGGCACATGACATCAGATGCTATGTGGGGAAAGGTTTTTTAAAACAGTAGTGATACATCTACTATATTTTCAACCACAACATTTTACACAACACAATCAATATCACATATTTTGTTGGGATTCATCACAAAAAATAATTGATCACTTTAATCTATAACTACCCCACATGTAGTGATTTGTGCATTACATAAAAGTATAATGCACATATCATTATTCTTTTTAAAAATGAGGATAGTGGAGTTGAAGGAACGGCAAAATGACGGAAAAGGACATTGAAGTTCTCCTTATCAAAGTTGTTGCGGTCTTTAAGAAAAAAAGTAAAAAAATTAAATAAAAGAATAAAAAGAGTAGGGTCAACGTGGGTAATTTTTTTGTCTTTATGGGGTGCTTTTGTCTTTTTCTTTGTTTCTCTTTTCTCTGTTTTAATGTGGAACTGACTAATTTTTGTCCTAAAGTCAAGCTTTAAACTATCAACTTGCAGCATATGTAGTACAACTGATTTTGTTGACTAGCATCTTTTTTGTTTGGACGAATTTACCCTTCGTTTTCTGACCACTTTGATAGATAATTCAAAGATACCTAATTTATATTCATATTCATCCGATTTTACCGTACACCAAATTATCTATGTATTGTATTACACCTGAATCAATGTTTTAAAAATCAAATTTTCAAATTTAAAGGTGATGGCTTTTAGAAGGATAAAGGTGATGGCTTTTAAAGGTGATGGCTTTTAGAAGGATAAAGGTGATGGCTTTTAAAGGTGATGGCTGTTTCCCTCAGGTGTTCACTTTCCTGAGGGATAAAATCCGCAAGAAGGTAGCCGGCTGGAAAGATAAATTACTCTCGCCCGCGGGGAAGGAAGTGTTTATTAAATCGTCTTTGCAGGCCATTCCTACATACATTATGCAGTGCTTTAAGGTGCCAGCCACTCTAATCCGGGAACTTGAGCAAGCGATTAGAAGCTTCTTTTGGGGAGATACAGAGAACAAGCGCAAAATACATTGGAAAAAATGGGAGACTTGTTGTTTGCCGAAAAATCTAGGGGGCTTGGGATTCCGTGACTTGGAATGTTTTAATCTGGCCTTATTGGCAAAACAGTCCTGGAGACTCTTGACTTGTCCATGGTCCTTGGCGGCACAAGTATTACATGCTAAGTATTTTGAGGATAGCTCCATTATTGCTGCTGGGCTGGGAACTAGACCGTCATATTTGTGGCGTAGTATTCTGGAGGGGCGGGATCTTCTGCTCAGTGGGATGAGATGGAGGGTAGGGGATGGGGAGTCAGTGTATGTTTTCCATGATGCATGGACAAGTAGGCGACCTTCGTTTCGCATATCTTTTGCCGGGCATGAACTTCCTGTAGACTCCACCGTCTCTGACCTTTTTATCCCTGGATCTCGGGCATGGGACACGCAGCGGGTACAACAGCTCTTTCGACCATGGGAATCTGATGCTATATTAGGGACTACTGTGGCTCCAGGGGGGCACCCTGATCGACGGATTTGGCACTACGATCGCAGGGGAGTTTATACTGTCCGGTCAGGGTATTTTTTGGCTTTATCACTATATCGACCATCAATCAGGATGAGTCCGTCACGTCGGTAGGGAGAGCAAGATTTGGAGAGATCTTTGGCGGCTCCTGTCGACCAGCGTGTTCGAAGACTTTATGTGGAGGTGTTTGCATGATTGTCTCCCAATAGGTCAGGGGCTGTTGAGGCGCAATCTGGGGGATGGCATTTGTTTGGCTTGCGGGGAAACCTTTGAAACGATGCGGCATGTGATTTTTGAATGTGAGATGGCAGAAAGAGTATGGCGGGCATCGCCGTTTCAGGGGTTCATACAACACCTTCGCTCTGCTTCCTTTGCGGAGTTTTTTATGAGGATGATTGAAGAACATGGCACCCAGGATACGGCAAGGTTTGTGTGGCTGATGTGGGGGATTTGGAAGGCGCGATGTTCTGCGGTTTTTGACGATCAGGCGGTTTATGTCTCTGCATTATGTACGCGATCTCTGGCGGCCTCGGCAGAGTATATGGAGGCACTGGCAGCCTTTCAGGTACAGACATCAGATCGCCAGTTACCGGACAGGTGGATGAAACCTCTCACCGACGTGGTGAAAGGTAATGTGGATGCATCAGTCACTGAGACGGGTGCGGGTGTTGGAGTTATCTTCCGAGACTCGGGTGGAACAGTACTTCACTCCTTTGCGTATCATTTTGATCCAGGTGACCCAGTGGAGTTTTTAGAGCTTAAGGCTATTTTCTTGGCTTTGGAGGAGGCGGTGCATCTAGGTATCCGGCGGCTCGAGGTGGAGAGTGATTGTTTGGCTTGCGTCTCGCGACTTCGGAGGCCAGGAGAGGACCTCACAGCTCAGGGTTGCCTTCTTCAGGATTGTTTGGCCCTTGTGGCTAGCTTTGTGTCTGTCTCGTTTTCATTTGTTCGGCGCGTAGGAAATATCCCGGCGCATCTTTTAGCTAGACATGGTTTGTTTGTCGCTTCCCGCACCTTTTGGGGCTCCTCGCCCCCGGGTGATGTATTAGCTGCTTGTTCTGCAGATATTGCTTAATAAAATGTTTGGTTTCTCAAAAAAAAAAAATTAATTCTTGACTTAATGTTCGATTTCTAAAACCAATTTAAATCGAACAACATTTCTTACGGTACTCAACCTTGTTGTTATTTGACTTTTTAAAGTCGATTCCTGACTTTTTAAAGTTGTATTACACATGAATCGATATTTTAAAAGTCGGTTTTTTAAAGTCGATTCCTGGCTTAAGATTCGATTTTTGAAACCAATTTAAATCAAACAAAATTTCTCACGGTACACAACATTATCGTGACTTAAGATTCGATTTCTGAAACCAATTTAAATCAAACAACATTTCTCACTGTACACAACGTTGTCGTTATTTGACACGAAACCAGTTTAAATCAAACAACATTTCAACAAAAATATAAGTGTCCAGATTTAAGGTTTAATGACATATTGAATTCCGTAATGAATCTAATTAAATAGTTATGGATTGGATTTAATATTAGTAGATAAATATAAAAGATATTGTATTGATTGATTGATAATTCTGATGAACATGAATACAATATTTATAGTCTTATTAATAATAGAGATCTATTCAAATAAAACTCTATCTAAACCAAATAATTTATCCTAACAACTCTATCATAATTCAAATCCTAACAATATTATCTAAATAATCTATTGACTCATTCTTGTCATTACCTCTAACAAATATAACTCAATTAAGTAACAATTTAACTTCAGGGGTTGACTGTTATAGATATAATTTCGATTTATAATGAGTTTAACAATACTTTACTACAACCATTTTAAGCAAAATGACGACGACGACTCTCAGTACAAATGCATGGTTGAGTGATGCATTGAAAGGGCAAAAAGGTCATTATCTAAAACTAGTGTCCAGTGGGCATTGAAGGCAGCTAACTTTCTATTATATACAACTATTATATGTATAGTAGTTGAGCAAACAATATATTCTTATAATATAGAAGTCCTACCTATAAACCTATATTCCATATTATATGTAGGATTCCCACGTAAGTCTATGTAAACAATGGCAACAATAATGATTACGATTTAAACCATTTCCATACTAAAATTCCTAGATAAGAAAATCTTGGTCGCAAAAAGCGATTTCCCTTGTCTATATTCTATAAGACTTTTTCATCCTTACGATAAAATGATGAAATGATTAATTGTTACGACTCAACGGCCTCTTAAGCAGGAGGACGCGGACCTACCACAAGGGGTTACTATTCAGAGCTAACTCTCACATTGTGGCTATCGGGATTCGATCATAGCGTTTCTTGATACAATTTATCACCCGAAAATCAAATGAGCTACCCATATGGATATAGATAAGAAAATCTTTACTTAGATACGTAAAATGCTAAATCTCTGAACTTTACATGTGTATTAAAAATAGTAATTTATGTATATCCAATATATGTTTTTACAGATTTTGATATATTCAACGACTAAATGAAGTAGGAGAATACTTATGACAAACTCTCTTACTATTTTGCGAGAATGATACGCATACTTTATTTAGTGGTGATATTGCTGAGAATAAAAAAAGGGTGCGGTAACAAGTAATTTAGGTGGATATCTAGCTATAAGTGTGTGCTTTCTCCGATATGAAATTGTGGCGATTATGAAATATGTGAAGATTCCGGCGGCGGATACAGTGTATAGGAAGGCGAGTACGATAGTCGACGAATTGACAGAGCTTGGTCTGCTAGCTTGTATTGATTTTCGGATTGATAATGACTTATAAGGTACTTCTATTTATAGGCGGATCACTAATGACGATTAAGCTAATTGTGACAAGACATAATTAACTATGATCTGATATAATTAAGTACAATCAAGCGGGTAAGTAAACAAGCATTCAGATAGGCAGGTCCGCTGATCGCGGTGCTATCCTCTTGATCGCGTGGTGTGCTTGTCCTTGTTAAATGCCATGCATGGATCCTATTCGCCTATGTTGCAGGCACGGTCCGGTCGATCGGACAGCGATTGGTGGGCGGCAGGCTTGGCCCTCAACATTTACCATATGCTGAGTATGCTAGCTGAATGACCTGTTTGGCTAGTCACCAGGCAGGCGGGCGGCCATAGGGGCCGCGAGCTGAAATGTGACCGTTGGTTTGGGTCTGTTCGAGGGTCCAATGGACTGTATTCGGGTTCGATATATCAAGTGGATAGTATGGAAGGTAAATAAAGCAATATGGACCACATACCTTAAATAACACTATATAAACTAAAAATAAAACAAAAACACTACATTCGTTAATCCTAAATTATGTGTATTTTATGTAAACTAAATTAGTAAACCTATCATTTTTAATTATTATTTTGGATGTAATAAGAGAATTTGCATCAGATACTTTTAACAAATTCATTATTTTAGAGTCTTAAATATCATATTTATTTACTTTATAGAACCTATACACAGGCTTAAATGAATGACATTCTCTATTTTATAGTTAATCAATAAAATAAAGTATATGATGCATTGTTATCATTTCTAAATCTCTAAAAGAAGAATTTTGAAAAATTTACAATATCTAATGCAAGTGCTCACAAATACTCTTAACATATATTATCTATTTTACAATTTCAAATACTACGTTTTCGAGTTTACATAATCTTTAACCTAGATGAGATGCATCAGATTTTTTATTTTACATAATCTGCAGGGATGTGGTAGATATAAATGAAATTTTACAGAATATGAATAAACGCGATGGATCTAAAAGAAATCATATAGAATCTGTATTTTACTTTAATAAAATAGAGTATTTGCTATAATATTTTTTTAAATAAATATTAAAATCTCTAAAATACAGTTTTTATAGATTTTACGGAATCTAGTGCAAGTTTTCTAATAATTTAATAGATTTGACTTGACATAAAACAAAACAAAAATTCAATTTTTTTACTAAAACAAATCAATTTTTTTCTCAAAAAAAATTAAATTATTTTAGTAAATTAGAGAATGTATATATCGCAATCTGCAATCAACATCTACCTTCTGCAACTCACGGATCCTGGTCGGGCATCTTTCATGCCATGCTGTAACATCCACCAAACGACTTAAAAAAAAGGTTTACTCACCAAAAAATCCAATCCAACGACCAAGATTGCATCAATCATACATACAATAATCACCTCACCTTATTTTTATCGATTTATCTATTTTCCTCATCAAATTCGAGTAATTCGCCTGATATTACTTCATCAAGACCATGAATACGAACAGTGTCATCGCCCACTTAAAGCATGTTCCCTGTGTTGTCTATATATTAGGAACAAAGACCTTGTAATCATGTTAACACGTATCACTTTTTTCTTGCTATTGCAGCTAGCGCGCTTGAGTTTAACATCCAAAAGGTTAATCGATCCCGGGGGTGCAGATTCATAATATAGGCATGTAGAGATTGTTGTATGTCAAGTAACATCAAATGATGCTAAACGGATCTTGTTATATTCTTTATCAAAGATTTCTCTATGAAAAGTACAAATCGGAGTTTGAAGAGGGGAGGGAGAAGGAGCCCTTGGCCCGGAACAGATAGATGAGAGTTTATTAAATCACATAGTTTGTGCTCTTAGAATATGACACCTTGAGCTTTTCTGTTTGATTGTATCAAAATTAAAGGAGATTTAAACTTAAAGCTTATAGTTCTAAAAGCTCATTACAATTAATGGAAAGTCTAGGGTATTAATTTCATTCACGGAGTTAGCATACATGGTCGTCCCTGTGTAATCTAGGGTTATAGACTTGTTTTTGAATTAGGTTATCTGTGTTGGAGATATAGAGGAATTGAATTAAAAATGAATTAAAAATGATTTTATAATCATTTTATTCTGTGACTTTGTAAGCGTATTTCGGATATATTCTTGTATAGAATATATGTAATGTTTTGATAATTCAAAACTACGTGAGTCGTAGATGAATTCAGATTTGGAATCATTCAATTCGGATAACGAGTGAATGAGAAATTAACGCTTAAAGTCGGGTGGTTGAAAGAGCTAATGTTGGAAGTGAAAGTTGAAGAGTATTCAACTAAACAGTGTACCACATTGAGAGTTGAGAGAATCAATTCCTAGTATATATGTGGGAAGAATGTTGTATGTAGTATAAGCTCCTAGAAGAAGGAGAGATAGCGGGTTGGTTTTAGCGGTCAGGTGTTCTGCTAAAATGGCCACACGCGCGCGCGCGCCGCCGCCGCCCGCCCGTTGACCTTGGGCTTTGGCTTTGGCTTTGGGGAATGGGCCTTCTTGGGCCTGGGGGCCCAGGACAGTATTAAACTTTTTATACAAAAGTCTTTTGGTCTTGGCCCATATCAATACACATTCAGAATGAGCTATATTCGAATAAGCTCAGTCAGATCGGTTGTCCAACACAAGCTCAGCTCGGTAGCTTGAATTCTAGAAAGCATCTTCAATGCTGAGAAGCTGAATCATTTTCAGTTTATATTCAACCATGAATGCATAATTTAATGCCATGAATGCTTGAGCATTAATTCAAGAAATGAAAAGGCATCAGTTTCACAATAGGTCCACTATATAAACATCCTCATATGAATGGAGGAAAGAGAGAGTTCAGATAGAGTTCAGAGAGAGAGTTCAGAAATTGCATCATACACATACAACTTAGTACTTCGAGTCCTGTAGTTTTTGAGCATTTTCGACTTCTGTTCAGTTCGTGGTGTTCATTTCGAGTCCATTCACGAGTCGAAGAGATTCGGGCATTGTCGAGTTCATTTGTGGTTCAAGTCTGAAGTATTCTCTACTTGAGCAGTATAACCGAGTTATCCTGGGAGACAATTGGTAACAACCGGGTACATACCGGGCCAAAATTGTCTTAAGGATGAGTTTCGACTGCCTCGGTTTTGTATTGCATCGTATTTTATTTCAATTACTATTGTAATAAAGTCTTTTTAAATATATTAAATAAAATTATTGATTTAATTTTCGTTTATTTATTTTAATTGCGCACGGGGTCTAACAATATGATCATGTAAAAAGTTACGGTGTAAGAGTTGTTAGAAATACTAGATGAATATGCTTAATAAAAGAGTATATAAGCTGATTTGACTTTTTTAAGTGATTATGCCTAATGATTTGGTTCCTACAAACTTTTTTAAAGCTTGAAAACAAAAACAGGCCTAAAATACACTACTAATTATATAAACGGGGGCCCTAAAAATGTGGATTTAGAGGGAAGTTCTAGATCGTGACCTAGTTGGCATACCCCTAGAAATGTCTTAAATAGCTTGCAAGGATCAATCTAAACCACGTAGTTTCATTAAGTGTTAAATTTATGTGATTTAGATTGATCTGCATGGACTAATTACCCCACATATAGAGTTAGCGCATAAGAAATTCTCAATTAAAATGTGTGAAAAATTATATTAATTGTTTATACGTTACTTGTGTAACATGACATTTTTTTTTTTTTTTTTTTTTTTAACAACGATCTGTAATATTTATTTCTCAACAAAAGTCAACATGTACAAGATGTTCCAAACTGCAAAAGCACGAAAAACAACAGACTTGTAGGAAAATTGAAAGACTACATCAGAATATGTCCCAAGTCAATCTCAGATTTTTTGCTCGTTCCACCATTTGGTCAATGAAGACATGAGGGGGTGGACGATTTTGTTGTTCCCCGAAGGAGATCAAATTCCTCCATCTCCAAATACCACTCACGATCTCTCTCACGCATAACGCCATTTCAAAGATCTCATGAAGAGTCCGAGATGAATCGTATCGATCCTTGGGCTCATTCGATTGAAAGAAATCCATGTTGGTCGATTCATCATTGAATTTTCTCCAAATAGCTCTTGGCCATGGGCAGTCTCGTATCGCATGTAAAGCTGATTCTTCCGCTTCTCCGCATAGATTACACATGCTAGAATTAGCCACGTGCCGATGGTAAAGAAGCTCATTAACTGGTAGGGCATTGTGACACAAGTTCCATATAAAGTGGTTGCCACGACTTGGGCCTTTGAGTCGCCAGATGTCTTCCCATATTTTCTCCTCCTTGCCAACGATGGTCTCTTCAAGCTGTAAATGATAGCCAGATCTCACCGTATACATCCCTTTAGGGTGATCTTTCCAATGGGGGACAGAATGGGACGGGTCAAGGCCTGCATTAATTAAGTGAGCTGCCGATTGAATGCTTCTCCAAGTGATGGAAGCTCCTTGTTTACATGGCAAAAAAATATCCCCATACTTTGCACGAAGGACTTCTACCCAAAGAGCGTCCTTATTACTAATAAACTCCCAAGCCAGTTTAGCAAGAAAAGCATAATTCATTTCTGTTAAGCGACGGAACCCCAAACCACCAGCTGCTTTGGGAAGACAGAGCTTGTCCCAAGAAATAAGATGCATCTTCCTCTTGCCTTCTTCCGAGCCCCAGTAGAAGTCCCTACAGATACGTTCAAGTTGCACAATGATCCCAATCGGAATCTTTATGGTCTGCATGAAATAAAAGGATTGGGATGACAAAGAAGTCTGAATCAAAATAGCTCTCCCCGCACGTGATAAAGAATTCATTTTCCACGTCGACAATTTACGCTTGAGTTTATCTACCAGAAAACTGAATGTGGCAAGCTTTAAGCGACCCTGAATAAGTGGCACTCCCAGATAACGGCCTAGGTCAAGTGTATGCTGCATTTCAAGGGCCTGGCTGATATTCTGCTTAATTGCCGGCTTAACATTCGGGGAGGTTTGAAATTTTGATTTCTGAATATTAATTTTCATACCCGAGATCTGCGAAGTCTTGAAGCACGTAATCCATGACCGAGCTTGTACCTCACTTGCCTCCCGAGCAAGAAGAGGTCATCTACAAAAAATAAGTGGGACAACAGGGGCCGGAGGAAGAGATTTTGATCGGTTTCCATAGCCCATTGTCAACAACTTGTTGAATCTTTTTACTCAAAATTTCCATCACGTAACAAATAAATAAGGTGCAATAGGATCCCCTTGCCTCAGTCCCCGCTTAGGTTTGAAGGCTTCCAAGCACTCACCATTCCAAATTACCGATAAGCTGGCGGTTTTTTGACAATGCATTACAAGTTCTACCATCGTATGAGAAAACCCAATTGCTTCCAAGATTTGACGAAGAATGGGCCATTCGACATGGTCATAGGCTTTTTCGAGGTCCACTTTGACCATCATATAACCTTTCTTACCCTTCCGCGATCTCAAAAATGGACAACCTCACGTGCGACAATGATATTTTCAAGATTGCCTCGACCGGGGATAAAGGCCGATTGGGATTTCCCCACAAGCTTGTCAATAACCGACCTCATACGATTGCTAATAATCTTTGTAATTGCTTTGATGATCACATTAACTAGGGCAATAGGTCTGAAATGAGAACCTGTTTCCGGATGATCTATTTTTGGGATGAGAGAAGTTGCGATATTATTCATGTGGTCCGGGAATCGGCCATCTTTGAACACTTGTAGCATAAATTTAGTAACAGAATCCCCTACAATGTCCCAGCACTGCTTATAAAAGGATGGGGGGAGACCATCAGGTCCCGCCGCTTTAAACGACCCCATATCAAAGAAGGCTTCTGCAATTTCATGCTCGGATAATTCACGATTAAGAAAACTTAAGTCTGATGCAGAAAGGGCTGGGAAATGAACCTGTTCGTACCAAAGAGTCGTGGATTGAGTTGCATAAATGCTGGTGAAGTGATGCCGAATAATTTGCTTAATTTCTGCTTCATCCTCAGTCCAAGAACCATCAGATCGTTTCAACATTTTGACTTGTTTTTTCCGCTTACGAATCTGAGAGATTTGGTGGTAATACCTAGTGTTTCTCTCCCCTTCAATAAACCACTGGAGCTGTGATTTTTGATGCCAAAAGGACTCTTCTTGGTCTAGGATGGTGTTAAATTCTTCAATAAGAGCTTTCTCCAAATTTGCGAGATAGGGTGAAGGTCTTTGAGATTGGGCCTCCTGAATACCAGTTATGCGCGAGAGGAGATTTTGCTTCCGAATGAAAATGTTACCAAAAGTAGTGCGGTTCCATTCCATCGCAGCAGCCATGAAATTTGAAATTGTGGAGCTCATATCATCTTCAACGACAGACCATTTTTCATTCACCATTTTCATAAAATCTTTATGGAGAAACCAAGCATTTTGGAAAAAAGGGCGTTTCTTGCTCTGTTTACGTAGGGATCGTGGGCAGAGCTGTAAAAGGAGAGGGCAGTGATCTGAGTGGATTCTCGGGAGATGAAGAATGCTAGCATCCGGAAAGAGGTCGAACCAAGAATCTGAACACCACCCCTGATCAAGCCGTTCCAAAATTTGTTCCCCATTGATGCGAGGGCCAAACCAAGTGAAGCGCGGACCGTGAAAAGTAATTTCCATTAGGCTGCAATCATCCAAAAAGTTCCTAAGACACTCAACATTAATTCCCCCTACATTTCTCCCACCAAACTTATCTTCCTGATTTGTTACTTGGTTAAAATCGCCCACAAGGCACCATGGATGTTGGAAAGTATTTCGAAAATTTTCAAGATACTTCCAAAAAATGTTTCTAACGGAGGGCGTGGGAGGGGCATATACCAGGGACATTATCCACGAGATTTTATTATCCTTCATAACCGCCAGAGATAATAAAGTGATTCGTGCTTGGTAACAATCGGAGCTCAATTTTACTTTCTTTCCGTAAACACCATATACCTCCTTGGTACCCTCTTGCTTCAATCAAGCTATGACTTTGGAGAATTGGCGAAGACTTCAAGATTTTGTCCGCTCTATGGCTTGTCGTTCTCGTTTCCATCACACAAAGTAAGTCGTGTCGTAATTCCTCATATACTCTTTCAAATCGTCAAAGAATGAGGTGGAAGAAGCACCTCGACAATTCCAAATCATAAAATTCATTAATTATCCGCATGGGAGGGAACAACAGGGCTTAGCACCCCTAATTGGAGCATTTCTTCTAATCTGGAATGGCATGGGTCGACCACTTCTAGGGCATATTCGCTTGGTTCTCCCATGCGCTTTGAGAGCCATATTATCGGTGGATTGTGCTTAATGTATACCTGATTCCCTTGAGACTTGGTCGAGCCAGCAACTTGTGAATTATAACCTTCAATAGCTCGGTCTTGGGCATTAATTGGATGGGTGGACACATCTTTAAAAGAAGTGATCAAAGTACCATCTCCAACAATTAATGTCGAGTGTCTTTTACCTTGATATTGAGAAGTATTTTGGTTTAGGAGTGGGGATTCCTTTCTTTTATCCCCTGAAAGGGATGGGGCGGATATATTATGCCGAGATGATATTTTCGTCTTTAGAGCATCGTTTTTTGATCGAACTGAGATCGATGGGGCTCCACCATACTGAGGAACTTCTTCCATTCGTTTTTTCATAGCTCGAAATTCATCTGATTCATCTTCTTCCATAATCGTCCCATTCTCTTCTGTTTCCTCTACATTAAGGACATTAAAACGAGAGCCCGGGGTTCTTGCTTCTTGTGGTTTCAAGGTCTCTCTTGTTGTCTGTTGATTTCGATTAGAGTTTCCCCCAAGCATCTGCATGTTGGAGATTATTCGATTACCTCTACCTTTAGTCGGTCCTCTTCTTCCGCTTGTAGCAAGCATCCAAGGTCCAAAAGGCCTTTCCGGGGTAGGCCCAGACGGCTGCTTATTAGCATTTGCAGTATTATCATTTTCAACCGGAACATCTTCAGCTTTCTCCATCCAAGGACACTCTTGCGTCTTATGGCCGAAACGCCCACATTCAAAACACAGCATTTGCAAGCCCTCATATTCAATTTTCAGTTTATGACCATTAAACACAAGATGAGTACGAAGAATCACTTTGAAATCTACCTCTATACAAATTCGAGCAAAACGCGCTCTAGTTCCAAATTGTGTGTGCATATCTATTTTGACAGGCTTACCGATCTTCTTAGCAAGATCCGCTAGGATATCTTCCTCAAACATCTCGTGAGGTATCTGACGGACCCGGATCCATATCAATGTCGAAGTGATCTTCTCATTAGCAGGGATGAAAAAAGGCCTCCATTTGGACACGGCTAGATAGTGTCCCTGTATAATCCAAGGACCTTCCATCAGAGCAAAATTGTAATCTTCCTTATGCGTGAACCGAACCACATAGAATCCCAAATCAAGATCTATCAGCTGAATACTTCCATTTTTGCACCAGAGGGTAGACAATCTTTGATGCAGAACCCGGTAGGAAATGTTGCGGCCTAGGGGTTTTAGTATCAACGCCCGTCTCCAAGGTCGCCAAAGATCGGCACATCGATCCAATGGGATTTCAACGCTGTCGTCATCAATTTCCGGTCCCCTCCATTTCTCCGGAGTAGAAAGCCAATCTGCAATGTCACTCTCGTCTTCATCTTCACCCGTATAATAAATGGTCGATTGCGGCTGCTGACGGAGAATATCAACGCCACCTCGAACGCCCCAGACTGACTGTGGTTGTGGACGTTGCTCTGCTTGAGAGAATGGCGGACCTTTGTCTCTATCTCGTGGGATACCATCTTCTTCTTGAGGGTCCCCATCCGCCTCCATCACGAATCGATTCCATGAGGGAGGATAGGATTTGGATATTTCCTGGAAAAAAAATACTAGCAAAGATGATACTCCTTTTCAGATTTAGATATATGCTCTCATGACATATTAATTGTATTGTATAAACAATTAATATATCATAAAGTAACTCTATTTTGTCCTATTATGTAATAGCCGACTCTAGCAATTAATACTACCCGACTCTAGCACTTAATACTCTACTCCTAGCACATTTTACTTTACTAGGACTTTTCTCATTCATGCTTGTATCTATTTATACTCATTCTTTTATCATGAATAAGTAAGTTGAGTTTACTCAAGTATTATTGCTTTCTCAAACACTCTTCATGGTATCGGAGCCATAATCTTCTTTAATCCACTGCAAAATCTCCTATTTTTTCAAGAATGTCTTCATTATCCGACGCCTCTTCATCCTCAGTAGAGTCCCAGCAGCCTCAGCAGGCTGGGGTCACTGAAAACTATTCTTTTAAAAATCACAGACTTGATGGCAACAACTATATAATGTGGTCAAGATCTATGAAAATGTATATCTCAGGCCAGAGCAAGATGGGATACTTGTCCGGCTCCAAACCTGCCCCTGCTGAAACTGACCCCAAGTTTGAAGCATGGGATACATAAAATAACTAAGTCATGACCATCCTCACGAGGTCAATGACAAAAGAGATCAGTGAGAACTTCATGATGTATGACACTGCTAAGGATATCTGGGATAATGCCAGAGACATTTACTCAAAAAAGGACAATACATCTGAGGTATATGAATTTGAAACCCAAATTCAAAATTGCAGACAAGGAGATCTGTCTGTAACTCAGTACTTCAACCAACTATCTAAGGCATGGCAACACCTAGATATGTTGGAAACTCACCCATGGAAGGATGTAGAGGATGCTACCTTATACAAGGATATCATTGAGAAGAAGATGGTATTTAAGTTCCTTACAGGACTGAACTCATCCCTTGATGATGTTAGAGGTAGAGTTCTTGCTACTAAACCTCTCCCCAACCTCAAATCTGTGTTTGCTGAAGTCAAACATGAGGAAAGCAGGAGAAAAGTAATCTTTGCCAAAGCAACCTGTGATCACTCTACTGATAGCTCAGCAATGATGGTGGTCAGGAAGCCTACTGAGGTCACTGAGACTTACAGGAAACTTACTGAGAAGACAGGAAAGTTGTTTTGTGACCACTGCAAACGCACAAATCACACCAAGGACACTTGCTGGAAACTAAATGGTAAGCCTAATTCTTCTAAACCCTCCAAACCAACCAGGGAGAGTCAGGGCTGGCATGTCCGTGAAGAAGGGAACAAAGACACTACTTTGGATGCTCAGTTTGCTGCCTTCAAAGCCTTCATTGCTCAACAAAAGGAAGTTAGTTCTATCACTGACATAGCTACACATGCTAAAATAGGTATATTCCCCTCACCTCTCAGTAGTGATACTTGGATTGTTGATTCTGGGGCATCATCCCATATGACTGGTAACAAGAGGCTCTTATCTCACTTTAAGCCCTGTCATCAGATCCACAATATTAAGATTGCTGATGGATCTACTTCATGTGCACAAGGTTTTGGAAATGTTAAACTTACTGATAAGATCTACCTACATGATGTCCTATTTGTTCCAAAATTAGATCAGAACCTTATATATCGCACAAGAGACTCACTAAAGACCTAAATTGGACAGTCATGTTTAATAACAATCAGTGTATTTTCCAGGATCTTTCTTCGCAGGAAGTGATTGGGAGAGCTAAATCCTGCTCAGGACTGTTTATGATCAACGCTGCTGAAGATAGAAAAGTGAAGACTGAAACTGCCTCAGGAGCCTGTAACCAAACCTTAGACAATATCATGTTATGGCATTATAGACTAGGTCATCCAAGTTTTGGTTATTTAAAATCTTTATTTCCTGAATTGTTTAAAGGATGTAATCTTAGTGACCTTCAATGTGATATTTGTCATTTTGCCAAACTTACTAAATCTGTGTATACTAAAATATCTTACATACCCTCCACACATTTCACTTTAATTCATAGTGATGTCTGGGGACCTTCAAGAGTTAAACGTATAACAGGAAAGAGGTGGTTTGTCACCTTCATTGATGATCACACCAGGATCACATGGCTGTTTCTGATGAAAGATAAATCTGAAGTTGGAACCATCTTCCAAGAGTTCTATAACATGGTATCCACTCAATTTGACACTAATATTAAAATCTTAAAAACAGATAATGCCCTGGAATACTATGAGTCCAACCTCAGCACCTTCCTGAATGATAAGGGAATTGTTCACATCATGAGTGTGTGTAGACACCTCAAAGAGAATGGGGTTCTTTGAGAGGAAGAAACAGCACTTACCTGAGATGGCTCGATCAGTCATGTTCACCACACATGTGCCTAAATACATGTGGGGTGAAGCTATATTAACCGCCACATATCTGATCAACAGGTTACCCAGCAGAGTGTTAGGGTTCAAGACTCCCATCCAAACCCTACTGACAACTCATCCCTGTCCTCATCTCATTGCTGACTTGCCTCAAAAAATCTTTGGATGTACTGTGTTTGTCTATATTCATGCCCAACATAGAAGCAAACTTGACCCCAAAGCTCATAAGTGCATTTTCCTTGGTTTTACTAAAGACAGGAAGGGCTACAAGTGTTATTCTCCCGCTGATAAAAGATTCTACCACTCTATGGATGTAAAATTCTTTGAAAAAACTCCTTACGACAGCAACCCTACTGACACTTTCACAAATGGAAACCTGATTGAAACAGAAACACTTCCCTCTTCTCATAGTCCTCTAACTCCAACTGCACACTCAGTTGAGGAACTTGAGGCTTTGCCAATCCCTATACCAACTCCTAATATTCAGCAACCTCATGAGACTCATCAGCCTTCTGACTCTGAACTCCCTACACTCCATCGAACCTCAAAGAACTCTGCGATACTCCACAACCTCCTGAACTCTTTGATATACCTCAAAGAACCTCGATACTCCTGAACATACTGATATTGATAACAGACCCATTGCTATCCGAAAGGGAAAGAGATCATGTACTGACCACTCTATTCATAATTATGTGTCATATGATCACTTGTCACCTGCTTTTGCTATGTTTACACATGATTTGGATACTCATTCCATTCCTATGAATATACAGGAAGATCTCAAACATGACAGGTGGAAGGCTGCTGTCAAAACTGAAATGACTGCACTTATTGACAACCATACATGGGACCTCACCACTCTCCCACAAGGAAAGAAGACAGTCAGCTGTAAATGGCTATTTACCATCAAGTACAATGCTGATGGTACTATTGACAAGTACAAAGCTAGACTGGTTGCTAGGGGATTCACTCAAACCTATGGACTTGACTACAAAGAGACATTTGCACCTGTGGCAAAGCTCAACACAGTCAGGGTGCTGATCTCCCTTGCTGTCCAACTTGACTGGCCACACCACCAATTGGACATCAAGAATGCCTTCCTAAATGGTGACCTCACTGAGGAAGTCTATATGACTGTACCTCCTGGTTTTACCAACACCCACACTAAAGGGAAAGTTTGTAAACTGAGAAAATCTCTATATGGCCTGAAACAGTCCCCAAGAGCATGGTTTGGCAAACTTACTTCTGTGGTTAAAGCTGCTGGATATCATCAGTGCAACTCAGATCACACCATGTTTATCAAAACAACCAACCAGAGAAGATCCATCCTTATTGTCTATGTGGATGATATCATCCTTACTGGTGATGACCCTGCTAAGATCCACACATTGAAGACCCTACTGGCAAAAGTGTTTCAAGTTAAAGATTTGGGCTACCTCAAGTACTTCCTTGGCATGGAAATAGTAAGAAACAGCCAGGGTATATCAGTCTCACAGAGGAAGTATGTGCTGGACCTGCTGAAGGAAACTGGCATGCTAGGGTGCAAACCAGCTATCTCTCCAGTAGACCCCAGTAATCCACTAGTGCACGGTAATATTGCTGTGAGAAAAGAACAATATCGGAGACTTGTAGGAAAACTCATTTACCTCTCCCATACAAGACCTGATATTGCATATTGGGTTAGCCTTGTCAGTCCGGTTCATGCATTGCCCTACTGAGCACCATTGGGATGCTGTCTACAGAATACTAAGATACTTAAAGTCAACTCCTGGCCAAGGCTTACACTTCACTAAGTCTACCGAAAGATCAGTGAAGGTCTATACTGATGCTGACTAGGCTGGTTGTCATATAGACAGAAGATCCACCACATGCTATTGTTCATATGTATGGGGTAATCTTGTCACTTGGAGAAGCAAGAAACAACCTACTGTCTCTAGAAGCAGTGCTGAAGCTGAACTCAGGGCGCTTGTTTTGGGCATTTGTGAAGCATTGTGGGTGAAAAAGAGTCCCATCGACCTTCAAAGAACCCCGAAAGAACCTATCATCCTCTGCTGTGATAATAATTCATTATTATGCATGGCAGAGGATCCTGTTCATCATGGTAAGACAAAACATGTGGACATTGACAGACATTTCCTTAAAGAGAAGATTGATGCCCAGATCATTCAACTTCAATATGTTCCCTCAGCAGACCAGAATGCTGATATTCTCACCAAGGCCATTCCACCGCTTATGTTCAGCAGACTAAGTAGCAAACTTGGCTGTATTGACATAAACAACCCAGTTTGAGGAGGGGTGTGGAAATATTATATTAATTGTTTATGCGTTACTTGTGTAACATGACATATTAATTGTATTGTGAAGGGTGCAAACCAGGTCGTATTGCTTATCTCATTGATTTTCTCATTTTCACCCATTTATATCCATATACTGCGTGCTCCACTTTGTGTAGATCGATGAAGCTAACTGCATGTGGAGATGGAGGGAACCCAGTTGCGCGACACACTTATCTCCCAATACCAGATTGACTGGACGCACCCCTCCATTTTTTGTTGGGGTGCAATTCAAGTGTTTTTGTTCCTTTTCTCTACTATTGTCTGGAGTTTGTATGTTTTTTTACCATATTCCTGGTGTGCTTATGTTGCGGACAGATCACCACCTTGCAGTTTGTCTGGCCCTTACATATGGCTGCAGCTTAGAGGATTGTGCTAACCTTTGGACGCACCCCTACCACATTGCTAGAGGTGCAACCCAGGTGTTTTTGTTGCTTTTGCCGTCAACCATTGTGCTCATACTTATTCTGGTGTTTGATATTGCCCCTTGTGTGTTTGGTACAGCTTCTAGTATGGGTTTCGTAGCTCACTTTACGGATGGGTCATGTCAAAATTTCAAGAGGAAGGGCTGCAAGCTTCTTCGAACCAAGAAAGTTCACACGAGGATGCGAATGGGTCTTCGGCATTTCATGCATAAAGGCAGCATTTATTTCAATCTGAATCCCACTGATGTAATTATTTATAGGGCAGGGAATTTTTCGGGGGTGCATAGAGCGAGTACTCTTCCCTGTGTGATGGATTACACTGGGTTTGCCACACATAGGGTTTAAGGAGGCCATGCTATGCACTCTATCACGTAAACTTGGGGCAGGCCGGGATATGGCACTCAACTTTGTAGCTCTTTATTTCGTTTATTAATAAAATAAAGTTGCTTTAATATATATATATATATATATATATATATATAATAAAGTAACTATATTTTGTCCTATTATGTAATAGCCGACTCTAGCAATTAATACTACCCGACTCTAGCACTTAATACTCTACTCCTAGCACTTTTTACTTTACTAGGACTTATTATTGCTTTCTCAAACTCTCTTCACAATGGCTAGAAGGTACCTCATTTGTTAGGGAAACTAACCGTTTAACATGTTGTCTAGAAATAAAACATAGATATACATATGAAGTATGAACAGAAAACATACAATTCATATGCAACAATTATATAAACCGAAAATGACAAAAGAAGGATAAATGCGTAAATTTATAGACTGCATGCGACGAATGCATCAAACTATCATTGAGATGATTTTGCGTTGGTTATGTGTTCACTATTATCACAATCGTCTTTCAAGATACAACAAGTTTTTATTTCCGTTCAAAGTGGCACTTCAATTGAATATATAGAAGATAGTGATCCCGATCAAGAATCGAACCAGCATTATTACCCAAACTAAATGGGTAATTGTAATATTCTGATTTTTGGGAAATGGCAGACGTGTCATTTTTTGAAACGAAATATTGGGTTCAGTTCATTTTATTCGGAGTTTAAGTATTTTATTAAATATATGTATATAATTTCGATATTTATATATATGTATTAAGGAAAAATCTGATTTTAAGTAAAAAGGGGTAATTAAGGAAATAAGTTATTTGGGGAAAAAGCTTATTTAAGGAAAAATAAGTCCCATTATACGTTAAACCTATTGGTAATCAGAATATTTCTTCCACGTTCTTGAGAAAGCACGACTGGGAGCAAGAGGGGAGCCAGAGAGTTTTTCTACGATATCTCACAGAGTTTTAAACCGTTTTTAGATCCGTGAAAAGCGCTGGAATCGTTGTGAAGAGGGCATCGTTTCAGTAGTAAAAGTTTGTGGCTTTGTCAAGGTATGTGAATTCGACCTACCTGCTGTTCTTGGTTGAGTTTTGAAGATCAAAACTCATACCTTTCGTAGTTTGTTGTTTTTTGGAATCCTATGATCGGTTTTAATGCGAATTCGAATTGATCATATAGGTTTCTCTGCAAAAGTGTTCGAGTTGCTGCTATTTTTCTGAGTTTGGGACTTGGATTAGCTTGCTAAAAGGTAAGAGGATCTTCCTACAAGTTAATTTATGGTTTATTAGGTTTTATGTTGAGGTTTGATATGATTTTATGTTAGAAATCATACCTTCATGTTGCCAAAGGATTTGGAGTTGTTAAGGTAGATAAAAGTCATGTTTTTCTGCTATTTTTCTGAGTATTTTGATGTTGAACAAGTTTGGATTTGATTAGAGATCGAAAAAGTGCATAAAAGTGTGTTTAGGGTGTTTGGTGCGCTCAATGTGCGCACATTGACTAGCAAGCAGCGCGCACATTGTTTGAAGCAGATGCTCTCAGTAGATGGATACCTGCGGGTGTGCGCACATTCCCCTGTAATATGCACACACTGGCAGGGCTGAATGTAATTTTCGCCCAATGTGCACACATTCTCCCAGAATGTGCGCACATTGCCCCTGTTTTTGATAAATAAGCTATTTTAAGCTACGTTTTGAATTTTAAACCTTGATTCATGATCAAATAACATTAATTAAATATGAACAAGCCCTGATTGAGTTTCTGATTCGTTCAGTTAAAACACCGAATGTACTCTTAAAGGGAGTTGAAGATCGGATCCGTCGGAAGGGCATGAAAGGGCTTGTGCTTTGGTGAACTAGAGTTCACCAATGTCTGTGTAATTGATAGGATGTGATGTCTAGTTGTCTAAGTGAGGGAGTAGAGTTGATAAGGTGAGTTTCCTTCTGAAAACACTTAGGTGGCTAGTTAATTCACAATAATAATTACATAAGTGTAGTAAAAGCTAAAACGTCATCTATTCTCGGTTAGACATTGATTCGTTTCGGCAATGTGATACGTTCAGTAAAAGCGAACAACGCTGCTGGCCTATAAATGGCTAAATGGTAGTGGAGGAAATTCGCCGAACGTATATGCATACCGGGGAGAACCCGGGACTATCGGTGCTAATCACCGTAGTTGGCAAGTACATCTCGTGGTGGAATTTTCACCATGCATTGCGTCTTTGTGTAATGATGTAACAAAGATAAGTTAAGTTAGAAACGAATACTCATGACGTGTCGATGGGCATGAAGTGAACCCTAGATTGAGTCGGTCTCACCAAGATAATCTTTTAATAATAACCTTAATTAAATTGTAGCTTCTACTTCTTACTTTGTACAATGTACTTACCTCAAATGTATGTTTAGTTATGTGTTTGGGGGAGAGAAGACGAACGGGTTAGTGAAGATTTCGAAGAGGACTTTGATGACGACGTTTGAGGGCGCCGGAGTTGAAGGCCTTGATTATTTTCTGTTTTTAATTATTTCATAGACTTGGATTATTGTTGGAGATTTTGTAGTTTGATTTTTGTATTTCATTTGGATTCGTTGGTTTCCTTTTGGATGTAATAAGTATTACAATTTCTATCTTTAGTTATTTCTATTTTTGGTTGTTTAAAAAAAATTACCTGAGTCTTTTTGCTTCCGTTTGCTTTAATTTGATACGACATAGTAGAGGATTACGTGTAATATTATTTATTTAATGTTATACGTGCCGAACGTTCCTTTTCCGGATAAGGACTCGGTGTCCGGGAACGGGGCGTTACAGTTGGTATAAGAGAAAAGCGTTCCTTGCTTTACTAGGCTTCTTTTCCTTATGATAAGTTCTTAGACCACTTAGTGACATTCTGATCTCCCTTGATCTCTCAGAATGGTAGTAACCCAAAGAGGTGTTTTTGGAGTTGGGAGTTCTAGAGTTGTACCAAAGGCTAGACAGAATCTGAATGAAGCAACGATTGTTGGAAGAGTGAAGAGTGCTAAGACTTCATTAGAATCATGAACTACCTCAGAATGTTGGTTCTCTTGTACAAAAGGATGTTACCTTTGTGGAGATAAAGGACATATTGCAGAAGTTGGTCCTATAAGAGGTATTTGAAGGAATCAAGGAAAACCATCGAAGAAGTGAAAGTTAACCAACAAAGGTGTTTTCTTTGGACGCAGTCATACCAAGCATCTTTTAGTTTGTTTATTTACCTTAAGTACTTTATGACATGAATCAATTCACGTTGAAAAAGTGCAAAAGTTAATAAACCGACTTTTAGATACGTCAGTAATGGACAACTTAGCTATACTAACTATCAATAGCATAAGAGGTTAAAATTTTTGGTACTAAAAAACATAGCTAAGTAATATAAGCTTACCTTCCAACCATTCGGAAATCTTGCGGACACCATATAGAGGGTTGTTCGTTGGTTAGAATTTGGTTTAGTTTGGTTTTAGCGGTCAAGAGTTGATTTTGGGTTTGGAAAGTTGTAGATCTTCGGTTCTTGGGTTGGTTAGATCAAGTGGTTGTTGAAGATTCAAGTTTGATCAAGTGAAGCTTCTGTTTGAGTGAGAGATGAAGAGAGAATGTGCAAAGGAACTTAAATGGTGTGTTTATAATGAAGGGTGTTAAAGGTTTAGAAAGTGACAAAATATGGTTAATTCTTTGGGTCTAGTGCAAAGGAGTAATCACCCACCAACCAAAGTAACATGGAAGTGGAATATGGAATGGTTAGTGAGTTGTCAGAATTTTACAGCCTATACGGAAAGGAATATGAGTATTATATAAAGAGAATGTTTAGATAATGGAGTTTTCCAGGTGGTGTAAAATTTTTGGAATTTTTGGACGAGAGGAAGTTGGTCAAAACCAAGTTTTTTTGCGGTGTGCATGAGCTGTCAGAATTTCCAGATTTTTACCCCTGAGTTGAGTTGCAGATTGTGACCAAACGGAAAAGAATTTAGACATGGTTCCAAGACAAGATTCATAGACAAAAGAGTCCTCTGCAACATGTCAAAAATTCAGGTCATTTGAAGATGTTTAGCCTATTAAGAACAGAAGAATAAGTGAAGGTGTCACTGCAGAATTTCTGGACAGAGTGTCTGATAGTAAAGTGGACTTTCTGAACAAACCGTGTGGATTATGAAGTTGATGCGATTATTGCGAAGAGAGGAATTGTATATAAGACTTATCAAGATAATGATTACATGCCAAGTAAGAAGCGTCACCCTATAAGAGCTTGTCAGAAAGGTTGTGAAGGCTACTTGTTGTACGCAGTTGATGTGGAGCAAGTGAAGCCTGATTTAGACGAAACCCCTGTAGTCAAGGAATACCATGAAGTGTTTCCGGAAGAGTTACCGGGAAACATGCCGGATAGAGAAATAGAGTTTGAGATCAAGTTGGTACCCGGAGCGGCACCAGTTGCTAAGGCACCCTATAGGATGGCACCGGCTGAATTGAAGGAATTGAAAGCTCAACTTAAGGATATGCTTTAAAGGAATATAATTCAGCCTAGTACTTCGCCTTGGGGAGCCCCATTGTTGTTCGTTAAGAAGAAAGATGGTAGCATGAGGATGTGTATAGATTACAGAGCGTTGAATTACCTCACCATCAAGAATAAATACCTTTTGCCAAGGATTGATGATTTGTTTAACCAGTTGCAAAGCAAGAGAGTGTTTTCTAAGATTGATCTTAGGTCAGGGTATCATCAGTTGAAGATCAAGAGCAGATATACCGAAGACGGCTTTTAGTACAAGGTATGGACATTATGAGTTCTTGTTTATGCCTTTTGGACTCACTAATGCTCCATCCGCATTTATGGATTTAATGCAGCGTGTTTTCATGCCTTACTTGGATAAGTTTGTGATAGTGTTCATAGATGACATCCTAATTTACTCTAAGGATGATAAAGAGCATGAAGAACACTTAAGGATAGTGTTGGGTACTTTGAAGAGGAACCAGTTGCATGCTAAGTTCTCAAAGTGCGACTTTTGGTTAGATCAAGTGAGTTTCTTGGGTCATGTCATTTCTGGAGATGGCATTAAGGTTGATCTTGCGAAGATTGAAGCAGTTGAGAAGTGGTCCAGACCGACTACCGTTTCAGAGGTTAGAAGTTTTCTCGGTTTGGCTACCTATTATAGGAAGTTTGTACAAGACTTCTCAAAGATAGCTACACCACTTACCCGACTTACTCAAAAGAATGTAAAGTTTGAGTGGACCAGTGAGTGTGAAGAGGCTTTTGAAACGCTGAAAAAGAAGTTGACTACAGCCCTAGTTTTGGCAGTTCCGGAGATCTTTGATAATTATGACATTTACACAGATGCTTCAGGACAAGGTTTGGGTTGTGTGTTGATGCAAGGAGGGTAAGTGATCGCTTATGCATCCAGACAGTTGAAGGTGCATGAGAAGAATTACCCAACACACGACTTAGAGTTGGCAGCAGTAGTGTTCGCCTTAAAGATTTGGAGGCACTACTTGTATGGAGTTAGGGCTAGGATCTTCACCGATCACAAGAGTTTGAAGTATTTCATTGTTAGGAAATCTACGCGGGAACGCAGCGGAATTCAAAATTTTGATTTCCTTTTACCCAAGATCGACTTCGTTTAAGCAATAAACAAATAAGTAGTAGACGGTGGTTACCTTGGTTGATCTATAAGATCGACGCTTTGACCGCCTAAGGAGAGTAGTTCTGCATAGAGCTGCCCAAGTGTTCGGCCTCTACCGCTAGTCCACACGAACAGCCCGCCGGAATCCTATCACGGATTGCTATTGGAAAACACCGGTTGCTAGACCGGCCTTTTTTCCCTCTCTCCAACTCTCTATAGGATGCTCTCTATTTTTCACAAGAACTATGAGCTCTTGCAATTGTGATGTACAAAAGAGCTTGACACCCACCTCTTATTTATAGTAGAAGTGGCGCCATATCAATGTGTGGAGGAGAAGAAAATATTTTTTCAATAAAATAAGGAAAATATATTTGATTGATTTATCTCATTTATTACAATATCTCATATTAAATAAATCTAGGATATTGTCAATATCTCATATTGAATATTTCCAAGATATTGTCAATATCTTATATTGACTATATTTATCTTATTACCATAAATCAATTTACACATGTGTATATATATCACATATATATTACACAAAATAAATCTATATAATATATAAACTTTGGAAACAAGTGTGCACATGCACATCATATGTGCAAATCACTCATGTATGTACATATTTATAAATATTAATATCTAATATTAATATATGGTAATACCATTAATTAAATTGCACAATCCAAGTGTATCTTATACACATTGAAAGTGGCGCCCCATATCCCAAAGATTTGGCATCCGGAACATTCTTTAATTAATATAATATTATTAATATCTTGTATTTAATTTTTTCATAATAAATAAATACCACCATATTAATTTACCACTATAATCTTTATAGTACGAGATAAACTTTCCTTATTTGGTTATCATCTATAACCACATTTTAATCCGGCTAGATGTTCTTATATGTGTGGCCCGATAGGCTTCCGAATATGTTGGCCGTAGACACAAAGTGCAAATTACGAAAATGTCCTTCATGCCTAACGATCACGGGATAGCGTCTAGCAACACACCGTGACCCTCAATCATCGAAAGAGTCAAATGCAATGACTACTACCTTTCATGTGAAACAGTTACCGTGTAACTTACAATCCTATCGCTGTAATAATATCCATACGGTCGTACGTCGAGTGTCAAACATTAACGACCGTATCTTATAATATGGATATCATGATCTCTCGAAGTAACTCATTTACTCCCACTTTGCAAAGATTCACGAGAGTAAGACATTCCTTATAAGAAGGCCATTTCGGATATTCGATCCCAATCATAGATACGCGATTCCCGGACGATCAATCATGTATACTCCCCCATGCTTCAATATCATACCCAATCACTACCGCATGATCGCCCCGTGGCTAGGGGAAACCTCAATAGTGTCAAAGCATGACAATCCACACCGTGATGCCATGAAGACTCCGGTCTTAAGGATAATTACACAACCGTCACATAGTGTGACACTTATCCGTGTAAGTGGGTCAGTCTAACGTATGCATTCTCTAATACACGTCCACGTACAGTCCAAGAGTCTCTTCACTTTGATAGATTTAGATCTATCCCCGCCTAAAGACGTAAGACATCTAATACGTGCTAGTCTGTTCATACTATCAATGCCCTGTTTAATAGTACATCAGCCTAGAGACATTTAAGTACCAAACTTATTAAAGTGATTAGAGATCTCATCAACCATAATCGCTTATCATGGTTTCTCTATCACAGTTTAATACTAAGGACGTTATCATATAACAATTCATAATTGGTTCTTTAAAAGAACATATATATGACAACAGAAAAGCCATTTAATATATGTATAAACATAAAAAAATAGTAGAAATGATCCGACCCGGTCGGATCCGGTCCAACCCGATTGGGTTTACGACACTATTCCAACATTCTTTACCCAAGAGAATCTGAATATGAGACAAAGGAGATTGTTAGAGTTTGTTAAGGATTTTGACTTGGATATTCAGTACCATCCGGGTAAAGCAAATGTGGTAGCAGATGCTTTGAGCAGAAAACCAATGTTTGCAGTTTCGAGCGTTGAAGACGTTGCAGAGAGGTTAGATGGGCTGCAAATCTTGAGTTTTGATAATATTGAAGAACGGTAGTTTGTGGCACCATTGTTAGCAAGGCTTGAGTTGATGGATGATATTCGGGAAAGGCAAGATGAAGACCCAATTTTGGTTGACTTGAAGCGAGTTGCAAGGGAAAAGCCTACAATAGGATATGTGTTAGATAAGAATGGGAACCTTTGGTACCAAGATCGTTTGTGTGTGCCTAATGTTGCTGATTTGAGGTAGAGAGTTATGGAAGAGGCACATACGATTGCTTTTGCAGTTCATCCCGGAGCTACTAAAATGTACAGAGATTTGAAGGAGAAGTTTTGGTGGCCCTCGATGAAACTGGAGATAGCCAAGTTCGTTGCAGAATGTGACACTTCTCAGAAGGTTAAGACAGAGCATAGAAGACCAGGATGAATGCTTAAGCCATTGGATATCCCCGAATGGAAATGGGATAAGATCACGATGGATTTCATCACCGGTTCACCTAAGACAAGAGGCGGTCATGATGCGATTTGGGTGATTGTGGATAGATTGACCAAATCCGCTCATTTCTTACCATATAAGGTTGATATGTCCTTGAAGAAGATGACGACACTATACTTGGATAATATAGTGAAGTTACACGGAGTACCTATCTCGATAGTTTCGGATCGTGATCCGTGTTTCGTCAGTCGGTTTTGGAAAAGTTTACAAGTAGCTTTTGGAACCAAGTTGGATTTGAGTACGGCCTTTCATCCTCAGACAGATGGACAATCTGAGAGAACCATCTAAACACTTGAAGATATGTTGAGAGCTTATGTTTTGGAAGTAGGCGGATCATGGGATGATTACTTACCGGTAGCGGAGTTTGCCTACAACAACAGTTATCATGCAAGTATAGGCATGCCACCGTTTGAAGCTTTGTATGGAAGAAGATGTAAAACGCCGCTATTTTGGGATGAAGTCGGGGAAAGGCAAGTCACTGGGCCGGAATTGGTTAAGCAAGCCAAAGAAAGAGTTCAGTTGGTTAAGAAGAATCTGAAGGCAGCACAAGATAGGCAGAAGAGTTGGGCAGATGTTAGAAGAAGACCTCTTGAGTTTGAAGTTGGTGAAAGAGTGTATCTACGAGCTTCACCAATGAAAGGAGTTAAACGTTTTGGACAAAAGGGAAAGCTAAGCCCGAGGTACGTTGGACCTTTTGAAATTCTGGAAAGAATTAGACCTTTAGCTTATAAGCTTAAACTACCGGAATCAATGTCAAGAGTCCACAACGTGTTTCATGTTTCGATGTTGAAGAAGTGTTTGTCGAAGAGTATGTTGGAACCACGGTTGATCCGGAAGTTCTTCAGGATAATCTTGCGTATGATGAGAAACCGATCAGAATTTTGGACCGGAAGGAAAAGATGATTAAGATACGGTTGATCTCTTTGGTTTTGGTCCAATGGAGCAATCATTCACCCGAGGAGGCAACTTGGGAAGTTGAAGAAGATATATGATCAGCGAGTTCCCATATTTTATGGACTTACTAGGTATGTTCTAGTTTCGAGGACGAAACCCCTTTTAAGGGGGAAGGAATGTAATATTCCGATTTTCAGGAAAGGGCAGACGTGTCATTTTACGAAAACGAAATATTGGGTTCAGTTCCTTTTATTCGGAGTTTAAGTAATTTATTAAATATATGTATATAATTTCGAGATTTATATATATGTATTAAGGAAAAATCTGATTTTAAGTAAAAAGGAGTAATTAAGGAAATAGGTTATTTGGGGAAAAAGCTTATTTAAGGAAAAATAAGTCCCCTTATATGTTAAACCTATTGGTAACCAGAATATTTCTTCCACGTTCTTGAGAAAACGCGGCTGGGAGCAAAAGGGGAGCCATAGAGTTTTTCTACGATATCTCACAGAGTTTTTAACCGTTTTTAGATCCGCGAAAAGCGTTGGAATCGTTGTGAAGAGGGCATCGTTTCAGTAGTAAAAGTTTGTGGCTTTTTCAAGGTATGTGAATTCGACCTACCTGCTGTTCTTGGTTGAGTTTTGAAGATCAAAACTCATACCTTTCGTAGTTTGTTGCTTTTTGGAATCGTGTGATCGGTTTTAATGCGAATTCGAATTGATCATATAGGTTTCTCTGCAAAAGTGTTCGAGTTGCTGCTGTTTTTCTGAGATTTGTACTTGGATTAGCTTGCTAAAAGGTAAGAGGATCTTCCTACAAGTTAATTTATGGTTTATTAGGTTTTATGTTGAGGTTTGATATGATTTTATGTTAGAAATCATACCTTCATGTTGCCTAAGGATTTGGAGTTGTTAAGGTAGATAAAAGTCATGTTTTTCTGCTATTTTTTTGAGTATTTTGATGTTGAACATGTTTGGATTTGATTAGAGATCGAAAAAGTGCATAAAAGCGTGTTTAGGGTGTTTGGTGCGCTCAATGTGCGCACATTGATTAGCAGTGTGCGCACATTGCTGAAACAGAATGCTACTGTAGATGGACAGCCTCTGGAGTGTGCGCACATTCCCCTGGAATGTGCACACACTGGCAGGGCTGAATGTAATTCTCCCAGAATGTGCGCATATTGCCCCTGTTTTTGATAAATAAGCTATTTTAAGCTATGTTTTGAATTTTAAACCTTGATTCATGATAAAATAACATTAATTAAATATGAACAAGCCCCGATTGAATTTCTGATTCGTTCAGTTAAAACACCAAATGTACTTTTAAAGGGAGTTGAAGTTCGGATCCGTCGGAAGGGCATGAAAGGGCTTGTGCTTTGGTGAACTAGAGTTCACCAATGTCTGTGTAATTGATAGGATGTGATGTCTAGTTGTCTAAGTGAGGGAGTAGAGTTGATAATGTGAGTTTCATTCTGAAAACACTTAGGTGACTAGGTAATTCACAATAATAATTACATAAGTGTAGTAAAAGCTAAAACGTCATCTATTCTCGGTTAGACACTGATTCGTATCGGCGATGTGATACGTTCAGTAAAAGCGAACAACGCTGCTGGCCTATAAACGGCTAAATGGCAGTGGTGGAAATTCGCCGAACGTATATGCATACCAGGGAGAACCCGGGACTATCGGTGCTAATCACCGTAGTTGGCAAGTACATCTCATGGTGGAATTTTCACCATGCAGTGTGTCATTGAGTAATGATGTAACAAAGATAAGTTAAGTTAGAAACGTATAGTCATGACGTGTCGATGGGCATGAAGTGAACCCTAGATTGAGTCAGTCTCACCAAGATAATCTTTTAATAATAACCTTAATTAAATTGTAGCTTCTACTTCTTACTTTGTACAATGTACTTACCTCAAATTCATGTTTATTTATGTGTTTGGGGGAGAGAAGACGAACATGTTAGTGAAGATTTCGAGGAGGACTTTGATGACGACGTTTGAGGGCGCCGGAGTTGAAGGCCTTGATTATTTTCTATTTTTAATTATTTCATAGACTTGGATTATTGTTGGAGATTTTGTAGTTTGATTTTTGTATTTCATTTGGATTCGTTGGTTTCCTTTTGGATGTAATAAGTATTACATTTTCTATCTTTAGTTATTTCTATTCTTGGTTTTTAAAAAAAAATTACCCGAGTCTTTTTGCTTCCGTTTGCTTTAATTTGATACGAGTCATACGACATAGTAGAGGTTTACGTGTAATATTATTTATTTAATGTTATACGTGCCGAACATTTATTTTTTCCGGATAAGATTTCAAATTATCCTAATGCAGCGTTCATGATAATTAACACCTAAACCGGCGTGTTCGCATTGTACAATGTTAGACCCAAACTTGACCCGGACGGACAACGACACACGCGTGCGGTGAACCATTAAGCATGTAAGTCCTCCATGATACACAACAACGTCCATGCTCCCTGGGGTACACCCTGATATGCATATTTGCATCTTATATATATGGAGAGTTAAAAGAGAGAATATCGAGCAATAATGTCGTACAAGGGAGTTGAACCTTACTTCAACTTCTTTTCTATAAACATAAAATTTAATAAAATTTAATGACATTGAATCACTTTTTTAATCCGTGACCAATACTTTCTTAACGCTACTTTCTTTGTATTTTGTCTGCTTTCTTAAGCAAAATTTTAATGTATAAATACCTTTTTTTTAATATCAAACATACTTTAATCAAGCACTGTGGGAATCTGATCTCCATCCACCCATAGTCAAAGGGCACAAAAATACAAAAGTGTCTCTATCCCATAATATATTCTTCTCTAAAACTTTTTTTTTTTTCCTTTAATTTTTCACACACACACACACACACATATATATATATATATATATATTGACAGAAACGATAACACAACTATATAACGCATGCAAATTTTAGCCTATACTGAGACTCAAATCCAGCCAGGATCTTCGGGTCGTGAGGCCTCATCAATAACTACTAGATAGACATAGATAAATATGATGCGCTCATATCGCTTATTAATTATAACACTTTTATAACAATGATATCTTTAAAAAACTATCGGGTACGAAGCAGTGGCGGATCTACTCGAGTTGGAGAACATATATCCCCACTCTATTTTCAAAAAAGTTAATTATTTAAACGATATAATCTTTTTTTGTTAAATTAAATGATACAGAATATACGTACCTTTTGGTGTCTTCATTTGGAAAATACTTGTGTGGAGAGGGATTTTGAGGTGAAGTGACGGGTGAAACGATCAGAACCACACAGTTTAAAAACAGAATGAAACTGTATGGTGTGTGTCTCCACACGTGTCATCGTATGAAGACACCACATAAGAACCACCATTTTCATTTGTGTTTTCAATTTTCTTCGATATCTTCAATAACTTTAGTTTATGGACCTGTCACTAGTATAAAGCCGTGAAGGGACATGGAGGGGCGAAACTCTTATTCGGGAGTTCTCGTGTACACAGATTCGTTAGATTTATAACATATGTATGAGAGATATATTATAATTTATCTTATTGTATACATGTCATAGATCTAATGGATCGATGCATAGCGAAGATGGTTGATGTGGGGTAAGTTTGCATGTGAATTATTGGGGGGAGGAAATAAGGAAAATAAAGAATCTCTTTTGTAAGAAGTCAAAGTTGGTAGCGCCAATTCATGCAGATAAACGACAAGCTCTATGTTTGTTCACGCGGTTGGTGGGGAATATATAAATGTGATATTCATGATTTTTGTATTGAAAATATTATTGTCATAAAAATATATATATTATTGTCGTAACAGTTGTGTTAATAACAATAATCTCACTTTTTGTAAAGCAAAAAAATAAAAAATAACAACCTTACCGTATTATAACGATCGATAAAATATAATTTTATACTATTACTCGTTATCTAAGATTCATAGATTAATCGTTGTACCAGGCTTTTAGGCCTTGTATCCTCTTTCTTGTTTCATATTATTATCCACCAAGAAGTATTATCCTTCAGTGGTTCAATTTTTAAAGACTATGTATACTTTTTGTTTATTTAAAGAAGTCGATATAGGATATCGAATTTCACAACCTAACTCAAAGATAAGATTATCACTACACCACCCGTGAAATTTTGCTCGTGGAGTCACTTGCATGCCTAAATTATGTAAATTTGGTGTTTTGTCTCAATTCATTTTTTTCCCTTCTTTTATCATTTATTTTCCTTTATAGTTTTTCTGGTGCTAGCTCAAAACAACGATGTTTTACGGCTTTAAACATGCATTGTTCCTTTCATTACACTGAATGGTGCAGCGGATGATTCAACTACTCATTTATAATGTGAACAAAATCTGACATAAAATGTAATTTTTGTCATCAAAAATCAAAACGACGCTTTTTGGTGACTTACGTACACTTCACAAAAGCTTTCACCGGAGGAGATCCGAACTCTGCCCTGTTTGGTTTCGGGTTGGGTCGGGGTTGAATGAATTCAAGAAAGACAAGGTAAAATAAAATATAGTGAAATAATGATTATAAAGTTGAAAATTTTATGTTGAAATGATTGATGAGAGAAATTTTAATGAAAAATTATCTAGAAAAAGTTTTAAATAGGGTAATTAAAGAAATGATTGATGAGAGAAATTTTAATGAAAAATTATATAGAAAAAGTAATGGTCAAATAGTGTAGTGGGTGAATAAAATGAATTGATTAATATTATTTTATTTGTTTACGTTGAATGATTGATGAAAGAATTTATAATAAAATAATGATAAATAAGATAATGAAATAAATAAAATATTGAGTTTGATCCAAATGGATCCAACCCCATCCCAAACCAAACAAGGTGGGAAGACAATAATAACTCTCATCTAAGAAACTGTGTTGGTGATTAGAAAAATTGTACACATATATTACAAATATGTAGGTTGGTTTGACTCGCTTATGTAAAAATTGTCAATAATTTTGAAGAATTTGTAATTGTCATTAAACTGAAGATAGTTATAATATCACAATTTAATCATTACGTTTTGACTCTATTCTATTGTTTATTCATTTAAAACAGAATGAAGTCTTATTTAATAATTTATTAAATGGTTAAACCCTAATCGGAATGGTTCTCTCGCCTCCGATCCCACAGGAGTGCGATGAGAGGTTAATCAGGGACCTAGCAGCTCGGGGAAGAGCCTTGCTGTTTATTGCGCTTACCGAAAGGGGCCGGCCCTTTACGGGATTCGAACCCCCACACTCCGGCTTTCGGTCCAGCGTAGACATTACACCACCCCAACCTCTTACCACTAGGTCATATCTAGGGGATCTTATTTAATAATTTATTATCCCAATCAAATTAATAGTAATTAATTGTGGATATTGGCGGCTTGATCGCGAATGCGCATGTGGAGATGGTTGACTATAGTCATTCTATGCAGACCTCTTTGGTGCACTCGGCAGGAGCTTCTTGGCCGTCTGTATGGTCTCCACCCCCTCTGGACATGAGTAAAGTCAATACGGATGCGGCTAGTGTCGGTGGGACAATAGCTATTGGTGTTATCTTTCGTGACCATAGCAGGCATATCATGCATTCGGTTTCGTAGACAATTATGGGCAACCTAGATGTGGAGGCATTGGAGATTACGGCTATCTTTCAGGCACCTTTTCTGGCCTCTGTGCGTGGATACCGACGAGTTATGATTGAGCCCGATTCTTTAGAATGTGTTCACCGTCTCTAGAATGCAGGCACATACATGTCTCCATTGGGCTTCTTAGTCTCTTATTATTTGAATCTGGCTAGGGTTTTGTTGTCTCGCTTGGCGATCTGGTATTAAGCCGGCACATTGTCTTACAAATGCAGTTGGTCTAGTTAGTTGGGGCGGTACTCCACCTGCGAATGTACCTTGCAGCTTGTGGTTTTTATATGATTTAATAAAAGGGGTTGGTTTAAAAGGATTAAAAAAAAAAAAAAAAAAATGATGATCATGACAGTGAAAATAAAAATTTGGTGATAAAGACAAATCCACTAGGTAATGAATAAGGTAAGATTACATGTGATGTGATCCGAAGCTCCATAATCTATAATCCAATGCTTTGAGAAAGAATTAACAGATTTACCTTTAGCACCAGAATTAGGCTTAGCATACGTTCCAGGTCCTTCAAAGTTCGCGCTCAGCACAGCAGCTTGGTTAACAACATGCTCTGGTTCATCTTTCTGACCCCGCCTTTGTGCCAGCCTCATCATATTCATCAAATGATCAAGTTGCTCTTGAGTAAATGGAGCAACAGCCGGTTGAGTGTCCAACTCGTAGTCATGCTCTGTTATATACACTTGATTAACACTTGCCCGTTTATAATCCCAAATCCATTGTTGCTGCAGTAAAATTGACTTCAAATCAAATATTTCACTATTCCATTGTTTATGTGATTTTTTTACAAAAATGACCTCAAAAATAACGTTGAAAAAATATCAAATGAGATGTCTAAATAAAGAGGATGAAAAAAAAAAAATGTGATGAAAGAATTACTATTTTTCGACAACCAGATCAAAATGATATATTCGTTTTTATAGTTGAATATGAGAGAATTTAAATCACAGTGGAATAATGACATGTCCTTTTTACAAAAAAAAAAAGTTCATTGTTTTTTTTTTTGTATATTTCTATGTTCAAATTGTTATTTTTAACCACAAAAAAAAAAAAAAAAAAAACCCTTTAATAAAATGAAACCTTTAAAAAAGTAATTATAATTAACATCCAACAATAATTGCAACATGCAAATAAATCATGGAATTAAATTAATAGTTCTTTCTATAAATCTTGTCATCTTGTTAGTCGACATATGACAAAGTTTGAGATAGCTGGAGATTTGAGTGGTAGGGTACCTTAATCATTTGCATAATACTATGATTAACACTTTGATTATGTTTATTTATCTTTGTCTTTTATAGTTATAATTTTATTTGTTTTATTAAGCCTATACTAATTGTTATGGTTTTTCCATATTTTAGCATCTTTTTCATTAATAAACAGTTCATTGGACAAATTTTTATTTCTTGCATGCAACGTTTTTGGGAAACGGAAACCTGATCTCTTTTATCCTTAATCAAAACAGAAAATGATACAGTCCCTCTCAAAAAGAAACCACATCCCCATTACAATCAAAATATCTTCATCCACTTCAGTTTTATCCTTTTAAGACAATTTTAGTCGGCTAATAGAATTTCCTTAATTAATTAAAATTAGTTTTATTTATGTTTTAGTCGGAAAAGAATGAGTTTCTTCATTGTTCTATCATCGGGTCGGGGACTGAAAACGGTAAGCAGACTACCCATGGGGACTAAAAAAATTATAGTCCATAATCTATCATCAAGCCAGTCACTTTTTTTGATAATCGAGTTAAAGCTAGAATAAAAAAAACTCACGCTCCAATTTGACCAAGTTTAAGTCCGTAGAAAAACTCATCTATCAAACAAATTAAATTTTAAATTCCGTGAAAAATCCAAAATCCCCTATATTATGAGAGGTAGGGAGTACTAAAAATATGAAAATTAGATAAACATATCAAAAAAAAGTTTTTACAACATTAGTCACACGAGTTCTAGAAGAAAAGAAAAAAAAAATGTACAAACAGCCTTTGTAAATTGTATCAATGATACATAACTCTCACTTTACAACCTCCTTGAAAAACACGTCGTTTCGATCAGGTCGTTTCGATCAGGAACGGCTTCAGGAATTTTAAAATACATGATTTATAAACTTAAGGAGAGAATTCACCAATTCATATAAATATAAAGATTGAAGATAACATTCTTCATTAAGTTCAAAGTCTTTGAAAAACAAATAGAGAACCTCTAGAGCCTTTACCTAATCTGATATTTTCATCAATATAAGTAATTTCTAGTTTTACTTCACTTTCTCCACCATATTGCAACTCTAGTCCTCCAACTTTAAGTTGTGGTGGCTCAAACACCACTTGTATCCATTTCTCATCAAGTACTATTAGCTTTCCTGCATGTAAATAAATAGATACAAACCCGATTTTAAACCATATAACCGACTTTTAAAAAAGACCACCGTATAATCGACATTTTAAAAAGTTGAATATATTTGGTATCGTAAGTAGATGTGGTGTCATTAGGAGATTGGATCCCCTCCTATGTACAAGACCCTCCTTTGCATTTTTTTTGCATTCAAAACAGCGTCGTTTAGTTTTGTTTCACATTTGAGCAAAACGACATTGTGTTGCCTTTAAAAAATGCGCAGGAGGGTCATGTACACCGGGGGGGATCCGAGCAGGTGTCGTTAGCAAATTGAGTGTGATATCTTTAAAGTGTCCCTTTACATACTAAAGAAGAATCGTGTGCCGGGAATTTTTGTTGTTAAAAAAATGTGGTTCTAGACTCCGATAACTCCACTAAAATAAATTCCTGGCCCTGACCCCGACAATGCAACGAACAAGGAAGGATCATGCCATTGCTCGAATCCGTGACCTTTTGATCACACGACAACAACTCTTGTTGTTGTGCGAAGACAAAAAAACCGCAAAATTATTCTGTTCCAACAATGATGCACAGATACTTTTGTCTGTTGGTAGCATATTTCGTATCCGATACGTATCTACCACAGATACAGACTCAAAACAGAAGGAAAGATGATGATAATATTACATGCACATCTGTCCTTTTTACATATATTAAATAGCACACACTTTCACAAGTCAACATACTAACACAATAATAAACATAGTAGACATTATTTAACTCCCCCTCTCAAGCTAAATGTCCCAGGTAACAGATTTAGTTTGCTCCTGAAGTTGTTGAACTGATTCACAGGCAAAGCTTTAGTGAAGACATCTGCTATCTGTGATTCTGATGGAATATAGTTGACAGCCAACTCTTTATTCAAGATCTTATCTCTGATGAAGTGAACATCCACTTCAATGTGCTTAGTTCTAGCATGGTAGACATGATTTTGAGCCAAGGAACTAGCACCTAAGCTATCACACCATGCCACTGGTGTTCCAGGCAGTTTCACTTTCATCTCCTTAAGCAGTTGTTCAATCCATGCCATTTCTGCTGACAGGTTAGCTAAAGATCTGTACTCAGATTCTGTGCTTGACCTAGAAACCACAGACTGTTTCTTAGAACACCATGAAATCAGGGAGGACCCAAGATAGACACAATATCCAGTGACAGATTTCCTATCAGAAGGAAAACATGCCCAATCAGCATCAGAAAATCCTTGCAAGGAAAGAGTACCACTTGCTGAAAAGAACAGACTGTAATGTAAGGTTTCCTTGACATATCTCAAGAGTTTTTTTTAATGCTGTCCAGTGAACCACAGGGGAGTTTGCATGAACTGACTTAGATAGTTCACAGAATATGAGATATTTGGTCTAGTAGAGGTGAGAAATTGCAAGCCTCCAATGGCACTTCTATAGATAAGAGGATTTTGCAATAACTCACCTTGATTAGGGCTCAGATGATTACCAACAGACATAGGAGTATTGCAACCTTTAATGTTCTCCATATTCAACCTTTTTAGAAGTTGTCCTGCATAATGCTCCTGTGAAAGCATCAATCCTCGAAATTTTCGTAGCTTGCATCCCCAAGAAATGTGATATAGGTCCCAGATCCTTTAGGGCAAATCTGGAGTGTAGCATCTGGATGAACTTTTGAACTTGACCATCAGAGCTCCCTGTCACCAAAATGTCATCAACATAGATTAACACATATATTAAATGTACATCAGTCTTCAACACAAACAGTGAATTGTCAGCCCTAGACTGAGTAAAACCCCACTGAAGCATCTGAGATCTTATAGCACTGAACCAGGCTCTTGGAGCTTGCTTGAGTCCATACAAAGCTTTATTAAGTCTGCAAACACACTGAGGTCTAGCAGCATCTTCAAATCCCTCAGGCTGTGGCATAAAAATGGCTTCACTGATTGGACCATTTAGAAAGGCATTATTAATGTCTACATGTCTAATGGTCCACTTGAACATCACAGCAACTGTTAGAACAATTCTAATTGTAGAGGCTTTAGCAACTGGACAAAAGGTCTCAGAAAAATCCACACCATAAGTTTGCAGATATCCTTTGGCCACAAGCCTTGCCTTGTGTTTTAACACTGATCCATCAGACTTCAGTTTGAGCTTGAAAACCCATATGTTTCCAACAAGATTTTGTCCTGGTTCAGCAGGTACCAAGTCCCATGTATGATTATGTTGAAGAGCCTGAAATTCCTCTATCATAGCCTGCTTCCACTGAGGATTACTTAGAGCATCAGACACTTTAACAGGTTCAGTTAGGTGAGCAGGGATATTGGATCTGGTGATGGAAGAGTGATAGGCTTTGGGCTTATAGATGCCACTTTTGGACTGGTTTGCATATGATGACCAAAGAGTCTAAGAGGTGTCATAGGTTGTTCCACACTCTTGGGTGAGAAGGATGAGGAAGAACTTTCGTAATCGGGATCTAGGTCTTGAGGAGATGTATGAGGAGTTAGGGACGAGAGAGAGTGAGTGAAGGGACTAGGAGATCCATTGGATTTGGATGACACAGACTGTAGAGCTGTAATGTGAAAGGACTCTCGTGAATGCCTTCAATGTCGGACACACCTTGACAAGGATCCTTATTAGAGTTTTCAATAGTAGTAGGATTGTGATTCTCGGAAGAGTGGAATCGGCCGGTAGGTATATTTAGAGAAAAGGGGTAGGTATTGACAAGATTAGGGTCAACAAGACGACCTATTAGGGCCTTGAGAGAAACCGGTTTTGAAGGGATATTCATGTTCATTGAAGACAACATCTCTACTAATGTAGATCCTTCCAGATTGATCAAGGCACTTGTAACCTTTGTCTTTGAGTGCTTAAACCTAGTTCACACACTTAGTGGAATGATAATCGAACTTATGATCATTGTAAGGTCCGAGATTAGGGTAACAGCACACCCAAACACCTTATATCTAGAGTAGTCAGGCTTGTTTTTTAGGAGAATTTGAGTGGGTGACTTGTTATTTAGAACAGGTGTGGGAAGATCATTAATGATTTGTACAGCCTGATCAAAGCTGTGCCACCAGAATCTAAGTGGCATGGAAGATTGAGCAAGGAGAGTCAGCCCATCTCCACAATGTGCCTATGTTTCCTTTCTCTCGCCTACCATGTTGACCATGAGCATGAGGACAGGGATGTCTAAAAGCAATCCCATGTTCTTTAAGATAAGATTCAAAGACTCTATATTCTCCCCCCCAATCAGACTGAATGCATTTAATGGTGGTTTGAAATTGATTTTCAACAAGTTTCTTGAAAGCAATGAAGGTAGATAAGGCATCAGATTTGTGTTTCAGAGGGAAAATCCAAGTGTACCTAGAGTGATCATCAACAAAGTGAATATAGTAATGATATCCTAAAGTGGAAGTAACAGTCTTTGGACCCCATAGTCGTTGTATATCATATCTAAAACAATTAGCATGAAAGGTGGATTTAGGATAAGGTAAACCATGCAATTTCCCAAACTGACAGGCCTCACAAAAGGATAAATCATCCACAAGATTGATATTACAAGAGTTCAAAATGGTTTTTAACACAGACTTAGAGGGGTGACCAAGCCTCTTATGCCAAACATCAAGATTTTTGTCTAAAATAAGAGAACAAACAAAAGCATTACAGATAATTTTATTGGATTATTTGCTTCTTGGATTGGAGAGAGCTTTGTTGACTGGATCTTTGGATGACAGAACTGATCTGAGCCATTTCTAAGAACTCCTATTTGCAAAGCAGGTCTTGGTTTCCTTGTCCTTAACATAACAACAATGATTGTCAAATTCTATGATAACAGGGATAGTCATTGGTGAGTTGAGAGACACTCACTAGATTCTTTGTCATATTGGGAACATGTAAAGAGTTTTAAAGGTGCAAAGACCATCATTATGGGTAGGAAGAAAACAAGAACCAACATGTTGTATAGAAAGTTGCTCACCATTTCCCACTTTGTTAGATTATGCAACCAAAGTAATCTCCAAAGTGATGTGCGATTTATTAATATCGGAAGTTATGTGATTTGTTGCCCCACTGTCAAGATACCAAGCTCCATCATGAACACTCTGAGGTGTAGCCACCATAGCCTGTTTGGAAGAGTTGTTGGAGTTAGAAGGAACAAAATCTTGCTCAAATCTGTGCCAACATGCAGTAACTATGTGCCCACTCTTGCCACAATAACCGCACACGGGCCTGTTCTTTCGCATTCTTCTTGGAGTTCCTACCTCCACCTCTCGCCTCTATTATTTCGACCACCTCTCCTCTATAATTTGTTGTTGAAGTGATTTCCGTGTCTTTGAGTGTAATTAGGCCTAGGATTGCTATTGCTTGACATAGTTTGCAACTGGTCCACCATGACTGTCACCGCCAATACCACCATTAAACCTAGCTAGGAGCCTCTCATGGACAAGGAGTTGGGACTGAACTTCTTGCCAATTCATAGAGCCCGTCTTCTTTGTCAAATTCACAATAATCGCTTCATACTCCCTATCAAGTCCACCAAGAGTAGCCAGATGAGTTCGATTTGGATATAGGATATCCAAAGCAGCAGCAGCCTAAGTTGTCGAAATATGACTTCATCTCGTGCTGCTAATCTGCCATGACTTTGACCCTTTGGTGGCTCTGGTTAAAGCACTCTTGTATTCCAACATTCTAGCTTCACTGTTCGTTAAACAAGGTCTCTAGGGTTAACCAAATTTCTCTAGCAGAAGTGCATCCTACAACCTCTTGTAGAGCTTCAGTAGTCATAGAGCTCATTAGCCATCCTATCAGTAACTGATCAGTAACACTCCACTCTTCGACAGTCTGTGGTCGTTGGAACGGTGAAGGTGACACAGACAAAGAGTTTAAACCTGGTCTAGGAAGCATTTCTTCACCAAGAATATGGTTCTCTAAACGATGACCTCTAATAATGGGCGGAACAGCAATAGATTTCCACAACAGATAATTAGATCGATCTAATTTAACACAAAGAAACTGATTAAGGTTACCAAGAAAGGGGGATTCGACATAGGTAGGTTCCCAAAAGGAGTTAAAAGGACCAAGATTAGTGCGGTGGTAAGGAAGAACCACCAAAGGTGCTCAAGTCTGAGAGGATTGTTGTCTATCCTACCAAAGGTCAAACTCGATATAGAAGGAAAACTAGACTGAATAAATCCTTGCTTTGCATATAGCTTCAGGTGCAAAGGTAGTAGTTCCAAAAGAGTGAAGTCGGAATGCCAGTCGGCGTTGCTCCGGCGAGACTTGAAAGAGAGCCATGAGTGAATCCAAGTCCAACAACAGCTGAAACAGAATCAGCTCTTGTTTGAGTGTTCTGTGGCCGGGGCGATGTTTCTCCAGCGGTTGTGGTGATTGCCGCCACCACACACGCTTTTCAGACGCAGTAGTCATGGTAAAGATCAAGACGCCGGCGAACCTCGGGCTCCGATACCAAGACTCAAAACAGAAGGAAAGATGATGATAATATTACATGCACATCTGTCCTTTTTACATATATTAAATAGCACACACTTTCACAAGTCAACATACTAACACAATAATAAACATAGTAGACATTATTTAACTGATACATACACACACATGCACGAAAAGAAGGAAGGGCGAAATGGGAATTACACACCTTTTAAGGACACCTCTCCTTCAAAGAGTCCGAAAACAGAGAAAGAAACTTTGTTTCTAACAATGTCAGGGGATTCAATATTCTGAACCATTTCTTTTGTCTGAAAAAAAATCCGACCAATTGAGCTCCTATAGCCACCTCCAGGTGATGTTGGATTTGAACAATACACTACATCCCACTCTGCATAAGATAAGGATTATAGATTATTAGTAACATAATAAAAATGATGCATAACATAATATGATGTACGGATGCTTCTGTTTGATATATACGTTTTTGATCTCTGAGATATGTATCCGACACAGATAAATGCGGTCTTTAATGGCATCATAGTGTTTTTAGTATGACTCGCCATACTACGAGAAACGATTAACCCGGCGGAAAGTCGAGTCTAGAGCTATAAGATTCAACTTCCACGGTCCACACGATAGATTGCGGAAAATCGATTCTCAGCTCTAATATCCAAAATCGACCGCACAAAAGTCGATACTAAAGCATGCTGAAAATCAAGTTTCACACAGGAAAGTCGATTCTCAAGGCATACCCGAGTTGACAAGATCTTTATGTCTCACACTTATTGAGCAGGACATTACTTTACCGATGCAATCCGGATCCTCTACTTTTGGAACCCCAGCTTTCCCAGCTTTTGCTGACGTGGAGGCAGCTGCACCACACAAAAACTGAGTCCGCCCCACAGAAACTGAGACTCAGCTCGCCTCTCAGTTTTTGTGTGGTGCAGCTGACTCCACGTCGGCAAAAGCTGGGAAAAGCTACGTCTTCAAAAGCAGAGGATCCGGATTGCGATGCAATCCGGTACTTTATAGTATCTACGTATCCGTATCCGTTTAAACTAAATGTTGTAATAATATAAAAGAGGGAGGAGGGGGTTGTTTGAGAGAGGTAGGTTTAACCTCCAAAAATGAGCGGGCAATTTACAGGTTTATCGACACAAAACCGCTGTAATTCTTGAGCTATTGCAGCAACTTTTGCATGTTCATCTTGTGGCAGCAAAACCCCCCTATCTGTTCGCGTAACCTATAATTAATATATACATTAGACCATAAAAAGATGAGTCCAACTCTTACTCAGGGTAATGAATCTGATCATTATTCAATATTGACACAAACAAAGCATACCTGGAATGGAAAGCTATATATTTCACCTATAAAAAAAATATTTTGAAAAAAAATAATAATTTATGGAACAAAAATTCTACGTCCGTAATTAAGGCGAACCTTGGAGAGGAGAGAGGTGACGAGATCATCGGGTTCGGCTGATAAAGGCACAGCTGCCGGTGCTAACGAAGATTGAAGCTGGAGAATTCTTCCTACTCCTCGATGTGTCGATCTGTGTTGCCGGAAAGGCTTGAGTGTTGACCGACAAGTCGACGGAGTCTTGTCTCCAGCGGAGTGAAAGTTACGAATTCCGGTAAAAGAATTCGGAATTGTGGCCATGGAATTGGAAATTGTAGGCGCCGGATGAATAAGTGAATTGAACTGGAGTTGAAGCTTAAGATTTTGATATTTTGGCTGCTATGGGTTGGATTTGGTTCCATGTATTACTGACACGTGGACATTTCAATAATCTGAAACGGTGGAGTGGCTTTGTTGGAAAATGTTTTTTATTTTTGTTTTTATTCACACACCGTTTCCGACGCCACACTATTAATTATGTCAACGTCGTTGTTATTAACGTTCTTATTTTTTAATGACGTTTCTTGTATACAATGAACGTTAATAATAGTTACATTGACAGAAACGTCGTTGTCACCGACGTTTCTATATGAATGTTGCTTGAGTAATGTGGTGCTTGAAACAAGTTGATAGTGCCAATGGAAGCCGATTTTTTTTTTAAGTCCGGTGATAATGTCGAGATTATCTCGGGTTATTTAGCGGTATTTATAGGATGGATATCTGGCTGTTTGAGTATGATTTTACCGGTAAGGCGTGGTGATGCTCAAGAACAAGATGAAGATCTTTTAGAGCAAATGGAGGAGAGTGTTTGGTGTTTTGTGATTATGAGTTGAGCCTGAGAGGCTGTCTACGTATCATTTGTAAGGGATCAAGCCAATGCGTAGTTCTGTAAGTGAAGCCTCTTCCTTTGTAATGGAGGTGATGTTGCTATTTATAGAGGTGATGAGCGAGTTGTCACCAGTCGCGTGAGTAGACAATCGGCGAGTCACAGTCGGGCGAAATGAGGGTCGGTGGACTCGACCTGACGAGCTGAAAGCCTTTTGGCGGCACCGAAGCCTTTGGCAGCTCCGAAGCCTTTGGCGGGCTGAGAGCTTTTGACAGCTCCGAAGCCTTTGCTTAGGTGGCCGGAGAGACCCGAATAAGGGTCCACGGACCGAATTACGATTTAGGCGTATCAATGGCCCCCACTCCGTGCCTTAAGCATTTTCTTGAAATGATAGACGGGGAGTAAAGTTTGCTCGTGGATCGATTGCCTTGGAATACCGTGACGGCTTGCTATGTGGCGGATCGCCTGTAGCATTGCCTAAGTACCATACTTAAAGTATATTTTTTTTCATGGATTTTATGTCATAAATCGACTTTGCCCTTCGTGGCTTGTGTCATGAATTGACTTTTCCTTTGGTGGCTTTGTGTCGTGAATCGACTTAGCCTTTTGCTTGGATTTCATGTAGCGGATTGCCTTAGCCTTTTGTGTGGCTTTCATGTGGCGGATTGCCTTAGCCTTTTGTGTGGCTTTCAGTGGCGGATAGCCTTAGCCTCTTGTGTGGCTTTAAGTGGCGGATAGCCATAGCCTTTTGTGGGTTTTATGTGGCAGATCGCCTTAACCCTGGTGTGGCTTTCAGTGGCGGATAGCCTTAGCCTTTTTGTGTGTCTTTCATGTGGCGGAGTGCCTTAGCCTTTGGTTGGCATAATGCCTTTTGTGCTGCGCTATTAAGCGGACGGACTTATTGTTGGTGAAGAGAAATCCCATTTTGATGACGAGTTGACCTCTGGTGAGTTCCAAAAATAAGAAGGCTCGTCCCGCCACTTGGAGATCTTGAGAGCTCGTAGTGGAGAGCTTGAGGGCCTGTAACTTGGAGAGCTCGTAACTTGGAGACATTGAGAACTCATAGTGGAGAGCTTGAGGGCCCGTAACTTAGAGAGCTTGAGAGCTTGAGAGCTCGTAACTTGGAGAGCTTGAGAGCTTATAACTTGGAGAGCTTGAGAGCTCGTTCTGGCGAGCTCATATCTGGCGAGCTTGAGAGCTCGTTCTGACGAGCTCATATCTGGCAAGCTTGAGAGCTCGTTCTGGCGAGCTTATATCTGGTGAGCTTATATCTGGCAAGCTTATTTCTGGCGAGCTCATAACTTGGAGAGCTCGAGAGCTCGTAGCTTGGAGAGCTCGTAACTTGGAGAGCTTGAGCGCTCGTAATTTGGAGAGCTTGAGAGCTTATTCTGGCGAGCTCATATATGGGTAGCTTATAACTTGGAGAGCTTGAGGGCTCGTAACTTGAACTTGGAGAGCTTGAGGGCTCGTAACTTGGTAGAGCTTGAGGGCTCGTAACTTAGAGAGCTTGAGAGCTCATTTTGGCGAGCTCATAACTTGGAGAGTTTGAGAGCTCGTAATTTGGAGATCTTGAGAACTCATAACTTGGAAAGCGTTAGAGCTCATAACTTAGAGAGCTTGAGAGCTCATAATTTGGAGAGATTTAGAGCTCATAACTTTGAGAGCTTGAGAGCTCATTCAAGCGAGCTCATAATTTGAAGAGCTTGAGAGCCCGTAACTTGGAGAACTTGAGAGCTTATAACTTGGAGAGCTTGACAGCTTATAAATTGGAGAGCTTGAGAGCTCATAACTTGGAGAGCTTGAGAGCTCATTCTAGTGAGCTCATATCTAGCGAGCTCATAACTTGGAGAGCTTGAGAGCTCATTCTGGCGAGCTCATATCTGGAGAGCTTGAGGGCTCGTAATTTGGAGAGCTTGAGAGCTTGACAGCTCATAACTTGGAGAGTTTGAGAGCTCATAACTAGGAGAGCTTGAGAGCTGATTCTGGCGAGCTCATATCTGGTGAGCTCATAACTTGGAGAGCTTTGAGAGCTCGTAACTTGGAGAGTTTGAGAGCTCATAACTTGGAGAGCTTGAGAGCTCATTCTGGCGAGCTCATATCTGGAAAGCTCATAACTTGAAGAGCTTGGGAGTTCGTGACTTGGAGAGCTTAAGAGCTCATAACTTGGAGAGCTTGACAGCTCATAATTGGAAGGCTCGTAATCCGGCAAACTCATGTTGGGCGAGCTCATGCTGGCGGCCTCGTCCTGGAGGCCTTATTCTGGTCGGCCTCATTCTTGGCGGCCTCATTCTAGTTGGCCCCATTCTGGTTGGCCTCATTAGCAGAAGTGTGGGGCACCAAGGATCCATCTTTGCTACCAACCATATTTTACTATTCTGACTCGTTGTTCATGCAAAGGTCCAAACCGTTCTCTGACACCCAACAAACTTGTACGATCTACTGACAATGAGCTGGAGAGTGTCGGCGATAGTGGTGTCTCCGGCGAGATGGTGGCCGGAAATCCAAAGAATCCAAAGTGAGTGGTTATAAATCAAACGCCAACTCTATGGATGGTGTGTTTTTGCTCCTTTAAATGCCCTAGCTCAATGAAAAACTTGAAAAGCAGCCCCAAGTGTGTGCTGATGAATGCCGGTCGAAAAACCAAAAATGGGCGGTTTCAGGCCGCCAGAAAACCAAAAAATAGATGAAGATCTTACTATTGAATGAAGATCTTGGAGATCTGGGTGAAGATCTTGTAGATATGGATATCTAGATTAAGACTTGGAGATCTGGATGAAGATCTTGTTGAAGATTTGGGCGGAAAACAAAAAATAGGCGGTTTAGGCCGCTGGAAATCTCAGATCTGACCGAAAAAATGTTGAAAATGTTGATTTCCCGGTAACGGATCCAACTGATAATGTCGAAATCATCTCAGGTTGTTTAGCGGTAGGAGAGTGTTTGGTGTTTTGTGATTATGAGGTGAGCCTGAGAGGCTACCTACGTACCATTTGTAAGGGATCAAGTCAATGCGTAGTTTTGTAAGTGAAGCGACCTGGAGGTGATGTTGCTATTTATAGAGGTGATGAGCCAGATGTCATCAGGCTGGTGAGAGTAGGACAGCTGTCGAGAGCTGTCAGGCCGGCGAGTTGAGGGCTGGCGGACCCGACCTGGCGAGCTGAGAGCCTTTTGGCGGCACCGAAGCCTTTGGCGGATCCGAAGCCTTTGGAGGGCTGAGAGCCTTTTGTGGGCTGAGAGCCTTTGGTGGGCTGAAAGCCTTTGGTGGCTCCGAAGCCTTTTGCGGCTCCAGAGAGCCTTTGGCGGCTCCGAAACCTTTGGCGGGCTGAGAGCCTTTGGTGGGCTGAGAGCTTTTGGCGGCTCTGAAGCCTTTGCTTGGGTGGCCGGTGATCGGCCTTTTCTAAGTGTCCAATCTCACCGGCAGTGTACCGGGTCAACTGTAGCCTAGAATTGGTGAGTCAATGTCGTATCCCACAGGGAATCTGGTCGAGTACCAAAGTCGGTCTCGTCCCTAGTTCATGTCAACACATATATTGAACGTGGTGATTTGTCAGATCACCGGTTCTACAAACTAAAATATACACAAAACAAAGATTTTAAACTATATAAAAGAGATAGCCGAGCTATGATCCAATCAACTACTCTCTAACCCTAACTCGTTTCCGGAAGTGTTTCGACAAACTCTAATGTTCTCGGCATCGTTGAAGGGTGTCGTCTCCTGTTTCCGAAACTAAGCGCCAATTTCAACAACCTAGTTTCCTATGTCGAATTCAACAGTCCGCTGACCGGATTTAACTGACCCGACACGATCTACGCTCTATAAGACGCTCGTTAACAACGATATAAACCTCACACACGAAACCGAATCTGAACAACTCAGTCGGTTTTACACGGTGATCCTAGAACCCCTTTTCCCGCACCCTCTCGCAAAATACATATGTAAAGACGATACGTGTGACACAATTATTGAGTGATCAGTTCAACAAAAGTCATTAAGAATAAGTTCTAGAACATTAACAACACCGAGAATCTAACAATCATAACATCAAAACACTTCAATCAACGAGCTAAGTATTTGATTTCGAAGGCTATCACATATCTCGACTATATAACGGATTAGCTACTCATTAAAACAAGAAAAACAACAAGAAATCAACAATCAAAGGTAACAAAAGCAAGATTAAAAGCAAGAACAAAAGATGAAAACAAAATACCAAATATATTATGCCGTAGAAAATCGAGTCTCCGAACGAAATCCCGTCAACAACGCGTCAAGCTATCTTCGAGATCCTCCGGATTACAACGATCTACGACTAATCTAAGCTAATATACCTCTAAACCTAATCTAAGCTAGAAATATGAAGAAAAACGCAGAAAAAGTGCAGAAAAACAAGTTGGGGCTGATGATAGATCGAAATGAGGGTGTATATATGGTGTTTTTTCAGATCTGGACTCACAAAGGGGCGCTCAGATCGACTTGTGCGCCCGCCTGTCGATTTTTTTTTCTTCACAAATTCTATCAAAGAATCGCCTAGCTGATACACCTTCAAAGAAATCAGTCATAACTTTGCGTGTAGACCTCCGAATCGAGTGATTCAAGTTGCGTTGGAAAGCTGATTCAATTTTCTACAACTTTCATGAAGATGTCCAGCCCAGAATATGCCTCTAAGGTGGATCAAAATGCAGATCAGTGGAAGGTGTGGTTGTAGTACCAACACGTTTTGATCCGTTTGAACGTTTAAGCTTCGGGCACACGTTCCAATCCTCGTAACTCGCATTCCGGCCTTCTCGAACACCTAATACCTGTACTTAATCACAACAAATACCACACGTAATCCCTACAGGATACTAGGGTGACCGAGAGTATAGTAAATTACACCGAAAAGACCGAGAATCCCGGACTTTACGTCCTGAGTCCCAAAATGATAACCAAGGTGTAAATACATCAAAATACAACCAAATGTCTCCGAAACATATAAAACGAGGTATAAACGGGTATAATCACATAGTAAATGATAGTCAATTTGACTCCCATCAACTACCCCCTACTTAGCGTTTGCTCGCCCTCGAGCAAAAATGAGCGATTCAAAAATAAAGATGGAGTCAACATTGTAATTATACATCTAGTCTATAGTATCGAAATGGTAAAACACAAGTAATTGACACAAATGCATAAAACTCGAGCTCTACCTTGTATCGAGAAAAGAATGTGTGTGTGTGTGTGTATAAAGCTTCTTCAACATTTATCAGCAACGACCGGTTTAGATTATAGGCGATATAATGTACCGAGGTTACACCATAGGCTTATACTTCATAAACATCTCCACTAATCGAGGTCAATCAAAGTCTAGTAGGTCAGCAGACTTGAAGGGTTATAATGTTAGGTTAGGGTTGGGGCTAACGAAAGGGATATTTACGATAAAATAGAAAGTAGAAAGTGCAAGTGAGCTTAATCAGACATCAAACACTAAAACCGAAGCTCTTCCCTTCGTAGCAACGGAAGACTCAACTCCTCATAAGGATGCTCGTTCGAATAGTACAAACCATCAAACGAATTTCAACCTATAATTCATCCAACCTTCCACCTCTCCACATCATTCCACAAGTTTGAGACATACGTCGTATCAAGTCTAGTTCATACCTAAGCTCATCAACCAGAACAAACCACTTCAGAACACAACAACATCTCCTTCTCCGTACTAGATTAGAAGAAGTTCCCATCGCTAACATCACAACTACAAAACACAAGGCCATTTATGGCAATTTCTGAACTCATATTTATATATACATGTACAACCTTTTTTTTTTTTTTTTCTTCTCATCTTTTTTTTTTTTTTTCAACACCACAAAAACGATCAAAGGCCGAAACGCCACATAATTCCACCTCCTCCGGGATATACTCATTTTTACCGACACCACTCGAAAGATACGCCACTCCACCACCCCACACCATATCAGAAAATGTGAAAACAATAAGCTCAATCTTGCAAGGTGGTCAAGGAAACGTAGACCGTAATAAAAGCTAAGGGCATTGGTAATTATGAGTTAGTAGCACAAAAGGTTAGTTCGGGTGGAGGCTAACCACCCTACAAAGGCTTAGAGGGGGAACTGAGGATATACATATAAGGGATGGAATTTGGCTCTGATTGGGTCAAAGAAATGCCATAACCGTCATCCCGTACCTAACCAAGACCGACCTTTCTATTTCGCCTCGAAGTTACTAATATAAGTTCTAGGTAACCGGGTCATACGACAACTATAATCGTCCACTAATCATGGTGATAAATGACATCGAAGCTAACGTGATAGAACTATTCGATTCTCAATACAAGATCTCAACTCGAATGAAATGCATTTATACAATCACTATATGTTTATCAAAACAATACCGAAGGCTCGATGTATCAAAACCAATGTCAGAGCCATCAAAATTCTCAGAATCTAACTCATTTACACCAAAAGGAAAGCAATCTCTAAGTATAACTCGTTCGACATGAAAACGAAACATTGAAGCTAAACCAACCACCCCCTACTTTAAAACGAAACACGAACGATAAAGGTAGAAAACTTAGCTTACAACCGGAAAAAGGCGCGAGTACGATCATGTGGCATCCGTAAAATGAACTCCCAGGGTACCTGTACTTATAAAGTATACACAACCAACACCAAAGGTGTACAAGTATGGAGTATAACACAATAAAACTACCCGGATTACCACAACTCATCAAAACCAAAAAACACCACACTAGCCCCCCAAAACACACTTCTTCGGGTTATATTACATCAAAACTTACCCAAGTATCAAAATAGAAACTAAAGAAACACAAAGGAAACACGAGGGGAAAGAAAAGCAATAAAAGTACATTACGAGTTTATAGTCCTCACTTTCGACTTTCTACCCCCAACTAGGTCAAGGATAGCTATACTGCAGAGAGCAAACCTTTGCATCTCCTACCAAAATCGTAGGAATTGAGCACCCCCGAAAATGAAATATGAGAAATACGGGCTCAATCCCATCACCACGATTTGTTCGATGAGTCCATTGCACGTAACAACGAACTCACTTTCCCCGAAGGATCCATTAACTGCAAACCAAGGAAACAACACGAACACAATCACGGTATCAAGTCACTACCACTACCGGAGTAGATGGTGTGACACTTCAACAAAAACAAAATAAAACAAACTATAGATATAAAAAAAACAAATAAGAAAAGCGACCTAATCCTAAGAACTTAACTAACTTACAAGATATCAACCCGATTCCCCGGCAACGGCGCCAGAAAACTTGATCGGCCTTTTCTAAGTGTCCAATCTCACCGGCAGTGTACCGGGTCAACTGTAGCTTAGAATTGGTGAGTCAAGGTCGTATCCCATAGGGAATCTGGTCGAGTACCAAAGTCGGTCTCGTCCCTAGTTCAGGTCAACACATATATTGAACGTGGTGATTTGTCAGATCACCGGTTCTACAAACTAAAATATACACAAAACAAAGATTTTAAACTATATAAAAGAGATAGCCGAGCTATGATCCAATCAACTACTCTACAACCCTAACTCGCTTTCGAAGTGTTTCGACAAACTCTAATGTTCTCGGCATCGTTGAAGGGTGTCGTCTCCTGCTTCGAAACTAAGCGCCAATTTCAACAACCTAGTTTCCTATGTCGAATTCAACAATCCATTGACCGGATTTAATCGACCCGACACGGTCACGCTCACGAGGCGCTCGTTAACAACGATATAAACCTCACACACGAAACCGAATCTGAACAACTCGGTCGGTTTTACACGGTGATCCTAGAACCCTTTTTCCGCACCTCTCGCAAAATACATATATAAAGACGATACGTGTGACACAATTATTGAGTGATCAGTTCAACAAAAGTCATTAAGAATAAGTTCTAGAACATTAACAACACCGAGAATCTAACAATCATAACATCAAAACACTTCAATCAACGAGCTAAGGATTTGATTTCGAAGGCTATCACATATCTCGACTATATAACGGATTAGCTACTCATTAAAACAAGAAAAATAACAAGAAATCAACAATCAAAGGTAACAAAAGCAAGATTAAAAGCAAGAACAAAAGATGAAAACAAAATACCAAATATATTATGCCGTAGAAAATCGAGTCTCCGAACGAAATCCCGTCAACAACGCGTCAAGCTATCTTCGAGATCCTCCGGATTACAACGATCTACGACTAATCTAAGCTAATATACCTCTAAACCTAATCTAAGCTAGAAATATGAAGAAAAACGCAGAAAAAGTGCAGAAAAACAAGTTGGGGCTGATGATAGATCGAAATGAGGGTGTATATATGGTGTTTTTTCAGATCTGGACTCACAGGCGGGCGCCTGTCAGATTTTTTTCTTCACAAATTCTATCAGCAACTGGCCTAGCTGACACACCTTCATTAAATCAGTCATAACTTTGCGTGTAGACCTCCGAATCGAGTGATTCAAGTTGCGTTGGAAAGCTGATTCAATTTTCTACAGCTTTCATGAAGATGTCCAGCCCAGAATATGCCTCTAAGGTGGATAAAAATGCAGATCAGTGGAAGGTGTGGTTGTAGTACCAACACGTTTTGATCCGTTTGAACGTTTAAGCTTCGGGCACACGTTCCAATCCTCGTAACTCGCATTCCGGCCTTCTCGAACACCTAATACCTGTACTTAATCACAACAAATACTACACGTAATCCCTACAGGACACTAGGGTGACCGAGAGTATAGTAAATTACACCGAAAAAGACCGAGAATCCCGGACTTTATGTCCTAGGTCCCAAAATGATAACCAAGGTGTAAATACATCAAAATACAACCAAATGTCTCCGGAAACATATTAAACGAGGTATAAACGGGGTATAATCACATAGTAAATGATAGTCAATTTGACTCCCATCAGCCGGAGGGACCCGAATAAGGTTCCGCGAGCTGAATTACGATTTAGGCATATCATCCGGTGTTTCTAAGCAAGTGTAATTGACATTCCTATTTTTGCATAAACTTCACCCCTGAGGAGACAGTAGTGAGTAACATCAGCAGCAATGACATTTCTTTTATACAACAATCGTTAGTAGTAGTGTAATTGACAAAAAAACATCATTAACAACGACATTTCTGTATGCGTAGTGTGTTGGAGTAATGAAGTGTTTGAAACAAGTTGGTAGTGCCAATAGAAGTCGCATTTTCTTCCTTGAAGTCTAGTGTTTAGGACCAACTAGTCCAAATAATCCGGAGTTCGCCTTAGTTGATGTCCGCAAAGTCGGTATTCACTCAGAGGATATTTTTTGATGCATAGCTTGTTTAACATGACGTGTTGAAGGATAATTGAATATGTTACCTCTCCCAGCTTTCTGAACCCTCTAACCACTTGAGCGACGCTCGTAGGTAAGGAAATAATTCTTAAATGATCATATATTAACATGATGTCAATCATTTTTTTAAACACAAATAAAAATTCAAAAGAAAATACTAATCTATGTGATGTCAGCAGTTATGAAACATATTGTTAAATTTATGTTACGTTGCCCTATTTTTGTCATTTCACAATCGTTCGAGCATTTTTCATTTCTTATCGCTCACACTAAAAAACACAAGCGTATAATAAATAATTCGTGTTCTAAAAGAAAAAGAAATAAAAATTTCGTTCATGCCTTTTCATGCACATCCTACGAATAACTATACGATACAACACTTTTCAAAGGAGATTGATGGATACAAATAACTAAATGAAATCTTATATGATACACAAATATACTAAAGTAATCGAGAAAACGATACTGCCACAAAATTGTGCGACGTAGATGATTGATCATTGTATTACGTATTTAGTGATCAATGATCAATCATGGGCGGATCGAGTAAGGAGTAAGGGTGGTCCACGGATCACGTTAAAAATAAAAATACTCTACATTTTACCTATAGAAAATATTTCGGACCCTGTGAAAAAAATTATTTAGTGTGTTAAATATTTACGGACTCCGCTGAAAAAACATTCTGACTCCGCTAGCGTGATCAATACGTATATAGTGACACAATTTCCTCTTGAGATTGGGAAAGACTGGCCTCTTGAGTTTTTTTTCTATCTACCTCTACCCAGATTGTCCACTGTTTGGATAACTTAATTCATCCTGCATTTATTAATCAAATAAAGTTAAATATTAATAAATAAAAGAAATGAGTTAAACTTTAATGATACAATTAAATTAAATGAAAATACTTTCCTATTCATGTCCTAGATTTAGTAAGGCAGAGTCCAACTTCTAAAAATAAGGAGATTTTTAGTTCATTATGTTTAACAGTTTTCGCATATATATTCTTAATTTTTTTATATTGACACTTTTACCATTTTTATTTATGCTTGTCACTTTCAGTCCATTTTTATCACGTGTTAGAAGTTTTTTTTAATTGGCCGGAGTCTATTTCATACATTCAATGTTGATTGTTGGACACATGTCCTTAGACCTGACTTAGAAGAAAAATGGAGGACTAAAAGCGTAATTTTCCCCTTTAAATATAACTATATATACAACCACTTACATGAGACACTGAGACCTGACTTTGAATGGGCATGGCATTCACATCATAGCCATAAGGGGGTAAATCTGTCTTTTCATCTGCCAATTCCCTTAATCTTTCCAATTCTGGCATCACAACTTTCCCAAGATCTGGTCTATCTTTTCGTCTTAATTCAGCACATTTTAAAGACAACTTTGCAAAGCTTAAAGCTTCTTCAAATGGCCAATCTTTAACATATGGATCAAGAATTTCCCCAAATGTCCCTTTCTCAACAATTTCTTTTCAACATGACGCGCGTAATCCCATCGTGTCTTCCCGTCACTATCTGTAAAATAGAGTATATGTTCACATCTAACATACTATCATATTTCGAATGAATAAAAAAAAAAAGATTATTCTGATCCAACTAGAGTCAGGTGTTGGTAGTTTCTGGCCTGAATACATGTCGAACGATTCAGTAATTTGATACCCTCTGAAAAGAGTTTGGCCAGTAACGTCGTAACATCTTTCCTAAAATTGGGTAAGGATAAATATGCACCGAAACAAAGAAAAAAGATAGAGACACTTTCGGTTTCTTTTGTTTATGATTTTTATGCGTGTATATAACATTATATTTCATCTTAGCATTTTCACCCCTAATGTATGTGTTTTTCTTTTATACATTTTTAGACCAGTATTGTCACGAGTGAAATTTTCATTGGCTGGATCCAGTGGGAGGTCCAAAAATATTATTCAGAGGGGTTCGTAAATCTTTTTCAGAGTTATTTTTTTTACGAGGTTCGAAATATTTTTCTACAAATAAAATATATAATTTTATTTTTATTTTTAACGGGGTCTGCGAACCCCATTTAGGAAGGGTGGATCCGCCTATGGCTGGATCATGTCGTACATTTAAGGTTAGATTTTCGGCATGATGTGCTTTGGACTAAAAATGTTTGAAAAAAAAGATGCATAGATGAGGTGAGATAGTGCAAATATGAAACAACGGGATAAAAGTGCAAAAATCGGCAAACTAAAGGGATCAAAAAGGGACTTTAAACCAAATAAAATGAGCTTTTATTTGCACAATTGTAATTATATCGATGCGCTACACTACTTGTGCACCACACCGAGTCGACATTCGAGAAGTCGGTTCTTGAATTGTGAGGTTCGACCTTTTCAAAGTCGATTTCTAATTTAATAAAAGTCGATTATGAATGATGCACTAGAATGTGGTGCATCAGTAAGTTGGGTGCGGTATAAACAAAGACTCAAAATAAAAGGTAAAGTTAGAGATAAATTTATGTGCGAAAAGACATTTACCTGTAAAAACATGATTCCTAAAGAATATATATCCGATTTCACGCCGAGCATTCCTGTCTGTTGATACTCGGGATCGATGTAACAGAATGTCCCAGCCGTTGATGTCATATGATATTGCGTAACGCTATCCGCTACGGATGGTGGTACGAGTCGAGCTAATCCAACATCGCTGATTTTGCTCACGAAATTCCGATCAAGAAGGATGTTCGCGGGCTTTAAATCTCGATGGACTAACGGTTCGGGTTTTGTCTGATGAAGAAAGTGAAGGCCCCTACCGATTTCTGCAGCTATTCGGAATCTTTGCTGCCACGTCAGCGGCGGCGTGTTGCCACGTTGACAAAGACGGTCTTCGAGGCTTCCGTTCGACATGTATTCGTACACTAAGCAACCATATTCAGGGCAAGCTCCAAGAAGTAAGACCATGTTTGGATGTCTTATACAACTTAACACTTCAACCTAAAAAAGAAGATCCAACAATATGTAGAAAAGAATTAATGAGGGGAAACTTTTTAATGAGCGGAAATTAAGCTAAAATGCAAAATTGTTCCTATAATTTACTCTAATCAAACATTACCCTAATCGAGTCACGCAACAACTCAAAACAATGATAATGGAACTCGCTCAAGTTCGTTAGAACAAGAAAAAAATTGCGTGAGATCACGGCTCGATGGAGTTTTAATTATGCTCAAGTTGGCTCGATTATATGATCGACAAGATTTTAAGCACTTTCGAGCTCGAGCAACTCGAAATAATGTGATACTCTAAAATATGATACAATAATGCTCGATAAAACTCGTGAATATTTAGAGTCAAACTTTCATGTGCTCGAGTTCGCTCGTTAACTTTAATGAACTGCTCGAGTTCGGTGAATCAGTTTATTCATATTTGTGCGAGTATTTCAAGAGCCAAGTATCGTCTTTGCTCGTGATTTGCTCGGCTTGTTTTACCCTCACACCAAATCTACCGTTATGCATCACAATGAAAATCACCGGTCGATTATCATCTACAGGTGATAATCAACTTTCGGATTATTGATTGTTTCACTGTGGTGTTACGCTAAGATCGGCGTGCTGCCACTAAATCGCATTTTTTATTAGACGCTATTATTGGCACCACAACAGATTTTCCGTGGCTAACACATTTCGAGTTAGGTTCGACTTTACAAGGTCGAAGATGGACATTCGATCTGACCTTTTATGACTCGATGGAGCTTGAGCCGAGTTTTGGCCCAAAGTTTTCTTAGTCGAGTCAAACTTGATCTCTAGACAATACCGACTCAACTCAGCTCGAATATAGTTTGACATACCTCTCTTTGAAACTGTGATCTTCCTTGTGCAGCATCAGGGCGTAAAACCTTAACAGCAGCAGGTGTATGATCCAAATAACATTTATACACAGGCCCATACCCGCCTTCTCCGATTTTAAGCGATTTATCGAAATAATTCGTCGCGATTTCGATTTAAATCGATCGTGTATTTCCGGTGCGCGATCGCTGCCGGTTTCGTAAGCGGTTTATTACTTTGTTTTTCTCTTGGCTTCTTTTAATGCTTTTGTTTCTGCATTTATTCTTTTTTGAGCTTCAAGCTGTGCGATTCGTTGTGCTGCTTCGGCGTGTTCGATGGCGGCTTTCGATTTCGCTTTCTCGATTTCGGCGAGTGATCTCGCGGCTTCTTCGGCTATTCGTGCTTCTTCGAGTCGTTGTTGTTCTTCCATTTTCCACTGCTGAAGCTCCATTGCCTATAGAAGAGAAAGTGGTTAGTGACTTACGAATGCGTAATAAAGTCTGCATGATTCTCGTGTGAGCCGTATTGAAGAAGCACCGAGGCACAAAGTGTACTTTATATTTCTTAACAGCAAAACGACATCGTTTTAATATTTATTTATTTAAAAACGACAGGCACAAACGGACCTACTGTGGACGGATTGGGGCACGTGCCCCTATACGATGTCGTTTTGCTATTTAAAAAAAAACACTTTATACCCTCGGTGCCTTTGTTTTGTGCCCTGAGAGCCTTCAGTTTCTGGATCCACCGTTAACTAGGGGCGCGTGCCTCCAGTCCCTCTGCCTTTGGAACCCACCCAGACCGAACTACGGATTAATGATACAGTTGATCCCGGAAGCCGAGGACTCTACTGAAAAAAAGAAAAAAAAACCGCGAAAAGTTTTTTTTTCCGTGCCTTCTGATTCGCCGACATTGCTTCCTTGCAGGCAGTACTATACATTTCCATTGTTTGTTTGAGTTCTTGCTTTAACCTTCTCATCTCTGCTTCCACGTCATCCTGTTTTTTCAATATAAGTGGTCAATAGAAATCTACATAGAAATCCTATAAAACATTCATTCACGTTTAATCTACATAGAAATCCTATAAAACGAAACAAAATGGTGATATCAATAGAAACCCTTGAAAAGAAAACATTATAAATATAAATATGAATTGCCATACCATTGATTGTGATGAAGAGAAGCCATCATTCTTGCTTGAAGCATAAGACAATTCCGGTGAATTAATAATGTCCATTGATCGCCGTCCTAAGTACGGCGATGATGATGATTCGTTATCACTATTATCCGTAAAACCCGAAATTCTTGGAGGATGATTTTTGGTAATTTGAATGTTGTCAGAAAATGATGGGAACATTTCACAGCTTTTTCTACTACCAGTACTGACATAGGATATGTCCATACTGGTATCTGGTGTTGGAGATATTTCATATGTTCTTCCATTTGGTCCTTTTCTGTTATTGAATGGTGACCTGTTTGAAAATATAAGTCCAACAACATATAAGATAATGAGACTTTTAACGTCAAAATTCTAAACCGACTACGTAGTTCAATGTTTTGTACTACAAGATAGGCCTCTAGTGTGAAGAGGGGTATTTTTTTCCTTCCTTTTTTGGGAAAGGGGAAAGGGATTTTTATTTAGGGCGGAAATGAGAACAGATTCTTAGTTCTCGTCAGGAAGTGTAAAAACCAGTATCACTAGGTCATATCCGATTACCGGACAAGTGGCGAGTTTATTAACTCAGTTCAATACATGTAATCAGTTTTAGTTCGATCAATAAAGGGCTTCCTCACGCTGAATCGAATGAACATAGAAAACGTGGTTTTGACTCGATACTATATTGAATTAACCACCATCTAGGGAGAGAAATGGTAATTCCAACATGGTATTAAAGTAGGAGACACTTACATAGTCAATATTAGGTCTGACAACATATACAAAGAGATACTAAACGTCAAAATCTAAACAATGAGGTCAGGATATAGTCTATATGTTAATATGATGGATAAAACAAGAGGGTGCTTATTCGCATCACAGTTGATATACCCGTTGTCCAATACCTGTCGGTGCACCACACCGTTTTTACACAATCGACCTTGTGAAAGTCAAATGTATATGCAACATTCAACTTTATGTATTGTTGAATTAGAATCGACAATGGGAAAGCCGAAAGCTACCTATATATTCAATTGTCACAAGGTTGATTTTATTGTGATGCATATGTGGTGTGATAAACGGTAGATCAGACATAGTACAAATAAAGACCCCCTATAACAATAGGAAGTCTTTAACATGGGATAGATAACAAATTCAACAAACTCCCTCGCACGCTGGCCTAAACGAACAAGAAAAAACACGGGTTTTTGACTCTCATACCATGTTAAATTACCATATTGAAAAAGACAACATATCTTGACTTTTTACTATATAGCCATACCAATACTTCCTTTTCATATTTACTTCCAGACAGATATACCGGTGTACCACACTTCCCGTGAACCACAATAGAACCAACCCTGTGAAAGTCGAATCTATAGCCAACATTCGACTTTCCCATTGTCGATCCTGGTTCGACACTGCGGGAAGTCACATGTTGGCTATACATTCGACTTTCACAGGTCCGGTTCCGTGAAAATAGTGTGATGCATCGGTAGGTGGGAGACAACGGATAGATTAGCTGTTGTGCAAATAATAATCCTCCGATCATAACCATGCATTTGTTTATGTGTCATTCGGGAAAGTATTCATTTACTTACTTCATTAAACTAAAGTCGTTTTCATTGCTCAGGATAGATGGATCAGAAGCTGATCTGCTGCCTGCTGACACAAAGCATATTTGAATCATAAGCATATTTGAATCATTTATACAACTTTTGAAAATTAGAAATTCGTCCCTAAGGTGTGTATCCTAAGTATCTGGTAGGTATAGGTGTTGGATACGTATCGGATATATGATATGTTACCAGACATAAGTATTTGTGCAACGTTACCAAACATAAGTATCTAGGGATAATTACACTTTTAGTCATCCATGTTTATTTATTTTCTCAAAACTAGCATGTATCTTTCATTATTACAATAAACACCCCTATGTATGTGTTTTTGTTACGATAAACACTCTTATGTTTCATTGTTACAATAAATACCCCTCTGTATGTTTTTTGTTACAATTATAAGACAACTAACGATGTGTTTATTGTAACAATAACACATACAGAGGGGTGTTGATCGTAACAATGAACATACACAGGGCGGCTCCAAGATTTGAAACATGAAGGTCATAAATTTGTTTTTTTTTCTCTTTCAAACATAGGTGTGTATTCCCAATTCTTTAGATATAATTATGGGTCAAAGCATGAAAATAGGGGTCAGTACCTAAAAATTAGTGGATCAATTTGACACACGCGCGCACACACACACACACACACACACACACACACACATATATATATATATATATATATATATATATATATATATATATATATATATATGAGAAAATTTCTCCACTATTTATACTACATAAAAAAAATTTAGGGGGTCGCCCGATCCACCTCTCTAAAGGGTGGAGCCGTTCTTGAACATACATAGTAGTGTTTACTATAACAATGAAACATATGGGTGTTAATCGTAAAAAAAAACACATTCATATGGGTATTTATCGTAACAATGAAAGATAGAGACTAGTTTCGAGAAAATAAAGAAACATGGAAAACTAAAAGTGTAATTATCCATAAGTATCTATGCATCATAGCTGGTAACTCCACGTTTGTGGAGTTACATGTGTGGTTGAATTTGGACCACATACAGTTTCAACACATAATGAAACTATGTGGTTCAGATTCATCCGCGCAGTAACTCCACAAACGACGACAGAAAAAAAAACATATATTGAAAGACAGAGACAGTAGTAACTAATTATTGACCTCTGAAATTGGTGTTAGAAGGTATTGAAGATTCAGTGACTCCACATTTGTGGAGTCACTACATGGATGAATCAGAACCAGACAATTTCAACACATAATGAAACTGTGTGGTCCAGATTCATCCACGCAACAAAGTTACCACCCAAGATAACACCTTAAACTGACAGAAGAAAAAAAAAACAACAGATACTGAGGGTAGTTAATTACTGACCTCTGAAATTGGAGTTAGGAGGTATTGAAGTTTCAGAAGCACATCTGTTAATGGACTGATGCAAAATCTGTTGACGGAGCGGATGAATCGTCGGGGGCGGACGAGTAGCGCATCGTGTGGACGTGATCTTTCCTTTGGAAATGATAAACACAGAGCAATAATCCGGGACTCCTTTTAATACGCTTGCGGGTATATCTCGAGTTTTGAATCTTCATGTGCCACAAGTATATACATGCTTCTATAATTATTATTAAACTTCAAATTTACAAGTTTGCAGACTCTTGTTTGCATTATCAATAACTGCTAAAGGTGAAGGTACGTGGATGCAGTTTATCCGAAAATCAAACCGAATATTAAAGTCATTCAGTTCGAATCGGATAATAATTGTTTTCAATTCTGTTTTGGTTCAAAATATATGAAAACCAAAATTTTCAGGAACCGTTTATAACCGAATGTTTATAACCAAAGCTGGTAAAACAATAGAGAAAACGGTTTATGACTCAACCGTTATATAAATTATGTAGTAAAAAACCGAATCATATGTAACTGAATAGACTTTTTTTTTTGAATTTCGATTAACTGACCGAACCAAACCGTAATTTTCAATTTGGTTCTCTTACTGAAACCGTTCGGTTTTGGATTTTGAATAATCGAATATTTTGGTTCAGTTTTAATTATGGTCAAAGATCATCCCGGTCTGAACAAAATTTGTACACCCCTCCCGAGCTTGAGTGAAAAATAGGGTCAAATTTCCTTTATCAGACGAGTGTGCATAGTGCTGTTAACGAGCCGAGTCAAGCCGAGTAGTTGAAGTTCAAGCTCGAGCTCGTTTGTAATCGTGCTCGTTCGTTAACACAAACGAGCCAAAAAAGCCGTTCGAGCTCGGCTCGATAAGTATGAAAAATGTTCGAGCTCGAGCTCGAGCTCGATATCAAGCTCGCGAACAAGCTCGAACTCGAGCTCGGCTCGTTCAATAGTATTTTTTTCGATCTTGGCTCGTTCAATAGTAATTTTTTTCGAGCTCGGCTCGTTCAACTACAAACTCAATGTGTAAAATGTTAATATGTATATATTATTTATATATATTACCTAAGTTCGCGAACACTAACGAGCGTTCACGAGCACTGCTCGTGTTCGCTCGTTTAGTAAACGAGTAGGAGAAACTGCTCGAGCTCGGCTCGATACCATTAACAAACGAGCTTGAACGAGCTTAAACGAGCCGAGTTCGAGCTTCGTCACGAACGCCCGGTTCGTTTAACAACCCTAAGTGTGCAGTCAAATCTCATCCACACGCAGAATAGCACATGAGAATTTCATGTGGATGAGATCTGACTACACGTGCATCTGGTTAAAACCAATTTCAAATGCATTGTCATGAATACAAAACACGTGTGTTTTATGATAATAGATGACAAAACTCATAAAACATACGAGGAAACGAGGACACAAACCTGAAAAAGCTTGTTTTCGCAGTAGACCCGAGTACTAAGACTTCAACCCCAACTCGGCTAACAAACTCGAGTATGGCTTTTACTACGTCTGGCTCCTCTAGCAAGATATCGTGACATTGTATCTAAAAGTTACAAATACAATATTTAACTCAATACAATTAATCATGATATTCGAGAAATCGTGTGGTACTGCTATATAAAGTTCAACTGAAGATTCAAAACTCACATCTTTGCATGCACAATAAACACGGAATGGAAGAAAAATTTCCCTTGTTTCGAAATCCGAATCTTCATTAAGTGAACCGTTTTCACTTATGCCATCAGGAATCAGATTTAGTCCTGCACCATATATATAGGTAATAATTAAGAATAGTCTTTGGACAGATCTTAGATAGACACCCCTCGAGACTCTACCTCTTATATAGACCTTAAACAGACACCCTTTTAAAGACCTTAGACAGACACCCCCCGAGAATCTACCTCTTATATAGACCTTAAACATAAACCCCTCGAGAGACTCTACCTCTTCTTAAATAGACCTTAAACAGACAACACCGCTTCAAATACCTTAGACAAACACCCCTCGAGACTCTACCCCTTGGTAGACCTTATATACTCAGACACCCTCCAAAGACCTTGATGACAACCCCGAGACTCTACCTCTTAGATAGACCTTAAACAAACGTACACCCTTCCAAAGACCTTAGATAGACACCCCTTGAGACTCTACTTCTTAGATAGGCCTTAATCAGACACCCCTCCAAAGACCTTAGACAGACACCCCTCGAGACTCTACCTCTTAGATAGACCTTACTCAGACACCCCTTGAGACTCTACCTGTTAGATAGACCTTACTCAGACACCCCTCCAAAGACCTTAGTCAGACACCCCTCGAGACTCTACCTCTTAGATAGACCTTACTCAGACACCCCTCCAAAGACCTTAGATAGACACCTCTCGGGACTCTACCTCTTAGATAGAAACATGTACCCCTCCAAAGGGAGATTCTCAAGTGAAGAGACCAGACCTTACTATTACATGAGTAAATTTGTATAAAAATACAAAACAAGTCACGTATCCGGCCGTCCATTGTAATAGAGAATCTTCATGCAAGAATTCTCCCAAAGTGCCATAATAGTCAACAATCATAGCCATAGACATTGATATTGTCTGGTAAGTGCAGTGGCGGACTCAGAAAAATTTCTCATTTAGGACATTAATAATGCTTTTATATTTTGTTACAAACTAAACTACTTCGGTTTTCGGATCTCAGTGGGAACACTAGCCCCCACCTATCTTCACTTGGGTCAGCCCCTGTGTAAGTGCATGTACCTATGCAGTTATGTGTGTCAACATGAGGTCCATGGTCAAGGGGCGGACACACCTATACCCAAACAGGGTGTACGGATACCGTTAAAATGACAAATTACTTAAGTTTACCTATAACAAACATTTTTGGACCCCGTTGGGAAAAAAATCAAGGACACTGTTAAACAAAAATCCTACTGCCGCCACTTCCATGGACATGTACCCACGAAAACAAAATATACCACGAATATTATGATTAAAAATAAAATAGGCCTTCCGAATTTATTTATTTAGATCCATCACTGAATGCATACGCACGTATAACAAAAACCTTCATGAGAAATAGATTATACATCGGATCCCGGATCCTCTCATATGCACTTTACGGTGCTCTTCGATATATCTCACATGTCGGTACAGTCACAGGAGAGGATCCTGATCACTATACATGGCAAAAAATATAATATATATATATATATATATATATAAGGAGAGAGAATAGAAAGAGAAATTACTTGGTGGTATTGAAGAGGAAGACAAGGAGGATGAAGATTTAGAGGAATTGACAAGTTTAACATGAATAAGAATAATGGTTTGGCCTTTTGTTACAAGATTTTCTGTTACCCATTTTAATGCACCTTGGCTTGTTCTATCTTTATCTACTGCAACTGCTATCAATTTTTGGCTTTGATATTGCATCTTTTTTTACTCTCCTAAAAGAAAATAATCACCATCTATAAACTATAAATAATTTCTGCAAAAATGGATTTTGTTTATCTATTTTGTTGTCTTGAAAATAAGTGAAAATCTTGAAAAGGAAAAAAATAAAATAATAAAGAATATCTGGGATTAATTTTGTAAAACAAAGCTAGAAGCATTGGTAGAAGAACAAGGTTGAAGAACACCCATTAATTTTTCTCGCTCTCTTTCTGGTCAGTTATGTGGAGGAGTTCCATTTTTAGCGGCTTTTTAGTTTCACTTTTTTTTTTTGGACCATTTTTCTTGTGTGTAAGCATTAAAAGTATTAATTAGATTTGTTTCTAGTATAAATGAAATTTTAAATACTAGCAAAATGCAAAAGGAAAAAAAAGACATTATACAAGTAGTATTGGGCATTTCATTCGGTGGAAGTTTTTATTTTTATTTTTATTACATTAAGTATAGATTTCGCCAACACAACATCGGCCCAACAGTAAGTGCTGCGGTATCCGTTAAAAGGAGTATAGATTTCAATTTCAGTGGACAGCATAATCATTTTTGTAAATAAAAACAAAAGATTATTAATATACTATCTCCGTCTTACAAAATGTGTCCACTTTTTGTGGTGCACACAAATTAAGAAAACAATTAATATGTTGTATTTTAATTAGTGATGAAGATATATACCCCTATGACATAATAAATGCTTTGTGGAATATGAAATGAATATATAAACATTATATGTTATAATAGAAGTATGTTTAGAAAAAAAATGTATTAAATGATGTATTTGTTTCTAAATAGACATTTTTTATAAGACGATTCATTTTCAAGAAATGGATATTTTTTGTTGGACAAAGGTAATATATTCTTTTCTACTCTATTTTTGGAAAGAATATTCTTTTCTACTTTTATAAAAATAAATGTGTCGTTAATTTAATATAAGAAAATGATTTTTGTAGGATGATGGTGAGGTGAGGACCTGAGGTAAGGTGGGTGAGGGTAGCGGGTTATTCATTTCTAACATCTCAGATATGATACAATTGTATTATGTGAAATAGAGTGAAAATAAGAGGTTATAATATATGTCATTTGATATAATATTCCTACAACCGTTGCACCATAAAATCTCTCGCTCGAGGTGAGGGTAAATATGGGGTGTGATAGGGTTGGGGTGGGTGGCATAACGTATATAATTTTATTTATTTTATTATTACATCACATACTAAATGTTGTAATGTAATATTTGCATTCTTCTTTGTTCCACCACATTCCATTTATTTCATTCTATCACAGCAATCTAAAGGTGCTATTTTGTTGTGAGACTTACACAACATCTTGTACATTAGTTAAGAGAAATTGTGATGTCTTATAGGGAAAGTTCTTGGGTGGTTAGAGAATTTATACTGAAATCATCCATGAGTTGATCGTAGCCACATATTTCATATCCAAGTATTAAACTGTGTGACTTCAATCAACCTATAGGTCACTTCAGCGCATGTGAAAAGAGCACCCAATAAGTTCCTTTTATATAGGAAAATGATGATATGACTTGTATCATTACTATCAATCAACATGTGGATTTTTATTCAAAAAAAACATGTGAATTATTGATTAATTAATAAGACTTGTATTAATAGACGCATCACAGTATTGTCAATGATTTACATATGTATAGTAACCGATCATAGTTACGCTATATCATTCTCTAAGACTTGTATTAATAGATGCATCACAGTATTGTCAATGATTTACATATGTATAGTAACCGATCATAATTATGCTATATCATTCTCTAAATCGTTTTTCATATACATAAAGGTAAAATGATTTGACTGATAATGTTTCTTGGGATCATTAACCTTCCATCCGAGAAGCTCTTCATATTTTATATGGAAGCTTGAAACGGCTCTATTGCTTTAAAATCAAACCGTTTATATCCGGATTACTAATCCAATATCTAGTAGCTTGACAAAGCTGGCATTAGCTTTGATTAGGGACTTCAATCGGGTCTACCACCAAAGCGGTAGACAATACCATTGTCACGGATACAATGCTGGCAGAACATTGATATCAGTTTATCAAGACTCTAAAATCGAAATTTTCACTACATATTCATTTTACGTTTATCATCATTAATCAAAATGTAGAACTATCGATCAATCACTACAAAAGATATTAGTGATTTTTGTTATATGAGACATTACGGGAAACAAAAAAAAAAAAAAACTATTCATCACAAAACACAAGATGACCGCCCTTTTCACAAAGTCCTTGTTCACCAACTGAATTAACCACCTTCCCATAACTATACCTCAACGGCACTACTCCGGCGATCCGGTGGAACTCCGTTATACAATCCCCTCTTCTTCGCCGGTGCTCTTTTCTCCGGCTGCTTAACCCCACCGTCCGTTCATTCTCCGACGATCCACCTTCATTTCTCGCATCTCCCCAATCTCTTACTCTCTCCGCCGCCACCAGTATCGGCCCTACATTCCCTCTCTCCGCCGCCACAAAGTTCATCAGAATGTCCTCGCAGTTCCTCACTTTATCCACGTATTTCCTCATCTCCGGCCACTTTTTGTCATTTATACAGGTGTATTGGAAGAGCATTTCTGTATGCATAATCACTGCTTTTGTGAGTATGATTGAGTATTTATCTGGATGAACAGTATAGATCCATGATTTCGAAGCTAAATCGTAGGCGTGAGATCTGGCAAAGAATCCGACTAACCGGGTTGGATTCGATTTCCAGATCCGAAATGCGAAATCGATTGAATTCGAATCGAGCTCTACATCGTCGTCGCAGATGAGTACTCCTCTGGTTTTGATCGATTCGCGTGGGTAGAACCGTGAGTTTAAGCTCCGGCTGGGTTCACGATGGACGGAGATCGGAGCGTTGACGGTGGATTGAACGGTGAGATTGTAGGAAAATTCGGAGATGATTTGAGAAGAAGTTGAGGGATTACACCAGAGGATGATTACGTCGGAGACAGAGGATGAAGCTGAGTAGATTGCTGCAACGGTGTAGAGGAGCGGTATCCGGTGCTCGGAGTAGCCGTTGATCAGCACCGTCATTTGGTCGGAACGGAGTAGAAGCGGGTCATTCCGGTGGCTGCAAACGCCGGAGAAGGTTTGGTCGTCGGTGAATGAAATGACCAAAATGGGTACGTTTAGAAGTGTAATTACAATTGAGAGGATGATGAGGAAAGATTTGCTAAGAAAGCTTCTCATTATGGTCAACTTTGTCAATTGGCCAATGTTGTGTGCATATGTAAAGTTGGGGAGTTTAGTGCAATTTTGAATTTTTTTAGGACCTGGTTTATAATTAATTACGGGTGTTTTTATCAACACGACACCACCTCTCCTTCAATTATCGATCGAGGTTTGAGTTTTTACAGATTATCATGTATTAATATTTGACTTTTCAGTGATCGTATGTAAACATGACTTCTGGTAGACCTTTGTTGCAATATACTACCCTGCCTAAAAATATGTTCATCCTGCAGAGTTTTCACACATGACAATTAAGGAATTGGTTGAATGTCATTAATTTGAAGGTTAATGTAAAATACCCTCGACTATCATTAATGTTAATCACGATAGTTGTTAAGAAATGAAAAGTTGTTGAATTCATAATAAATTAAGGGTAAGATAGAGAAAAAGAATAAATGTTGCGACGGTAATGTAGAATGACTTATATTATGACACAGTAGAAAAATGTAGGATGAAACTTATATTTTGAATTTTGAGGTAGTATTAAGATGTGAGATGTGAGATCAACCATGGACATTCGGTTTTTTGAAAATCATAACGTATATATGTTTTTCAATGTCAAGCCTCGTGAAAGTAAATTTTGGTGGGGTATTAATAAACAGGTTGGTCTTGTGTGGTCACTCCACATTTGTGGATTGACTATATGTTTCAATCTAGATCGTATAGTTTCAATATCGATTGAAACTGTGTCGTTTAGATTACAACACACAATCACTTTATAAAAAAGATGAAGTTACGAGGAAAGGCTTGCTCCTAATAAAATACCCTTCCGGTATCTAAGGCAAAAGCTCAATTGTAAAACCGAATGTCCTTTGAGAATAATCTAAAATGGAAAGTGTTCAATTGGAACATGAAAATCTGGTGTTGTAATGACAACGTTGTATTTCAACTCTCCTAATTGTATGAGTTCGATATATTGTATCAACTTCTATTATAAAAATAAAATGTACAAACGATCTCTTACAAACTAAATCAATGAAACAAAACCTCGACTTATGTCTTTCAAGAAAGTAATATGGGCTCACTTTTAAGATCAAGTGAACGTTTGTAATTGGGCAATTTTGGACTTCTAGCGTCTTGCTAGACCCCTTAATAATAATATCAATTGCTGTTAAAAAAAAATATGGGCTAACTTTTTATTAATAAACTTTTATTATTTATTTATTAGGTAGGGATTAGGGAATGGCAGAGTATTGTGGTTTTGAAAAAGACCAAGGGGCAAAATGGGAAGTTGACAACCCTACTTCACAAAACACACTTTTTGTAAAGCTGTGTGGGGCGGAAGATGGATAACGTAATTAAATAAAAGCAGGCAGTTTTCAATAATACATAAGCAAATGGCAATATCTGTGGCTATAAGCAAGTTCGGCAATGGAGTTATGGAGCTGAACGTTTCTTCTACCGAAAGTTTTCCCAATAATAAGCTTCTTCCACATCCACGTACCCTTTCTTTTCCTTTCCGCTGCCATCAGGTATATATCCAATTACCATTGTCTTTTTTTTTTTTTTTTTTTCGCATGGAGATGGAGGAGGATAGCTTATCACGTTAGAGCACCTGCAATATATAGCTTATATTTTTTTATTGGACATTGTTAATGGTAGTTGGAGCTGTTAACGAGTCGAGTATCACTTGTTAAAGCTTGTGTTCGTATATGTCACGAGCTTGTTCATATTCTTTTGTTTAGTAAACGAACAAAAAAAAATGTTCAAGCTTTGGTTTGTTAATGTTTCGAGCTTGTTTGCGGATGCTTATTTAATAAACGAATGATAAAAAAATGTGTACAATCTCAGTCATTTATGAATAAAATTTGTTCGAGCTCGTGTTTGAATTTGGCTTGCTAGACTTACAGCTCGAGTTTGACTAGTTAAGATATAAAAATATCAACTCCAAATGAATAAATAACGAAGGACAGAACAATATTCTAAAATCATAGTACCAGAACCACTCTAGAGTATCTATATATTATCTTATGTGTTAGGGTTAGGTTGTATATTGGTTTATCTATATAAGCATGTCAGTTCGAGAACATAATCGAACGTTCGCGAGTAAGCTTGTGTTCATTCAATTCGTTTAGAAAAGAAGCTTATAATGTCGTTCAAGCTTAGTTCGTTAAGCTAAACAAACGAATGTTCACGAATACTAACGAGTCGAACACGAGTTTGTTCATGAACGGCTCTGTTCGTTTAAGAGCACTAAATTGGTAGCATGGCACCACACCACATAGAATCTACCATGACACCACAATGAATCAACTGTGTGACACCATACTTCGGGTTAGGCTCGACTTTACAGAGGCGAAATGACACTACGACATCATAATCTATATTTCAATCTATGTGTTTTAAATTATAGATTGGCAATAGGATGAACTACCACAATGTTGTGCCAATACACATTTCTTAACCATCGATTATTGTGGGACCTATTAGTTGTTGATACGAGTTTCCCGTTATTGAATGATGGTCTTCAAAATGTGTAGTGACAATATCATTGTTTCGTGTATACCGTAGCTTTGATTTTTGTGTATGTCATTTTGCTGCAATTGTTGTGACAGGCTGAGTCAGCAGTGTTGTGTGAACCTTGCAGTGGTAAAGGATGGTTGATCTGTGATTTTTGTAAAGGGCAGAAGACCAATGTGAAGGGTGAAAATAATAGGTTGTATAGACGTTGCCCTTCTTGCAGAGCTGTAAGTGTGTGTGTGTGTTTTCTAGCCTTTTAACGGCACCACACAACAATTACCTTTAACGGCACTAAATTTGGTTGTGAGGTTCGGCTTTTTAGAGGTTAAATGTGAACGTTCGACCTCTGGAAAGTCGAACCTCATGTATGAGGTGTGACTATCCAGTGGTAGGTTTGGAAATTCGATCTTATGAAAAATCGTACCTCGAGCTTACGTATGAGATTCTTCTGTGATTGAACCCCATTCTGGTGCCCCGAAAGTAGGTTTGGACATTAGACCTCTGCAAAGTCATGAGGTTCGACTTTCTGGTGGTTGTGGTTGAACCTCATTCTGGTTTCCTGAAAATAGGTTTGGAAATTCGACCTCTGAAAAGTCAAACCCTATGTATGAGATTCTTCGACTTTTCAGTGGTTGAACCGTTATTGTGATGCTCTGGAAGTAGGTTTGGAAATTTGATCCGTGGAAAATCGAACCCCTCATATGAGGTTCGCATTTCTGGTGGTTGAACCTCAGAATCTGGTGCGCCGGAAGTAGGTTTAGTGTGCTGCAATTTTTATTTTTATTTTTTATTGTACTGAATATATATATACATGTTATGGCTGTCTTTTTTTGCAGATTGGATATGTGTTATGCTCAAAATGCAAAGTATTTAAATGTGTTACATTTCCAGATTCAGATGATGGTGTTGATCTAATCTTATAGCACGTGATACAAACCATGTTTGAACCCAGACTGCAGCTCGATTCGACTTGTAATTAATTGAGTTTGATTTTAACAGATTGATGTTTTATATACTTCAATTTATAATGAAATCAATTGAGTAATTGTTATTGTTAAATTTGTTACAATAAATAAGCAAACAAAAAAAATAATGTCCTCTATCTGAGCGTCCTTCTATCATTGATGAATATTTTTATTTATTTCTGCTCAACACGTCTCTCTCTAATCCATTATTTAGGTTTGGTTTGTGTTTATTGTAGCCCAGCCTAATGCTACGTCGTAGTCTGGCTTTTTGCTGGGTTGTAGTTCAACGGTGTGTTGGGTCCGTGCCCTGCTATCCCATATATATATATACTCCATCCATTCATACTTAATTGTCGCAGTTATTAAAAACACATATTAAAGAGAGTAGTTAATGCTTTGACTTAATATCAAGCTAACAATAACTCTCATTGATTATAATTAATGCAATGTTGTTTTCAATCTCCTACCTCTTACTCTTTCCGTTCCACAATAATTATTGTCAAAATATTTTGTTTCACTTTATGTAAGGCAGTACAATTTTCAATGCAACATTTATTGTGTTTTTACTTGATTTACACTTATTTATTAAATTAAGATATATAAAACAAAGCCACATTAATTATATCCAAAGACATTCTAGGCATTTCATTTTAAAAATTAATGCATTAACTCACATCCTTAATATGCGTGATTTTTATGAATCATAAATTAAATCAAACTATAGAGTAATAAATAAGGGTACAATAAATAATGTTTTGCAAATATAACAACAACAGATAAAAATAAACTTTTTATTTTGACAACTACAACGGTTAAATAGGAACGGAGGATTATATATATATATCATTGTGGGGAGATATAGTTCTATTAGTTGATTAAAAAGGTGAAGTTCCGACATCAGTAGTACACGTCTTTCTTCCATTACTATTGCATGGAAATCATGATCACCACACTACCCCCCCCACCCCTCTTTATGTTCATAAGTTGATGTTGCTTTCAAACATGTCTATGTTCATTCCTTATCATATTGTCTATATATACCTTTTTTTTTCCCAAGCTTAAGCCAAATAAAAAAGAGGAAGTTATTACTTCTTCTTTTAAGCAACTAGAAATCGAGTTGTAATTTATTTTTGTTTAATTTTTGTAAAAAGAAAAAAAGAAAAAATTTATATTATGGAATGGAGAAAATGTTATCTTGATGTTATACTTGTACCATTGGGGTTTTGACATGCTTGAGCTATCATGTATGGCTATGGCAGCGTGTTCGCGGCAACCGCTAACCACCATCATCGGTATCAATGCCAACGGCCGCGACTTTGGGTGGCGGAATCATGAAGGTATGTACTACGTAGTCATATTTTTTTTATTTACGAGCAGTGATAGTGTCATGATAATTTTTTTTTTTTTTTTGTTTTCTTTGGACTTACTATATGCTAAAAGTATGATTACACACATATATATATCTACATTCTACTTATATTGTACTATTGTTTTTTAAATTCCATCAAGAATGATATGTCTATTCGATTTTGTTTTTCTACGTAAAAGATATGTAAAATTATTTGAACAACTCATGTTAATTAAAAATTAAAACCGAACTAACTACAAACATCTCGTTTGTTGATCGCGAATTATTTATTTATAAGTAAACAATTAATATGGTGTAAATTTATCATGTTTTTTTTTATATTCCATACGTATTAAGTGATAGGTGTACATACATAATCTATAAACCTTTTCAACTATTCAGAGTTTTTTAAAAGTGGTGGAAATATGATTTGATTAAAGTGTCTTCATATTGAGAATTTTATTGGTACAAGTTTAGTAGACATATTTGCTCAAAAAAAAAAAAAAAAAAAAAATTTAAAGAAGTTTAGTAGACATATATTCTAACTGACATGATTTTTATTATGTAACGCAAACATCATGCTTTTATCGTTATTACTTACTTTTCACGTTTATTATTAGTACTACTTTATTTCTTTTTTTCTTGTCTTTATTAATATATATATATATATATATATATATATATATATATATATATATATATATATATATATATATATATAAGACTACTTTTAAGGAAGGGGCAAATCGATAAGTACTCAAGGAAGTAGCGTCCTTGTCGTTTTTTACGGAACCCTATCAGATAACTTTGGAGACGACTTTCGGTGTCAATCATGATATTCACTTTCGTTTGGTAACATGGTCGATCTAATACTACCTATATAATTCCGAAAGTTCATTAAGGTTTAGAGGCATTGTATATTGTATTCGTTTTGCTTAAAATGATTAACTCGTGCTGTTAAATCTATTATTTATCAATCAAATATATATGCAATTTTTCTTCCATCCATTTGTGTTAGTGAGGAAAATTGAGTTAATGTATGTTTTGTAGGAAGAAAAAGGGGAAATAATAGTTTGTGGAAACACTCATTTCACATCAAGTTATGTCTTGCCACATTAAGAATGAGTGGCTTCCACATTTTACCAACAATTTTCACTTTTTGTCCCATCCATTTGAAGAATTTCATCAGAAAAAATTGAAATATTTTATTTATAACTTTTTAAAATTAATTCAATCAAACATGGTTCAAGTATCAATCACTGATTGATCAATCTTATTAGATTAAGAAAAATCTCTTTGAAATTAATGTCAAAAATAGGACATGAAATGGAATCACTTTTGTATCCAAAACTTCAAGAGGGAAAATATTAATCATATTATTTGTACATCATGCAGTTCTTACTTGTTTCTATTTATTTTTATTACACATTTAGCCTTACTTACTCATTCTTATCTTGTTACCGAATGTTTTAACGGCTTAAATATATCGCATCATATATACTATATTGGCAATTACTTATACGTCAAATCATTTTAATTTTCTGGATTACTCATGATTAACATTTTAATCACAATATTACATTTTATTCACATTACGTGTACGTACGAACACAAAATATGATAAACGTTTTAATCACAATATTAATGTTATTCACATATCGTGTACGAATAAAATGTACACAAAACTAAAAGTTTATACGTCTAAATAAATTCTAGAAATGGGTGGTTAATTAGTGTAACAAAATTTTGCTGTCGTTTTTCTTTGTGGATGAACATTTCTCTGTCTATTTTCTTTTTGCATGGACATTTCTCCACGCATTTTTCACCGCGCATAAACTTTTTTTTTTTTGTTATCAAAACTCCTTGACCAATGTGAGTTCTTATCATGCTAACTAGTTTGGTCATCCACTACTCTAAAGTTCTTCAATGGGAATTATTTTATATGCATGTCAAAACTTTTATTGTAGCCAATGAGGCTTAACTACCATGCTATTTTTCTTTTTTTTCCCTTGGGGTGGTCAATAACTTTTAGCAAATAATTAAAAAAGAAACATCAAACTAATTAATAGGTCCAATTGATTAAATAATATCAACCACATAACATTCCATACATATTCATTTACCATAATTATATTCCTATAAACCCTATACATTATATGTACCATATTATATTAAGAAGAACTCAACTCGTGTCAGATGTATAACTCAATGGTAAATATAAAAAAAAAGTGTTATAGTAACAACCTTATCTTTAAGCGGTGGTGTGAGAGTTAGTTTTCGCAATGAATCGACTTCTCTTAATAATAAGAGGTGTAAATACAGTTTTTTTTACAAACTGAATCACTGAAACACAGCCCTTTATTTTTATCATCCACGAAACTTTATGTACGGGACATCAGAGGCCATTTGGTTGGGGCTCACTATTACTGTAACCAAGTCCCAATCTCCACTACTATGTGAAGTTATTGAGACACACCACATTCACTATAACATTCATCATTATGAACTTTTTTATGGTACAATTATCAAACAAACTACATAATGTAACCATTTCTATAAATATTATCTCACATAATAAGCATGTCTGAGATAAGTTAGATGCATTACATATTTTTATTGATTTAACGTGTATACATTTGATCGAGATATACACCGTATTGATTAATATATGTCAAACCGTTATCCATTGCAGGACAATGACAAGAAAAACATTCTAGCTGTTCAAACATTGAGAAACACAATAATGGGATCAACCCTAATGGCCACTACCTCCATTCTTCTATGCACTGGCTTAGCTGCAGTCATAAGTAGCACATATTCCATCAAGAAGCCATTAAATGACTCTGTTTTTGGAGGGCATGGTGAATTCATGACAGCCTTAAAATATGTTTTTGTCCTAATGGTTTTTCTCTTCTCTTTCATCTGTCATTCTCTGTCAATCAGGTTCATAAACCAAGTTAATTTTTTGATCAACTGCCCATTATTACATGATGATCAAGATTATGGGGTTATAATTACTCCACAGTACGTTTCGGAGCTCCTTGAAAAAAGTTTCGTCCTAAACACGGTTGGTAATAGGTTGTTCTATGCGGCTCTACCACTTTTGTTGTGGATTTTCGGACCGGTCCTTGTATTCTTGTGCTCCCTCACTTTGGTCCCTGTGCTTTACAATCTTGACATTGTGTTTGGTACATCAAAAGGGAAGATGGATCATAAACATCATCATAATCATGCAAATGGTAGTGATCTTGAAGTCGTTTAAAAATAATATTTGTAATATATTAATTATGCACTTTCATAAAAAATTATCATAATAAAGTTACACAACATGTTTTTATAATATTGATTGTTGTGTAATTCATTGATACGAGTTTCATAATAATGATTGATGATGTATAAACATATTGAGTTACTTTTTATGATTATTTTATTGTGAAATAGTGTTTTCGTTTCCTATAAATGTTTACAACCACCATATTAGCTTAATTGCAGGGAGTGAATACGATGTATTATGAACTCCGGTTTTTAAATTAAGATAAGAGTAACAATATGTTAAGATATTGCATTTTCTACGTTGTTGTCGAATTTCGTGGTAAATGCTTATTATTGTAACACATCGTTTCTGGATGTCGAGTCATTACCCTGAAATTCATAGGAGTCTGATGCAACATCTGAGTAATAAAAGAAATACACGGAAGCAACGAAACATGTTGAGACTTAGGAAACATACCCTCATGGTCTCCCATAAGAAAACAATATCATTGCTGCCAAGCTAAAGTCATAAATAAATAAAAACAAAATCAGAAGATCCTCAAACCAACATAGCCTAAAGAAAGAGCTAACTTGTCATGCAAACTCTATTCAAAAGAAACATATTAAAAACGAACTAGCTAAATTTAAGTAAACTCCAAAACTCTATCTTTAAGCTTTCTTACTAAGCTCACCGTCATACCCATTATGTACTTGCATATCTTCACAACCGGAAACGAAGGAGTGAGCACACTAGCTAGATGCTCAATAAGAAGTAGAGATAAAGAAACAACTATCCATGTTTGTCTTAAATATGAATCTACTTATGAAGTAGCAAAGTAAGCGCGGATTTTAAAGTGTAAGGCATCAAACTACTTTAAAATCATACTTTGTACCGGGAACGCGATCCCCTACAGTACAAAAGGGTGTGATGCGGTGCTGTGCACCCGAAACGGCGTCGTTTCGGGCCAAAGCGACGCCGTTTTGATTGTGTGTGTGTTTTTTTTAGATCGGAACCAAACGGCGTCGTTGCGGACCGAAACGGCGTCGTTTTGGTGCACAGCACGCCGCCGTGCACTTTTGCACCGTAGGGGATCGGGGTCCCTTTGTACCGGTGCATAAAGCATTTTTAACTAACTACTTCAATCACCATTACTAGTCTTGAACATATTTATTAAGTTACTTAAGCTCCACACTTGCTTGCCATGTTTCGCATTCTTGTCATATTTACTTAATTCTACTCATAGACACAACCAAAAACTCAATTATACAACGCATGCTTACAGCCTTGCATGAGGGCATCTATATTGCAACATGGGTAACATGACTAGTAAATATCCCACGTGACATGTAAGAAAACGGTACTCTTATTAATAAATTGCTTGCAACATGGGTAAATATAAGTAGTCATACATCCAACATGATCCTTAAATCACGGTATTCTTATAATACATTACAAGTTAGTAACCGCATCTTACCAAAAATATATGGGAAACACAGAGCGACACATATATAGGAGCACACTGCACATAAGAGCACAAAAGTCATGTTCAATTTCATCATCTAACCTATGTGATCATTCAGAGGTCAATAGCAACTACAAACTTAAAATCCTATCTCCACTAAACGGATAATTAAGCTACCGTTCACAAACTTGAAAACATACATTACCGAAAAATACATACGTACAAACACAAAATAGACAAATACATGTCCGCTACAATGCACATCATATGTCAGTAATTTTCAACGCAATGTCAACACTGATTTTAGACTGATAACCACCATCGGCATCTCTTTGTCACGAACGACAACATGAGGGTGCGGTTCTTTACCGCTTCTTTGAGCTCTACTCTCTACCTCGGCGGGCACGCCAGGCAAAGAATAGGGGGCCATTGATATACCCGAACCGGATTGGGGCCCTGCTCATCTTGATTGAGCCCATTTCATAGCCCAATAACAGATCTTGAGCCTCCATCCCTTAGTCCGCAATTAATAAGCCGGATCCTGACCGCCGTTCGTAAGCCGGGTTCAGTGCACAATTCATAAGTCGGATCCTGTCCGCCGTGCATAAGCCGGACCCCTTTTCACTCCGAGGCCTCGGATACAGTGGAACTGTTAGGAAATCTACGCGGGAACGCATCGGACTTTAAAATTTTATTTCCTTTTAACCAGGATTGACTTCGTTTAAACAATAAACAAATAAGTAATAGACGGTGGTTACCTTGGTTGATCTATAAGATCGACGCTTTGACCGTCTAAGGAGAGTAGTTCTGCATAGAGCCGCCCAAGTGTTCGGCCTCTACCGCTAGTCCACACGAACAGCCCGCCGGAATCTTATCATGGATTGCTATTGGAAAACTCTGGTTGTTAGACCGGCTTTTTTCTCCTCTCTCCAACTCTCTATAGAATGCTCTCTATTTTACACAAGAACTATTAGCTCTTGGAATTGTGATGTACAAAAGAGCTTGACACCCACCTCTTATTTATAGTAGAAGGTGGCGCCCCAATAGAGTGGAGGAGAAGAAAACATTTTCCTAATAAAATAAGGAAAATATAATTGATTGATTTATCTCATTTATTATAATATCTTATATTAAATAAATCTAGGATATTGTCAATATCTTATATTGACTATATTTATCTTATTACTATAAATCAATTTACACATGCATATATATACACACACACACACACACACACACACACACACACATATATATATATATATATATATATATATATATATATATATATATATATATATATATATGTAAAATATGTACTACTAAATATATAAATTTCCTAGACACGTTAGTGGATGCATATCACATATATGATCCACGCCTACATATATATATTTATACATATATATATATCTAATATTAATACAAGGTAATACTATTAATTAAATTGCACAATCCAAATGTATCTTATACACACAAATTGCGCCACCTTAGCCAATAAATTGGCATCCTGAATATTATTTAATTAATATAATATTATTAATATCTTGTTTTTAATTTATTCGCAATAAATAAATACCACCATATTAATTTACCATTATAACCTTTATAGTACGAGATAAACTTTCCTTATTTGGTTATCATCTATAACCACATTTTAATCCGGCTAGAAGTTCATATGTGTGTGACCCGATAGGCTTCCGAATATGTTGGCCGTAGACACAAAGTGCAATTTACGAAAATGCCCTTCATGCCTAACGATCACGGGATAGCGTCTAGCAACACACCGTGACCCCCAATCATCGGAAGAGTCAAATGCAATGACTACTACCTTTCATGTGAAATAGTTACCGTGTAACTTACAATCCTATCACAGTAATAATATCCATACGGTCGTTAGTCGTGTGTCAAAACATCAACGACCATATCTTATAATCTGGATATCATGCTCTCTCGAAGTAACTCGTTTACTCACACTTTGCAAAGATTCACGAGAGTAAGACATTCCTTATAAGAAGGCCATTTCGGATATTCGATCCCAATCATAGGATAGGCGATTCCCGGACGACCAATCATGTATACTCCGCGATGCTTCAATGATCATACCCAATCACTATCTTGCATGATCGCCCGTGGCTGTGGAAACCTCAATAGTGTCAAAGCATGACAATCCACACCGTGATGCCATGAAGACTCCGGTCCTAAGTATAATTACACAACCGTCACATAGTGTGACACTTATCCGTGTAAGTGGGTCAGTCTAACGTCGCATTCTCTAATACACGTCCACGTCATACCCAAGTGTCTCTACACTTCGATTGACGAGATCTATCCTCGCCTTCAAAGACAGAAGACATCTAATACGTACTAGTCTGCTCATACTATCAATGCCCTGCTTAATAGTACATCGGCCTGAGACATTTAAGTATCAAACTTATTAAAGTGATTAGAGATCTCATCAACTATAATCGCCTATCATGGTTTCTCTACCACAGTTTAATACTAAGGACGTTATCATATAACAATTCATAATTGGTTCTTAAAAACAACATATATATGACAACATAAAGGCCATTTAATATATGTATAAACATAAAGAAATAGTAGAAATGATTCGACCCGGTCGGATCCGGTCCAACCCCGTTGGGTTTAGGACTTTCAACAATCTCCCACTTGGCCTAAAACCAATCACTCGCACACACATGACCAAGTTGAAACACAAGAATCTATAGACTTGCAGAAATTTTGAGGTTATCCATAGACTTGCAGAAATTTTGTGTGCACTGAGCAGTGTTCTACACCTCATCGCTATGTGGCGTCTGCTCACGTTCCTTTGGTTGAATATATCTTTGTGGTTCTCAAACTCTTTTGAGATCTAATTTACTCCTACTATTTCTTTTGGAAGAAACACTTCCTTTAGAAGACAGCATGTTTGGAGACAAACACCTTTTGCTCCGCGGACGAGTAAATAATATCTAGCGTACTTGCTAAGATATTCCACAAAGTTGCATATGTCGTACTAGGATCCATGCCTTTTTGACTTTGCCTATGAAAACTTCAAATCATTGGTTAAGATAGATTTGACATTATCCCCTTCCATATATAATATGGATTTTATTCAACCTTTATTCTTTGGAACTCGGTTAAGTATAAGGGCACTATCCCGAAACGGGTAAGGGATACTTCGCATGGCTTGCATCACACGTTTATCATATAATGTGTTATTTCCATTTTGGGAACACAATCTAATTGCGTATCCCAAAGATGGTATCCTTCAAGGGAGAATCTCATTCCTTTTCAGACGACTTCTGAAACACCATTAAGGTATTAATTACTTCAATCCAATTGAAGATTAATTTCTAAGTAGCTCATCAATCTCATATTCATACTAGCTCGAACTTTTCGGGCTTTCCGAATTATGCACTTCACTGAGTACACTTGACTATTTCTAAAAATAGTCGTAGAGATTAACAAACAATTATTTGTGGCATTAATTGTCATAAGCCAACAAACATCGGTATGTTTAGGCTATAGACAAATTTTCTAGAATTTATAACCTTTTCATAAAAGGGTATTTTAGTCATCTTTAGATAAGATACGTATCACCCACATGATTCATAATCACATGGTTCAGACATCATCTGAATGACATTTGATTATATGTTTCTCTTCCAGAGAGCCGACATCTAGAACAACTACAAATATCAAGGATAACAGCCATACAAATATTTAGTTGAGATTTCATCACATATATCAACTATATAGTGACAACAATCTAGTATGTTAGATTCAGTGACCTTTCAACTTTATCGGAATAACATTTATTCTTTACAATTGAATATGTTTACTAAATCCTAACAAATAACTGAAAGTATGTTCTTCATAAGAACCGGAACATAATAACATTTATTTAGTTCCCTTATCAGTTTACTAGATCCAGAATGTGGTAAGTGTTACAATGTTTGCTTTACCTTCCATATCTGTATTTAATCTTTCTAATTTAATCACACTCGCAAGATATCATATATCTAATAGTTGACTTTCACTTAGATAGACTTATCTCAACTCACTTGCCTAGAATATAAACTTCAATAAGTTCTCTATTTAAGCACATGCCCTAACTTTCCTTTTTAATCCTTTAAGCACTAGAAAAATGTTTCTTATTGTAGTCTTCATAAGACTTAAGAAAGATCACAAGAGCCATGTCTTTAATTTCCTTTCATAAATAAAATGTAAAGTCTATTAAATAGTTTATTTAACCTTTTGAATCATATTCGAAACATTGACTATTTAATTAACCTTTAAACAATGATAGAATTAAGTCGATACTTAAATCTTACAATTTTGAAAACAACCTTTCCGAAATTCGGTCTGGTCATTCTTATCCAACGTTTGAATTATTTGTCATCGTATGACTGAATGATTATATTGGATCGCATCCAATATCACGAGCTTCCGATTTTCTTTAATAATTGGAGCACTGCATTAAATATGTAGTCTTCTTGTCTCTAACTACTATAACAGGATTGCTCGTGTCATTGCTTGTTTTAAAAGGATTAAAATTACTTAACCATATTTGAGAACGTTTCTCAAAAGGTAACAGTCATAATTTGGTTTTACTAATCGAGAATAAAACATAAATATAAAAGTTTGCTAAAACTACAACATAAAAATGAAAATAAAAGAGTGTTGTTTATACACGATCAAAAATGGTCTTTTGGTTTATGATTTTGCTCCCACTGGTCAACTACTTCCAATTGAATTTCAAGAATTATTAATTTCTTTAGTGGACAAGATCCCACTAAACTACCACGACCCCCGCTTTGGCTGGTGAGCCGAAAATAGCCTAATAGGTAGACAACTCTTTGTCAATCGTATCTTATACGACTCTTGTTGTTTGACTAGTCAACTCTTTGATAATTTTCATCTTATGAAGTAGTCAAACCCTTGCCTCTAAAATCCAAACGGCCCCGCTTTGGCTGGTGGCCGAGAGAATTCTTAGTCAAGTCATAACCAAAATATTCGTGAGATCTCATTCGATCATATCTCGATAATGACAATATACCCGAGGTAGGTCAACCCCCTGCTTTGGCTGATGAGTTGGATCCGAACAAGGGCTCTTCACCGTCATTATAATATGGGGAGACAAATTCAACTTGATTCTTTTGAGGTGGAAGTATTTATGTAAATTAATTCACTTAATTAATTTTAATTTTGGTCTCATCGAGTATATCTATCTCTATAGACATACATCCTACACATTCATCTAGATCGTGCCTAGCCATGCATCTATCGTATCATATAAAATAAATACAAGCACAAAATAAATAAATGCGTAAAATAACCGGTATGATCATGGACTTTTCCTAGGTGCGGTTTCGAATACAAACTGATTAAACCACGGGCCACAATCTAAAGGTAGCTGCAACCGCCAATAGGATCTTTAATGCTCCATTCCCCAATGAGATCTTATTTTCATCTTTCTTTGGTCTTCATCTTCTGCTCCATTCTTGTTACATTTAAATTCTATCTAATAAAATAAATACACCCGCCGCACACGGGTGAGGGGGAAGCTAACGGAATGGGATAAATGTAGAAAATAAACTAGGTCACGTTCTTTATAACGGCCTAGACAATTTTAAAACAACAGAAAAAATTAAATCATTCACATCTATCCTATCGGCCAGTCCACGATCAATCGTCCATATAATCATATTATATCTACTATATCTAATCCATACAATAAAATCTTATGAAAAAGATAAAATTAAAATTTAACTACTTGCGTGTTAATTAATCAATTAACATTTAATCTATTAAATAATTTTATCCAATCAATTAACTAATTAACATTTAATTAGTTAAATGATTTAATCGAAATAAAATTAACAATTAATTTTAAACGATTTTAATTAATTAGAACTATTCTAAAATTAAATCGAAATTAAAATTAAGTCTCGTTTCTTTTGATTCCTAATCAAAAGGGATACATTTGGTTTCCTAAACCAAAAGGCATCTTCCTAAACCAAATTTGGTTTAGGCCTAGCCACTTTCCAAAATCAAAATTTTGGAAGTGGCCTAGGCCTATTTCAAATCGAATATTTGGAAATGCCAAATAATTTTGGTTTAGGCCTGGCCACTCTCCAAAATCAAATTTTGGAAGTGGCCTAGGCCTAGGCCTTTTCCCAAATCAAATATTTGAAAAGGGTCTAGGTCTATTCCAAACAAAGTTTGGAAATGCCATTATTATTTTAATGCCATGTGGCATCTCAATGGCCCAAACTATTTGAACCATTGGTTAGCCACATGACACAACTAAACAAAGGAGGAATTACTAATCACAACTATGAACAATATTGAATCACAAATACACAAAACAAAAACCGGGGACCACCGCATCACACCAACAACCGCCGGCAGCCCGGAGGCTGCCGCCGCCGATCGGCCGAGCACCACCCTGGCCGCCCCCCCTTTTTTTTTTCTTTTCGTGTATCAATTTTGTAAATCAAAAAATCTTTCATCTTTTAATTACGTGATTTAAATGATAAAATTAACTACGCATAACATACTTATTGCTTAAGCTCGAAGCCGCTCCGTTACCACTGTTAGGAAATCTATGCGGGAACGCAGCGGAATTTAAAATTTTATTTCTTTTTAACCAGGATCGACTTCGTTTAAGCAATAAACAAATAAGTAGTAGACGGTGGTTACTTTGGTTGATCTATAAGATCGACGCTTTGACCGTCTAAGGAGAGTAGTTCTGCATAGAGCCGCCCAAGTGTTCGGCCTCTACCGCTAGTCCACACGAACTGCCCGCCGGAATCCCATCATGGATTGCTATTGGAAAACTCCGGTTGCTAGACCGGCCTTTTTCTCCTCTCTCCAACTCTCTATAGGATGTTCTCTATTTTACACAAGAACTATTAGCTCTTGGGATTGTGATGTACAAAAGAGCTTGACACCCACCTCTTATTCACAATAAATAAATACCACCATATTAATTTACCACTATAACCTTTATAGTACGAGATAAACTTTCCTTATTTGGTTATCATCTATAACCATATTTTAATCCGGCTAGATGTTCATATTGTTAGGTGTAGTGCCCGAAAGACAATTTATGTAATTATTTTTGGTGATGTAATTTATCTCACCTTATTACTTGCTTTGTGCTTGTAAGTAATACTGTTGGTCCCAGAGAAGGTGAAACTATAGTCGGAGGGGGGTGAATGACTATAGTGGAGTTTCAAAACTTTTCTTTTATTTAAAAGCTTTTGGGCAAATGGATAAGTCCCTTCTTACTATGTTGTTTTCAAATCGTTTAGGCAATCACGTATATAAGTTATGATGTAGGCAAATTAAATAAATGTCAGTAAAGTAAATTGCAGAAATTAAATTGACACAAGGCTTATAGTGGTTCAGGTGGTGTAATCCCTTAATTCACTCTTCTCTCCTGTGATGGTCGAGAGGAATTCACTATTGTTTTGAGATACAATAGTATGATTGTCCTTGGCTTCCCAAGCTTCACAATCTACAAGACTATCACTCCTTGACTCGCAATAGCTTCATGATTCAGCTTTTCCTTGTCGCTCCTTGAGATCAAAATCCTTCAACAGCTATCACAGATTCAACTTCTTCTCAGATTGCCTTTGATTCAGTTGCTTCAGTTTGATGTGAATGTGATTCACACTCTTGATTGATCAATCTCAGCACCAAGTATGACTTTGTAGCTCTGATATCTGAGTTGATCACTAGATGTTTCCTTGTAAGTTCAGAGAGAAGGCTTTTCAAATTGACAGAGTTTTTACTTGATTTTTATTTTCAGTGCTTACCTTCTCTGTCTGTCAATGCCTTCTATTTATAGCCTTGAATAACCTTGAATTTGAAATTCCGTCCGTTGTCTATATTAATGAAGGAATAATCCTTGATTTTATTCTTGATTCCCCCTTAATTGCATTCTCCTTGATTTCAGTGATCGGAATCTTTCTTCAAACGTATAGCAGAAAATCCGTCCTTGATTGATCCTCTATTGATTGTGCATTTAATGCATGATCTTCTGAATCTTCAACGTATATTAAATCTGATCTGGTAAGTGTTATTTCGCCGCTTTAGAACGGTCGAGTGATCCTTCCGACTTAGCCGTTTTAGCTTTTCCTTCACCGTTTACGTCTTTACTCACCGAAAATGAGTCCGCTGCCGATTCAACTGCTTTTTTTTTTGTTTCGTTTGAGGAGAATCTTTGTACTTCACCGATCTTTGATTGGGGTGAGATCGGTGTACACCATATTCGAATATTAATGTGCATCGCTTGTAGTATAACTTAGACTTGTCCAAGGTCATCACAGCTTCCTTGGTTACAAGTCGGACCTTTAATGTCTCATTGCTTCTCTGCTGGTGCTTGGTGACTTCACTCTGCCGAATATCTGTTTTTGCTTTGCCGTCCCTACCAACTAGTACAATACTTGTCTGACTCAACTTATACAACATGTCAGACTTTAAGTAAAGACTTATACAGAGAATTCTAACTTATTTCAGGCTTGCTATAACAATTAGTATGGCCATCATCAAAACATAATAAAATGTTCCTAACAATTTCCCCTTTTTGATGATGCCAAAACCCTCATAAGCTTTGAACATAAGTAATCAAAATTTTCATAACAACAGAACACAAATTCAAAGATTTTATTCATCCATCATAGGGCAATAAGTTCTAAAACTTTATTCAAATGTTACAAACTACATTTTGCTTAATTCACCTTGTACCTCTTGAACTTTATAGTCTCGAACCTCTTCAATGTCTTTCCAATTAATTTCTGAAACTTCCACTTCAAAGAAGCCAAAGTCAGTATTCGGATACACCTGAAAAACTCTTTTGGCAAAAGTTTGTTGAAATCAGGCATGGTCTCATTTGCCTTAGGTTCTCCAAAACATTTTTCAAGTCTTTCCCTAGCCTCAGCAATATGTGAATCTGCAAACTTGAGGCTTTTGTAGAGACTCCACTGCTCCTGTTTCTCCATTCTTCCCATAGGATCGAAGAATTTTGCCATTATATTTGAATTATTCTTGTTGTTCAGCTGGCAAGTCTTCTGGTCCTTTTGCAGATAGTGGTATGGCTGAGCTTGGTTTGTTGTTGGTTTGTTTGAGAAGTGCAAACTCTCTTTTGACTTTATTGTAGAGTTTGGCCATATCAGTTCTCATCCTTTCATCCTGATAGCTTAGCCAATCAGCCCAAGATTCATCTTGTGAGGAGTGAGGATAAAGTCCTTCCTGTACTCTGAAAAATTCTCTTACATGGTCCAAAGACATCCGCATCATATTACGCTTTGCTTTGGTGACCAGTGTAAGTTCTGTGTTCCCCAGTATATATGGAGCTGCTGCTGCCTCTCTGGCGGTGTTTCCTCTTTGTCTTTGAGTCTGTCTTGACTAGTCGATCCTCTTTCTTTGACTAGATCCAGGCCTTTCTTTATCGCCGGATCTGCCTCTATCATCATCTTTTCTTTGCATAGGATGAGGAAATCCAATGCAGGTTCCTTTAGGGCCTTTTCTCTTTCTTCTCGACCATTCTTTTTCCTTTTCTTACCTCGCCTCATTTTCGATCCTTATTTCTCTGTCTCTTGCTTTCAGCTTGTTCTTCAAAGGAAATTTGGGGTCTCGATTGTTGACCCAACAAATACACTTCTTTGCAAACCCTAAGTATATATGTATGTAACCACTTAACTCGGTGTATGGATTACACGTGAGGATTGAGTTAGGGTGATGTACTTAAATCATTAGTCCGTGGTGAACTTAATCGAGTTTAGGGTCTCTTGATTAAAACACCAATAATGCGCCTGAACACCCTTAAGGTGTGATAGTCTTATCCGGATGTCGGTGAGAGGTACCTACGTAGGGCATTTATATATGATGGCATTCATATAGGGATCGGACCGATTTAATCAATTTCTCGATATAATTCCGTAATCGAGGAATCTTATTAAATCATTAGATGATCATGTATGGATCAACCTTAATCTGAGGTGATCATGTAGTCTTTGCTTGTCTCGGGGTAGTGTTTGATGTGTTAGTTACGGTTCACTTAGATATGTGTTCCAAGCCACTTCTCATTGGCACTATCTCCTGATGAGTGAGTAGTTCTGATTTTCACAGACATGGAATCCATTCCTTCCTGCGGGAAGTAGAGAGACAGTCCCCTTATTTGTTAGCCCTAAGAAAGTGATCGATCCGGGAGTTCACATTTGACTAATTAGCTACTAGTCGATATGTGCACTAATTGATCATCGAGGGTTAATGGTAAATAAGGATAAGATATTATGAGCCGGGTTCACAGAGACTTCCCACTCGAATGGACGATCATGGAGGTTAATCCGTATGTAGTGATTATATCAATGGACGCTTATTCACTCTATGGGTTGAGTATAAGTATACATCTATAATCGGTAGAGTTCAGTTTCGGGTTTATGGTGGCGTAATCCCGGAATTAATAATTAATGTACTTATTCTGTTCAATGAATAATTAATTATTGAGCTACTGTTTATAGGTCCATGGTCCCCGTGTAGCTTTCTATAATTGGAATGATATTCTTGTTATTTGGGCCTCAGTGATAATTAATTGGCTGGGCTAATTAATTGATATGCATGAATATTATTTAGTTGGGCTAAATAATATAATACACAGAAAAGACATTTTATGTGGGCCTGGTGGGCTTAGTGTGGCGCCAATATGTCTTGGATTTTCCAAGAAATTAGTTTTCTTGGATAATGACATATTGTGTAATTAGCTATTTATTTGTTAAATAATTAATTGGATAAATAAAAGAAAATAATTTATTTATTATTTATCTCTTAACTATAAGGATAATCATATTTTCTTTTTATAAGATTGTAATTATCTCTTATTTTTAGTGGATAATAATAATTAGAATTATATCTTTTATTTTGTTAAACTAATTGGGTATAGGTTTTTTCTCTTGGATTTTGCCTATAAAAAGAGAGTTCTCCCCGAGCCCTAGGTGAAGAGAGGGCCACGAAATTCCTAGAGAAAAAAGGCTAAGGAGTTCGATCCTTAGCTCCCCCGGTTGGAGAAAAACTTGGAGTTTTTCTTGGAAGCATATCAAGGAGGTTCTCATATCAAGAAGGGTGTCCACCAACCACCGTTTGGAGAACACATTGGAAGATCAAGGCTTCTCATCCTAAGATCAAAGCTTCTCTTCCTACTATTGGTATGATTTTCTTAACCCCTTTATAGTAGTTTAAGTCATTTAATTATGTATTATGATGTATAAGTCGTGATCCATCCGCTGCGCGTAGATCTAACTCGTTTAGATCTAAGATCCTACATCCTTCACATATGTGTGTGACCCGATAGGCTTCCAAATATGTTGGCCGTAGACACAAAGTGCAATTTACGAAAATGCCCTTCATGCCTAACGATCACGGGATAGCGTCTAGCAACACACTGATGGGAGTCAACTTTACATGATTCCGGTGCATCTTTTACCCCCGTTTATCCCACTTTTAGCACGTTTCTTGGTGATTTAGACCGTTTTAGGGGCAATATCGTGAATTATTAGCACGGGGAGTAAATCCGTCACTTTGATAGTTTACTACCTCTTTTTAGTGATATTGACCCTATTCCCGAGCACTTTTACCCTCTGGAATGTTTTGGATGTTTTTGGTTGTTGTGATGATGTAGGGAAATGGTGTCTCGAGAACCCGGAAGGCAAAGAATTATGATGAGAAGCATGGTCAAGGTGCAACAATGAGCCAAAGAAGAAGAAAGATGAAGAAAAGGGGTGAGAAGTTTTAGTATCTCAACCCCTATATTCTGGTTCAGCAGCATTTTGAACCATGATGGAGGCATTTTCTGGTCATGACTTATTCATGAAAGTTGTAGAGAATTGAAAGATCTTTCCAACGCATCTTGAATCACCCAAATCGGAGCTCGGACGAAGAAGTTATGAAGGTTTTATCGCAGCGTGAAAACAAAGCAGCATTTCAAACGCACGTTTGGACCTTTCAAACGTCGCTTGGGACTTTTTTTTTGAATACTGAGAGCAAGGGACTGAAACGCACGTTTGGGACCTTCCAAACGTGCGTTTGAGCAGTTTTTAGCCATAAAAACCCAATTTGGATCGAATTTTTGGGGAAGAACATAGGAGACGCGAATGGAGTTGTTTTAGGGTAATTTTGGGCGATTTTCTTCGTTTTTAGGAGTTAGAATTAGTGTAATATACCGTTAGAATCGTCTTTCAATCCTCTCTTCGATTATCTAACTCTTAGCTATGATTTATAACATTTCATTGGGCAAAATTCGATCTTTTGTATTCAACTTTTGTGCTTATCTTCTCCAACTCGAATTTCTGCAACTCTATGGTAATTTTCTTCTCTTTTATGCTTGTTATGCTTCTCCTTTACTACTTTCTTTATGTTTTAACTTGTATAATGTGTAGCTAATTCCTCCCCATAGTCGAATCATGTGAAATGTGGTGAAATCACCCTTTGGGTGATGAAATCGGGAGTGGGTAGTGCTTTTATCATTATATCTTGCATATTTCATGTCTTAGAACTTGTTATAACGGTTTGGGCTAGATTGATCACCTAGGTCAAACATCACACACACCACTCTTGAGAGTTGTTAGAGATAGAGGGTGTGGGAAAAGGGTTCTAGGATCGTGGTGTAGTTTCGGTTTAGTTGTTAAACCGAGCTCATCGTGAGGTTACTCGTTTATACGTTTAAGCGGCTCGAGTGCAAAACATGACTTGTTAGGAGAGAGTTGTTCAGACCTTAACATGGCATAAGGTGTTAGAAGAGAGTTGTTCAGACGCTAGCACCGGGTTTAGGAGTTCGCACCCGTGAAATTGAATGCAAGAGTTCGTTTAGTATATTGCACACTCCCGGTTTTGTCTATCCTCGGGGTTGAAATTAGTCATTTTGATCATGGTTCGGCTATGTCCCTTTCTCCCTTTAGACTTGTTAGTTTAATTTACTTTAGTTTAATTGAAGTGTACAAACATTCCAACAACTTGTTTGCCTAGACTAAGCAATAAGTTCACTTTGGTACTTACAAGCACATCTTCTCTGTGGGATCGACCTCGGACTCCTGTAGCTTTACTCGCAATCGACCCGGTACACTTCCGGTTAGAGAGCTTGTTTAGTCACCGTTGTCTTGAGAATATTATAAATTTTGTTTGGTGAAATAAACGCTCATCAAAATGGCGCCGTTGCCGGGGAAGATGTGTGCTATTTGTGATATCTTGCAAGTGAACCGAAGGCTTGGGCCTAGGTTTTATTTTATTGTTTTCTTGTTGTTTGGTGTTTTGTAGTGCATTGCCCGGAGTTTTTGAGAACCGCTTGAACCTTACATTGCTAGAATGGAGACCTTTGCTAAACAAAGAGGAAGGGCCTTCTAGTTGGGAATTTGATTGCTAGATTGGAAGGTTTGAGTCCGAACAAACGGGAATGGACCGAGACACTAATCAAGTTGGTCGTGGAGGCCAAGTTTTTGTGGAACACCCTTCTATCGGGGAGGTCAAGGAGTTACTAATCGAGCTCAAGACCAATCCTTATGTAACAATGTTCAAAAAGGAGCAAACCGTCAATGGAAAAGACAAGGTGGAGCAATGCCACCGATGGACCCGAATGCTATGAATTGGCTCATGAATCAAGTACAAGAGCAATTTCAAGCATTAATGCAAGCTCATATGCAAACTCCCAATCCGGCACCGAATCAAGGAGATGTGCGGACTTGTAGAGATTTGGTCATGCCACGCCCGATTTGGTGGGGCATAGTCCGATAAGGTTGCCTCTCGATCACCGCCAACACTATGAGTATTGGGCAAAATATTATCAATATGATTAGGGACAACTCGACCTTTAGAGGGACGGCAATCGAAAATCCTTACTTCTTCCTGGATTATTATCTCGAGGTGTGTCGGACTATAAGGATGGACGGTGTTAGTGAAGAGGAAATCAAGCTACTTTTGTTCCCATTCACTCTAAAAGACCAAGCAAGGGCGTGGTATGACTCCTTAAGGCATGACTCCTACACACTTGGACCGAGGTGGTGCGCACATTTTGCTTAAATACTATCCACCGGGAAAGTTTTTGATTTGAAAGAGGCAATCATGACCTTTGATGCTTACGAAGACGAGTCACTACTCGAGGCATGGGAACGGTATAAGGCCTTGTTGCGCCAATGTCCCGTACATGGAGTCACTCTTGGGGACCAAGTCCATTGTTTCTTGAAGGGACTTGATCAAGATATGCAAAACCGACTTCATGCTTCAAGCGGTGGTGATATAATGATGTTACAACCTGATCAAGCGCTTGACCAAATTGAACGGATTGCGGAAACTTCAAGACTTTATGTTTCCGAGACAAGAAGAGGCCAAGACGCAAGAGACCGAGTGAGATGAAGTCGGTAAGGAAAAGATTGAAGATGCACACCATGAGAAATTGTTGGACCAACAAGAGGAATCTTTGCAAAATCTTGAAGATCGAGTAGTGCAACTAGATGAAAAGAGGAGGTTTGAGAAAGAAGAAGAAACAAGAAAGGAGCTAGAAGCCGTGGAAAAGAGCGAGAAGAGGCTCATTCAAGGAAAACGGGAGAGAGGATGATGATTTTTATCTTGATGAAGCGCTTTCCGAGCTAGAGATTGAGTTGGGATCGCCATGTCACTAAAGGGTCCTCATGTGGAGCTTGATTATGGTAGGTTTCACGTTCTTCCGATTACACCTCACTTCCCGATGTGAACATTGATGATGCCTTGGTGGAATGTATGGTGGAACCAACCATTGTTAAGACTCAACATGAAATCTTTGGTGATGAAAGTAGCTCGTTTTGGGAAGAAGAAGAGATGGAAGAGGTGCAATGTTTGTCTATTACACCGCCCTCCGAAGAAATGCAAGACGATGACTTGGAGGAGTGTATGATAGATTTGAGCGCACTTTTTGAAGAACCGGATTCTGAGTTTGAAGAGAAGACGGGATCGCCCATTTCACCATCACTCCCGATTGAATTGTATGATGATGCAATTTTGGAGTGTGTGATGAAATCTCATGAGCTTGATATGACATCCGTGGTAGAGCTACCGGAAGAGTTGGAGGTGATTAGCATACCGGTCCCGGACTACTACACTATTTACTCCCCGGTAGATGAAGCTCACAAGATTTATGAAAGGAACAACTACCATGGGATGGTAATTTCAAGAAGAGGATGATGGCGGATTTCAACGAAGGGATTCCCAAGAGCCATGCGCGTAAGTTCCTAGTGAACTCGTTTTCCCTATGCTTGCTATGCTCATTCTCCTTGAATTGTTGATATTCTTGAGTTCGGATTTCGGTTGATAGTCCAGTAGTGATTTTTGATTGAAATAAAAATGTTGTCTTGAGTTGGTTTGAGTCCTTTATGGTTTGAGTCCGTTTTGGTGCCACTTGGTCGAGCCAACGACGTAAAACAAAGGCGCTGTGGGAGGCAACCCACCTTTTGGTAATAATTTTGTTTTTGAAGTGGTTTTTGGGTGCAAGAGGAGAGTTTTGTCTCACAAGAGAGTTTGGGGTGAGATTTTCTTTTTGATTCTTGCTCTTGTACGTAGACGGGGATGTTTTTATTGTTGGAAAGGTGTCCTAAACCCAATCGGGTCGGACCGGATCCGACCGGGTCGGGTCATTCTGATCTATTTAGTTCATGTAATAACTTTATTATGATTAATAAAAGCACTTATGTTATTATATATTGTTTGTCTTCATATTATTTGTTGTATATATATATAGTAACGTCCCTAGTATCGATCATGATAGAGAAACCATGATAGTGATTATGGTTGATGAGATCTCTAATCACTATAACAAGGTTGGTACTTAAATGTCTCTAGTCTTACATATTATCAAATGGGACATTGATAGTATAATCGATCTAGCACGTATTGGATGTCTTCTACTTTTTAGAAGGTAGGGATAGATCTCGCTCTATCGAAGTGTAGGGACACTTGGACCGTGACGTGGACGTGTATTAGAGAATGCGTCGTTAGACCGACCCACTTACATTAAGTGTCACACTATGTGGCGGTTGTGTAATTATCCTTTTGACCGAGTCTTCATGGCATCACGGTGTGGATTGTCATGCTTTGACACTATTGAGATTTCTCCTAACCACGGGCGATCATGCGGTAGTGATTGGGTATGATATTGAAGCATGCGGAGTATACATGATTGGTCGTCCGGGAATCGCGTATCCTATGATTGGGATTGAATATCCGAAATGGCCTTCTTATAAGGAATGTCTAGCTCTCGAGAATCTTTGCAAAGTGGGAGTAAATGTGTTATTCCGAGAGAGCATGATATCCAGATTATAAGATACGATCGTCAATGTATTGACACTTGAGATACGATCGTATGGATATTATTATAGCGATAGGATTGTAAGTTACACGGTAACTGCTTCACATGAAAGGTAGTAGTCATTGCTTTTGACTCTTCCGATAATTGGGGTCACGGTGTGTTGCTGAGACGCTATCCCGTGATCGTTAGGTATAAAGGGCATTTTGGTAAATTGCACTTTGTGTCTACGGCCAACATATTCGAAGCCTATCGGGTCACACACATATGAACATCGAGTCGGATTAAAATGCGGTTATAGTTGATAACCAAATAAGGAAAGTTTATCTCAGACTATAAAGGTTATAGTGGTAAATTAATATGGTGGTATTTATTTATTATGAATAAATAAAAATACAAGATATTAATTATATATAAATTATATTAATTAAAGAATATTCCGGAAGTCAATTTGTTGACTAATGGGCGCCACTTTTATGTGTATAAGATACACTTGGATTGTGCACTTTAATTAATAAATATTGCCATAATATTAATATAGGATATTAATTGATTTTGGAAAAATAGATTTATGGTAATAAGATAATTATAATCAATATATGATATTGACAAAATATTATAATTAAAGAGATAAATCAATCTAATTGATTTTCCTTATTTTATTGGAAAAAGTTTTTCTTCTCTCCACACTACATATGGGGCGCCACTTGCTCTATAAAAGGAAGTGGGTGTCAAGCTCTTTTGTACAACACAATTGCAAGAGCTCATAGTTCTTGTGTAAAATAGAGAGCTCTCATAGTGAGTTTGTGCGGGAAGAAAAGGTCCGATCTAGCAGCGGCCGGAGTTTTTCCGATAGCGAGTCAAGGAGGATTCCGCGAGGGGTTCGTGTGGATTAGCGATAGAGGCCGGACGCGTGGGCGGCTTGCGCGATTGAACTACTCTCCGTTGGCGGTCAAAGCGACGATCTTGTAGATCATCTAAGGTATAACCGTCAAACTACTTAACATGTTTATTGCATTAAACGAAGAACGATCTAGAAAAGGAAATCAAAATTTTAAATTCCGCTGCGTTAAACTAGTGATTTCCTAACAGTGGTATCAGAGAAAGACTTCGAGCTTAAGCAATAAGCATAATTTAAATGCGTAGTATTTAATCGATAGATGCAAGATTTAAATCGCGAAACGTTAAAACAAAAAAAAAAAAAAATATAGGGTTCATGGGGGTCGGCCGACTGGCGGCGCCCCATCCCTCGGCGGCGGCGGCGGCGGCGGCGGCGGCGGCGGTGGCCTTCGGGCTGCTGTCCGTCGGCTCTCCTCTTCCTTTTGGGGAGATCAACCCTTTTCGTTTTGTGATATTTTATTGTGCATAGATATCTCGTTTGTTTAGTTGTGTCATATATACCAACCAATGGTTCAAATAGTTTGGACCATTGGAAACCATATGGGACATTGGCCTTTCCAAATTTTGATTTGGAATAGGCCTGGGCCCTTTCAAATATTTGATTTGGAATAGGCTGTGCTTGTGCCACTTCAAAATTTTGATTTTGGAAAGTGTGAGCTCGAACTAAAATTATTTGGCCTTTCCAAATATTTGATTTGGAATAGCTGCGCCTTTCCAAATATTTGATTTGGAATAGCTTAGTTTTGTGCCACTTCCAAAATTTTGATTTTGGAAAGTGGCGAGCCTAGACTAAAATAATTTGGCCTTTCCAAATATTTGATTTGGAGTAGCGCAAGTTTCTTTCCAAATATTTGATTTGGAATAGGCTTAGCTTGCGCCACTTCCAAAATTTTGATTTTGGAAAGTGGTGACAGTGCCTAAGCTAAATTTAGTTTTGGAAATGAAACAAATAGGAGACTTTATAATTTTAATTTTATTTTGAATAGTTCAAATTTAATTAAAATTGAAATCGATTTAAAATTAAATGTTAATTTTAATTTTGGTTAAATCATATAATTAATTAAAAGTTATTTAATTATTTGATGTGATAAAATAAAGACGCATGAGTAGTAGTAGTTAAAATTAGAATTTAATCTTTTTCATAAGATAAAATTGTATGGATTAGATGTGTAGATATAATGTGATTATATGGACTTCCGATTGATCGCTGACTCGGCCAATAGGATAGATGGGAATGTTTTCTTTATGTTGGTTTTGAAAAAATTGTCCTAGGCCATTATGAAGAACGTGACCTAGTTTACTTTTGCACTTATCCCATTCCTCGAGTTCCCCCGTGTGCGGCGGGTGTAATTATTTATTATGTAACAAAAATGGAGCAAGAAGTTCGAGACCAAGGAGAAATAAAGAACCCATTGGCGTCAAAGAATAAAGATCCTATTGGCGGTTGCAGACACCCTTAGTTTGTGACCCGCGGTTTCGTCAGTTTATATTGGAACCCGCACCTAGGAAAAGTCCATGATCATACCGGTTATTTTATGCGCGTGTTTAGGGTATATTTTACTATATTTTCGGGCTTAATCCCTAAACAATTTACCTTGTTTTTAAAGGAAATAAATGAGAAAAGCATGTTTTTAACCAGTAAATTCATATAATGTTCATTGAGGGTTTATAATTTAATTATGAGGAAATATTGGGATTAAATGTTATTTTGTTACACATTTTATTATTATTATTACTCGATGACTTGGTGTAACAATAATTTTGCGAAAAAAAAAAGAAATGCAAGGGGATATTATTTATTGAGAAGATTTATGTCATTCAATCAAGGATTTCAAAATAAAGGAGAAAATCGGATCGAAGATTTGAAGAATAAATCGGATCGAGGCGAAAGAGTGGAGTGGGGAACACGCTTTACGAGAAGCTACGCAGTGTGAACGTAGAGAAGTGACACGCTCGGTCGATCGAAAGCCGTGCTATTCGGTCGACCGAGCCAAGAGGTTCGGTCTACCGAGGCTGCAGAATTTAATTCGACGCGTTTTCTAGATCCTTCCCTATGTCGGCCACAAACTCCTATATAAGCAGCATCCATTCGAGCAGAAACAGACGTCCAAAAATATTCACAAGAATACATTAGCATAAATTAGATTCATAATTAGGTTTTTATTTTTCTTTCAATTTCGATTCAGCAATTATGGTTTTTATTATGAAGATGAGTGGCTAAAGGCCTGAGGCTAGGACCACCATGTGAAGCCACCATCACCGGATTTAAACAAGGATTTTGCATTTATTCGTTCTAGTAAGTTTCTTGTTCTTCCTTCATGTTTTGAATTGTTTATGTGCAATGTGTATGACTATACTTGTGTTGCATGCTGATTGAATTTAGACATACGATAGTTGATAAATTCATAGATTGCCGTGAAGGAGAGTGATAATATTTCTTCTAACAAACGAAAGTTGAGGGAGAATATTGTTAGATTAGGATTTTATATCCATATCTTTGTTTCGTAGAGCTTTAGTCAAACCGAGAGGTGTACTAATTAAAGGTGTAGAATCGAGAGAGGAAACGCCGCTTTAGTAGATAATAATCCAAGACTTACGAATGAATATGCGATTTTCTTGTTAATTTCAGTGGGGTGGTGGATCAAAGGTGTGTTCTAGTTGTTTTAATCATAGTTGTTAGAAAAAGATTTGATAAGTAGTAGTTGTTCTTTTCGCTTTTGAAACATTTATTTCGTTCTTTAATCCAAGATCGTATTTATAAACCTTACAAAAATCGGCGCGGAAACACTATTTTTCGCATAAGTCCTCGCGGATACGACCCGGTTTCATCACTATATAATGCGAACCTTCGCACTTGGGGTTGACATCGGTTTTATTTATTATATTTTATCACTGCTTTGCATAAAACCGCAAACAAGTTTTTGGCGCCGTTGCCGGGGACTTGGCACGGAAAGTTTTCGTTTTCAGTCTCTGTAATTTCTGGACGGTCGCTAATTCTGGTGCGTACTAATCTTAAAAAAAAAAAATAATTTCGCCGGTCGATCGAACTCACCTCTCGATCGACCGAGAGTTATTTTATTTTTCTTTTCTCTGCTTACGCTTACGTGATAGTCTTACAAGATTCGCTCGCTTTATTTGCGTTTTTCGAGCCTGTTTCGAGTCTGTTTTAGTTTAGTTTTTAGTTGTTGAGTCTAATTAAAGGATTATACTTAATTTTATAAAAATAAAAAAAAAAAAAATTAAAGAATAAATAAAAAAAAATAAAAATTTATTTTGACCCGAACATTTGGTTCGAAAGTGGTTTATGCAAACTCGAACTCACGGGGACCACTTTTATATAACCCGAAGCTAGCGAACCATCGTTCGATCCGAATAGACGTTTGGCTCGACTCGCGGATCGACGGACGAGGCAAACGACCCTGAAGAATACGTTGAGGAAGAAGCCCAAGTTGAGGAAATGGCAGATCAAAGGACATTGGCAGACTATGCCATGCCATCTACTGTGAAAGTAAATCCTGCAGTCGTGATTCCTGAAATCACGGCTGATAATTTCGAACTCAAAACTTCTTTAATCAACTTGGTGAGAGGTTCCACATTCCATGGCTTCTCCACTGAGGACCCACACGATCACATTCACTCATTTCTAGAATCGTGCGGGACTACTTTAATCAAAGGGGTCACTGAGGACGCCCTGAGGATGAAACTTTTTCCCTTCTCACTGAAGGGAGAAGCGAAAGAATGGTATAAATCTTTACCAGTCGACTCCATTACTTCGTGGGAGGAGTTGGAGAAAGAATTTCTCGAGCCAAGATTTTCCACCGCAAAGACGGCTCATCTTACGAATCGATATTCACTTTTGTGCAAACCGAGAGGAATCATTTTGCGATGCATGGAAACGATTTAAGTCTCTCTTGAGAAAGTGCCCCCACCATGGGCTGGATAAACAAAGATTGGTCAACACTTTCTATAGTGGTTTGACTGAATTGACCAAGGGAATGGTGAATAGTTCTGCTGGAGGTGCATTTCTGAGAAAGACACCTGAAGAGGGATGGACGTTGTTTGAAGATATTGCGAAGTATAATTATGCCCCTACCTATAAAGGTGCATCCAATCGGAAGAGCTCGACTCAGGGAAGTATGAGGTAGATGAGACCACACTTCTAAGGCTCGATTAGCCGCACTACGAAGCAAGTGGCGGCAATGAATGTTCAAAGTCTTGTATGTGACAACCGCCATGGCCAAGGCCATCGCGATGTCATCAAGGCGCCTTGACCCGATCCTCAGTCAAAGTCAGTGCAAAACAACGTTATCTCGCCAAAATTGCGATACTATTGGGCACACGTTCCATCAATGTCCTCTATTGCTGCATTCAGAGGAGGTGAATGCATTCAGTTCTCAAAATTATCGACCTTTGGGTCAGAATCAGAACACTCAAGGGTTTAATTACTGGAGTGACCCTTCTAGGGTAGCAAATCCCCATCGCCCAGGCCCCTAGGCCTAATCTGAGCAATTTTCAAACCAACTCTCGACCGGCATGGAACAATAATCCACCGGTCAATCAAAATCAAAATCATAATCAATCATTTCAGATCTTAGAACAAAAGTTGAGTGAGCAAGCCACGGCCAACACTCAGTTGGCAAATGCATTGAGTACTTTGACCAGTACAGTGAGAAATCTAGAGGTGCAAATGGGATGATTTAGGGGCAAAGCAAGCAAGTCGACCTCAAGGTCAGCTGCCGAGTTTTACTGAGAAGAACCCCCGAGGGGTTAACGTGGTCGAGAATGACCAGAATACTTGCACCGACCTGGCTGCACCATGGAACTATGGTCAAGATGAGTTGAATGTCGTAAATCTGAGGAGTGGGAAAGCGGTTGGCGGTCAGGCCAACCAGGGAAACGAATAGCCCCTCCTGCGAGCAGAGAGGCAGGAGGGGAAGATCTTCTTTCTCTCGGGAAGGATGCCGGGGGCGGCCGTTGAGCCAAGTGAAAAGGAAATTCAGAAAGAAATGTGAGAGTTGAGAATACTGCTGAAAAGAAGTCGGATTCTAAGTTGAGTTCTGGGAAGCATGTGAGGTGGAAAGATAGGGAAGACAAAGCAATCAATCATAAGACGGCAAAGAAGAACTTCACTGAGGAGGACTTTGCTGATCTCCCTTACCCACCTAGCAAGAACAAGTCATCATTAACGAATGATAAGGAGTATAAGAAGGTTATCGATTTGCTCAAGAATACTGAGGCAAACATTCCATTAGTTGATCTTTTGGTAGGGATGCCAAAGTATACAAAGTTTATAAAGGACGCAGTGAGTTCGAAGAAGAAGCTTCAAGAGCTCGAGCACATAGTGTTGAATGAAGAATGCTCCGCAATCGGTCGACTAAACTTCTGTGAAGTCTCCCCGACCTGTAAATTCACGATTTCGTGTACTATCGGGAACAGGGACTTCCATAATGTTTTATGCGATTCGGGGCATCACTCAATCTGATGTCTACTTCAATCTTCCAATCTCTTGATTGGATCAATCTATTACTCTTAGACCCATTTCTCTTCAACTTGCGGATAGAAGTGTGAAGTATGCAAGGGGCTGTAGAAGATGTGTTGGTCAAGGTTGAGAACTTCATATACCCAAATGATTGGGTAATCATGGACATGACCAATGATGAGAAAACACCTTGATCCTTGGAAGACCTTTTCTTGCAACCGCCGTGCCTTACTAGATTCCTACAAATGGCGAGATAACCCTACATTTGGAGGATGAGAGTGTAAAGTTCAATGTGGGCAATGCAAGTGAAGCACGCATCCAAAGACACTTGTTTAGCTATTGAGGACGATTTCACTGATGAGTATGATGAACAAGTGTTCATGGGCAGTTGGGATGAGGAAGAATTCAATAAACAATCTGCAACTTGGGCTGATGAGGAGTGGAATAATTTTTTAGAAGAGATTGAGAAGAATGAAAAGGGGGAGAGATTGCCCTACGGCAAGTCATCAAGTACAGAGTTTGCATTGATTACGAAGACTAAATGAGGTAACTCTAAAAAGACCACTTCCCTTGCCATTCATTGACCAGCTCCTTGAGAGGCTTAGTGGCAAGCAATATTATTGTTTTCTGATGGCTATTCGGGATACTTTCGAGATAGCTATCGACCCACCGATCAAGAAAAGACTACCTTCACTCATCCCTCGGGCACTTTCGCCACCGAAGAATGCCATTTGGTCTTTGCAACGCACCGGATACATTTCAAAGATGTATGCTGGCTATCTTTGATGGTTTAGTGGAGAAGGTGATGGAGATTTTTATGGATGACTTCTCTGTGTTTGGGGACAGTTTCGACCACTGTTTACACAATCTTGATAAAGTTTTGTCCCGGTGCATAGAAAAGACTTAGTCTTAAATTGGGAGAAGTGCCACCGATGGTGGAAGAGGAATTGTTCGGGACACAAGGTGTCCAAAGAAGGTATTGAGGTCGACAAAGCGAAGGTAGAAGCTATTGAAAAATGACATACCCCAAAAATGCAAGAGAAGTAAGAGGATTCTTGGGTCATGTCGGCTTATATAGCGATTCATCAAAGACTTTTCTAAAATAGCCAAGCCTTTGTCATCTCTCTTAAGAGAAGGTGTGAAATTTATTTTCACCCCCGAGTGTGAAAGAGCGCTTCTGAAACTAAAAGACAAGTTGGTTACCTCGCCAATTCTTATAGCACCCGACTGGAAAGCTCCCTTCGAGCTTATGTGTGATGCTTCTAATTATGCAGTCGGCGCGGTGCTAGGTCAGAGAGTGGACGGAAGGTTCCGACCCATCTACTACGCTAGTCACACTTTAAACCCAGCAAGTAAATTATGCAACAACCGAGAAGGAGTTGTTGGCGTGTGTTTTTGCCATGGATAAATTTAGAAGCTACTTGCTTGGGTCGGAGGTCACGGTCCGACGAGACCATTCTCGCATTGAAATATCTCATTGAACAAGGCCGATGCCAAGCCTCGCTTTGTTGAGATGGATCTTGATTTTACAAGAGTTTGATGTTCATATCCGGGACAAGAAGGGTAGCGAGAATGTGGTAGTCGACCACATGTCTCGGCCGACCGACGATCCTCGTGTAGAGTCGGATGAGATTGGAATTGATTTTCCAACCGAGCAACTCATGACCATTGATGTGTGCGAGGTTGCTCCTCGCCAATCTTCGGAAAAGGTTCTCCTTGGTTTGCACCTTTTGCAAACTTCTTGAGCGCGTATATCCGGACTTCGACTGACTTATCGCCAAAAGAAGAAATTCTTTTCGGATTTGAACTATTATGTGTGGGACGATCCCATTCTCTTCAAGCGTTGCAGGATGGATTGCTCCGTAGGTGTGTCCTCGAGTTCGAGCAGAGGGACATTATGGAGCAATGCCATGGTGGACCTGTGGGAGGTCATTATGGAGCTGGGAAGACTGCTGCGAAGATTTTTCAGTCCGGTTTCTACTGGCCAACAATTTTTAAGGATACAGAGAACTTTGTAAAAGGGTGTGACCGGTGCCAACGCACCGGTAAACTTTCTCGGCGAATGGACATGCCCTCCACCCCATCCAAGAATGCGAGGTTTTCGACGTATGGGGTATTGATTTCATGGGACCGTTTCCATCTTCGTATGGGAACAAGTACATTCTGTCTCGTCCGACTACGTATCAAAGTGGGTGGAGGCGATAGCAACATCGCTGAACGACCACAAGGTGGTCAAGAACTTCTGAAGAAAAATATTTTCACGCGGTTTGGTGTCCACGAGCCCTCATCGGTGACGAGGAACTCACTTTTGCAATACCCCACAAGACAAGATTTTAGAACGATATGGGGTAAAACACAAAACCGCTACTACCCTATCACCCTCGTGACGAGTGGACAAGTTGAAGTGAGTAACCGAAGCTGAAGAGCATTCTTGAGAAGACGGTGAATTCTAATAGGGCGGATTTGGAGTCGGCTGGATGATGTGCTCTGGGCCTGCAGGATAGCTTTCAAGACTCCTATTGGCACGCCTCCGTTTCGAGATGGTTTATGGCAAGGCTCGCCACACCGCCAATCGAGCTTGAGCACGAGGCGCTACGGGCTATTAAATTCTTGAATTTCGATAGCCGATTATGCAGAGAAAAGCGATTATTGCGATTCACAGAGCTTGATGAGTTCGAGACTCCAGGCCTCACGAGAGCTCGAGAATCGATGAGAAAGGACTAAACCGCTTCACGACAAGAAAATCAAGATTAGGGAATTCAAAGCGGGCGAGTGGGTTTTATCAGATAATACCAGGTTACATCTGCTTTCTGGTAAGCTACGCAGCCGTTGGTGCGGCCCCTTTGAAATCTTTCGGTATTCCCTAGTGGAGCAATGATTTGAAAGATAAGCGTATGGGTTGTTCAGAGTAAATGGTCATCGGTTAAAACACTATATTGGTCAACAAAAGGAACGACCGGTGGTTTTCTATCTCAATGACGCCCCTAGTCAAACCAAATCCGATCCTTCGGCACCCGATGATTTACATCTCTGTGAGTTCTTTGATGATGTTGTGCTCCTCGATGTTGCACCTCGGCTTGTGAAACGAAACCTAAGAAGAAGAAGAGAAGAATCATAGGTAATGCGAAGTGGATCTGAAGTTTGATGATATGGCCAAGACGTTGGCGAGACTTTGTTCTGTGGATTCCAAATGTGCTGACCCGAGAAGGTCGAGAATAATTCGGGATGAGGTTTCACCGCCTCACCCCGGTTGAGTTTTTATTGGTTAGTCGAGCTCCGACTATAATTAAGCCCTACTAGGACGGTAACCTAGATATCTTTTTCTTTTGTTTGTAGTTTATTTTTACTTTGTTTCTCTTGTTGGTTGCTAATGTTTTCCACCTAGCGATTTCTCGACTATGGATCTGTACTTGGACGATTGCCCACATCATGACCCCTGCTTGTTTCTTTTTATTTCCTCATGTACCCCAAGATTCTCGATATTACATTTGTGCACTACATTTCACATAGATTTGGTTATTATCAATTTTTGCATTGCTTCTCGCTTTGTTCCATGATATTGCCTTGTCTATCATCTTTTTTGTGCCCCTACCCCGAGGTACGCCTTGTTTCCCATGTGTGCGGGATATTTGCGATAGCGATTGAGCTTTCGGATGATATCGCTTTACGGTGGATGGTCCACGACTCTCGATTTCTTCAAGCATTTATGGATCTGACTCGCGACCACTTCCAGAATTGCAACTTTCGAATTACAACCAGCTAAGTTTTCTTATTTTGCACATGCTGAGGACATCATGTAACTTAAGTGTGGGGGAGGGTTTATTGGTTTGTTTTACTGGTTTGTTTTACATGTTATCTAGTTTTGCTCCTTTGAAAAATTTGATAAAATTTTTGAGAATTTGTGAGTCCCGAGTAACTTCAATGACATGCTAGTTTTGTAACTTGGCACCTTTAATTGTTATCAGTAGTCATATCATGTTCTAAGAATAGGTTTGGTAGATCAGATACTCACTTCAACCTCAAGATACCAACTCGTTATTAGATGAGGAACCAAAAATTTAATAGTCTCCGGTTAGTTAAGGGATAGCCAATTCTAGCCGCAGAGATAACCACTTACTTAGCACTGATGAAAGTTAAGAACTCAGTACTATACTCACAGCTTAGAATCTAAGTACCTTAGTGTCTTGAGAACCTTAAAAGTCTTGAATGTGTTAGAAATGATACTCGACCGGGACTTTCCAAAGAGTTTGAAAAAGAAGAAAAATTTTGAAAAATTAAATTGCGGAAGTTGTTTGCGACTATCACCTCGAGTCCACTTGGATACGCCCCAATTGGGGAGCATGGTTTACCTTGGACAAGATAGGTTTGAGTGATCTCAGGGTGACTGCCTCTAAAGTGGGGGAGAGTGTTATACTTTTGAGACGCGACGATGGAAGAAAATATAGGCATTTTGGAACTCTGAGTCGAGTTGATCTAAACCCAGTAGAGACCTGGAAGGTATTTTCTTGGCACCAAGTAAAGGAATTTAATTGTGAGTTGGTTACTTTGTTCTTGATAAATAGTTTTTGTAGGGTAAGTCTCAGTAGGCGAATCGAACTTCGCTTATTTAACCGGATGATCATTAGTGCTTGATTTAATACATCAAGAGAGGATCGGTGGAAGTTTAGCGGGTTCAACACACACAATCACTGAGTGAGTTCGATTTGCTAGATACTAGCTTGATGTGAGCATGACTACATCTCGTGTCAAATTATGTGGGTGTTTGATAGTTTGTCGTTGTTTGTTTTGCTCGGGGACAAGCAAAAAGCTAAGTGTGGGGGAGTTGTTTAGGGTATATTTTACTATATTTTCGGGCTTAATCCCTAAACAATTTACCTTGTTTTTAAAGGAAATAAATGAGAAAAGCATGTTTTTAACCAGTAAATTCATATAATGTTCATTGAGGGTTTATAATTTAATTATGAGGAAATATTGGGATTAAATGTTATTTTGTTACACATTTTATTATTATTATTACTCGATGACTTGGTGTAACAATAATTTTGCAGAAAATAAAGAAATGCAAGGGGATATTATTTATTGAGAAGATTTATGTCATTCAATCAAGGATTTCAAAATAAAGGAGAAAATCGGATCAGCATTTGAAGAATAAATCAGATCAGAGCGAAAGAGTGGAGTGGGGAACACGTTTTACGAAGCACAGTGTGAACGTAGAGAAGTGACACGCTCGGTCGACCGAGCCGTGCTATTCGGTCGACCGAGCCAAGAGGTTCGGTCTACCGAGGCTGCAGAATTTAATTCGACGCGTTTTCTAGATCCTTCCCTATGTCGGCCACAAACTCCTATATAAGCAGCATCCATTCGAGCAGAAACAGACGTCCAAAAATATTCACAAGAATACATTAGCATAAATTAGATTCATAATTAGGTTTTTATTTTTCTTTCAATTTCGATTCAGCAATTATGGTTTTTATTATGAAGATGAGTGGCTAAAGGCCTGAGGCTAGGACCACCATGTGAAGCCACCATCACCGGATTTAAACAAGGATTTTGCATTTATTCGTTCTAGTAAGTTTCTTGTTCTTCCTTCATGTTTTGAATTGTTTATGTGCAATGTGTATGACTATACTTGTGTTGCATCTTTGATTGAATTTAGACATACGATAGTTGATAAATTCATAGATTGCCGTGAAGGAGAGTGATAATATTTCTTCTAACAAACGAAAGTTGAGGGAGAATATTGTTAGATTAGGATTTTATATCCATATCTTTGTTTCGTAGAGCTTTAGTCAAACCGAGAGGTGTACTAATTAAAGGTGTAGAATCGAGAGAGGAAACGCCGCTTTAGTAGATAATAATCCAAGACTTACGAATGAATATGCGATTTTCTTGTTAATTTCAAAAGGGTGGTGGATCAAAGGTGTGTTCTAGTTGTTTTAATCATAGTTGTTAGAAAAAGATTTGATAAGTAGTAGTTGTTCTTTTCGCTTTTGAAACATTTATTTCGTTCTTTAATCCAAGATCGTATTTATAAACCTTACAAAAATCGAAGGCGGAAACACTATTTTTCGTACAAGTCCTCATGCGGATACGACCGGTTTCATCACTATAGCTGCGAACCTTCGCACTTGGGGTTGACATCGGTTTTATTTATTATATTTTATCACTGCTTTGCATAAAACCGCAAACAGCGCGGAATGTTGTGTATGTTTTACTTTATATGATATCGTAGTAATATGCACATAGTAGATGAGACCATAATTAAACCAAATTAATTAAGTGAATTAATTTAAAATTATTCCCACATCAAAAATCAAGTCGGAATTGCCTCCCCATATTATAACGACGGTGAAGAGCCCTTGTTCGGACCCAACTCACCAGCCAAAGCGGGGGTTGACCTACCTCGGGTATATCGTCGTTATTGAGATATGATCGAAAGAGATCTCATGAATATTGGGGTTAAGACTCGACTAAGAATTCTCTCGGCCACCAGCCAAAGCGGGGTCGTTTGGATTTTAGAGGCAAGGGTTTGGCTAATTTCATAAGATGAAATATTGTAAAAGAGTTGATCAAGTCAAACAACAAGAATCGTATAAGATACGATCGACAAATCGTTGTCCACTGTTTAATTATTTTCGCCCATCAGACCAAAGTTGGGGTCGGGGTAGTTCGATGGGATCTTGCCCACTAAAGGAATTATTTTCTTGAAAGCCAATAGGGAATAGTTGGCTAGTGGGAGTAAAAACCTTATAGATTCATTAAGTGCAAATTTAAGGTTTTTTTTATACATGAGCTTTTACTTATTCTATCTTTTATTTATTGTTGTAGAAAATGTCAAACAAATTGAACCTTCGTTTTATCATCGATAACAAGCTTGACGAAACTAATTTTCTCGATTGGGAAAGAAACCTCAAAATCGTTTTGAGGCACGAGAAGATTGGCTATGTCTTGGACGAGGCCCTACCGGAAAAGCCCGCTGAGGGTTCGGCTGCAGATGTTGTCGAGAAGTACAACAAGCACTGTTCTGACAGTACTGATGCTACATGTATCATGCTTGCTTCTATGACACCTGAACTGCAGAAACAGCATGAGTCCATGGACGCCTACTCTATCATGGTCCACCTGAAGGAGCTTTATGCTTCTCAGTCTCGTACTGAGAGGTACGAGGTCTCGAAGGCCCTGTTTAGTTGTAAGATGGCATCTGGGACTGCTGTGGGGTCACACGTGCTTAAAATGATCGGGTACATAGAGAGGCTTGGGAAGCTGGGCCACAAGTTGGAGCGAGAGTGAGTATTGACTTGATTCTGCAATCTCTACCTGACTCATTCTCGCAGTTTGTGATGAACTATCACATGAACAAGATAGATTGCTCCCTAGCGGAGTTATTGAACATGTTGAAAACTGCTGAAGGCACTGTAGGGAAGGGAAAGCAAGTGTTGCTGGTCACTTCAAGCAAGGGCAAGGCAAAAGCCCAGAAAAAGTCCAAGAAGGCGAAGGCTGCACCTAAGCCAACGCCTAAGATAGCAAAAGACAAATCCAAGGATGCTTGCTTCCATTGCGGTGAGACCGGACATTGGAGGAGAAACTGCAAGGGCTTCTTGAGTACCAAGAAGAAGCATTCTGATGCTTCGACTTCAGGTATATTTATGATTGAGATCAACATTACTTCTTCTAAGTCTAACCACTGGGTATTAGATACTGGTTGTGGTTCTCATATTTGTACGAATATGCAGGCACTAAGAAGAACTAGAGATCTGAGGAAAGGAGAGGTGGACCTACGCGTTGGAAATGGAGCAAGTGTTCTTTGCGCCGGGCCGTAGGAGTTTATTTTCTTTCATTGCCCGAAGGGCTAGTACTAGAACTTAATAATCGTTATTTTGTTCCCGCTCTTACGAAGAGCATTATTTCTATTTCTCGCATTAGATGTTGATGGATTTTCTTTTACGTTTGAGAATAAATGTTGTTCTTTTCACGTGATGGAATCTTTTATGGTATCGGCATACTTAGCAATGGTCTCTATATATTAGATATGAATGTTGACGTTCTTAATATAAATAACAAGAAAGCCAAAACAAATGACTTGAATGAATCCTACTTATGGCATTGTAGACTTGGCCATATAAATAAGAATCGCATTTCCAAACTCCATAAAGATGGAATGTTGGATCAATTCGATTACGAATCGCTTGATACATGCGAAGCTTGTTTACTTGGTAAGATGACAAAGTCACCTTTCGATGGCAAAGGGATAAGATCCAATGAATTGCTTGAGCTCATACATACCGATGTGTGTGGCCCAATGTCAATTCAAGCCAAAGGAGGATACTCTTATTTTATCACCTTCACCGATGACCATTCTCGCTATGGTTATATATACTTAATGAAGTTTAAATCAAGCCTTCAAAAGTTCAAGGAATTCGTAAGTGAGGTGGAGAAACAACTAGGTAAAGAAATCAAAACACTTCGATCCGATCGAGGCGGAGAATACCTAGATGGAGAGTTTCAAGATTATTTGAAGGAGAATGGGATTCTACTGAATGGACTCCTCCCGAACGCCACAGATGAATGGCGTGTGCGAGAGGAGGAACCGCACCTTGTTGGACATGGTGCGATCCATGATGAGCTACGCAGCTTCTTCCAAAATCATTTTGGGGTATGCTCTAGAAACCGCATCCTATACACTCGAACCGAAGTTCCATCAAAGACGGTTGACTCTACGCCATACGAGGTATGGACTAAGAGAAAACCGAGCCTAGGTCATCTAAAATCTTGGGGTTGTCCGACTTACGTGAAGCGGATGATGCCTCGACAAATTAGAGCCTGTGTCCGACAAATGTCTATTTGTGGGATATCCTAGAAACCAAAGGGTACCAATTTTACCATCCCGAGGAACAAAAGGTGTTTGTTGCCAGGATCGCCACTTTCTCGGAGAAAGAGTTTATTCGGATAGGGTCGGTGGGAGTAAAATTGATCTTGAAGAAATTCGAGAACCACTTACGGATAATAGTCATTGATGGAAGTAGAGGACTTGCCACACACGGATGTGACACCACCCTCTACCGTGGACACACTAGCACCTCGAAGATCCACCAGGAACGTCGTGAACCCGAAAGGTACAGCGCGTGTATCTCATGGAAGATGAGGACCCTAGAACTTATGAGGAAGTGCTATTAAGGCATGACAAAGAGAAATGGCTAGAAGCCATGAATTCGAAAATGGAATCCATGAAAGACAACCAAGTTTGGAACTTAGTTGATCCGCTCAAGGAATAGTTCCCATAGGGTGTAAATGGGTCTTTAAGAGAAAGACCGACATGGACGATAACGTGACCACCTACAAGGCTAGGTTGGTGGCAAAAGGTTATAAGCAAAGACAAGGAGTTGACTATGATGAAACCTTCTCTTTGTTGCCATGTTAAAATCCATTAGAATTTTGCTTGCTATTGCAAAGCATACCATGATTACGAAATCTGGCAGATGGATGTGAAAACAACTTTCCTTAACGGGAACCTGCCTGAGGAAGTGTATATGACACAGCCTGAGGGTTTCACAACCAATGACGCCAGGATGGTGTGTAAACTGCAAAGATCCATTTATGGATTAAAGCAAGCTTCTCGGAGTTGGAATCTTCGCTTTGATGAGATAATCAAACAGTTTGATTTCATCAAGAACGAAGATGAGCCCTGTGTTTACAAGAAGGTTAGTGGGAGTGCCATTGTGTTCTTAGTGCTTTATGTGGATGACATACTCGCTCATAGGGAATGATGTGCCTATGTTACAATCAATCAAAGCTTGGTTATCCAAGAACTTCTCAATGAAGGACTTGGGTGAGGCAAATTATATTCTCGGAATAAAGATCTATAGAGATAGATCTAAAAGGTTGCTTGGTCCATCACAATCCACCTACATAGACAAGATCTTGAAGAGATTCGGCATGGAGCAAATCAAGAAAGGATTGCCGCCCATGTCACATGGGGTCTACTCAAAAAGGAATGAGTCCTAAGACAGAGGAGGAAAGGGCACAAATGGGTAAAGTCCCTTATGCTTCGGCAATCGGGTCCATCATGTATGCCATGTTATGCACAAGACCGGCGTCTCGCACCCTCTTAGTATGACTAGTAGGTACCACCAATCCAGGTGATGGTCACCGGATTGTTTGTCAAGAATATCCTTAAGTACTTGAGACGTACTAGGGATATGTTCCTGGTTTTCGGAACGATGATTTAGTATTACGAGGTTACACGGATGCCGCTTCCAAACCGACAAGGGCGATTTTAAGTCGCAATCGATTTGTTTTCACGCTTAACGGCGGAGCAGATGAGTGGAAGAGTTCCAAGCGCGGAGACTACTGCGGACTCTACAACGGAAGCCGAATACATAGCAGCCCTCGAGGCGGCAAAAGCGATTTGGATGAAGAAGTTCATTCATCGAACTTGGTGTGGTTCCTCCATTGAAGGTCCAAAGTGCCTCAGACTTTGTGATAATAATGGAGCGATATCTCGATCAAAGGAACCAAGGTCTCATCGAAGTCCAAACATGTGCTACGGCGCTATCACTTGATTAGAGAGATAGTAGATAGAGGAGATGTAAAGATAGAGAAAAGTCCACACGGATGATAACATAGCCGATCCGTTAACCAAGGCATTGTCTCAAGCTAAGCATGAGAAACATGTTCACTTGCACGGGCTTAGGCATATGGGTGATTGGCTTTAGGCCAAGTGGGAGATTGTTGGAAAGGTGTCCTAAACCCAATCGGGTCGGACCGGATCCGACCGGTCGGGTCATTTACGATCTATTTAGTTCATGTAATAACTTTATTATGATTAATAAAAGCACTTATGTTATTATATATTGTTTGTCTTCATATTATTTGTTGTATATATATATAGTAACGCCCCTAGTATCGATCATGATAGAGAAACCATGATAGTGATTATGGTTGATGAGATCTCTAATCACTATAACAAGGTTGGTACTTAAATGTCTACAGTCTTACATATTATCAAATGGGACATTGATAGTATAATCGTACTAAAGCACGTATTGGATATCTTCTACTTTTTAGAAGGTAGGGATAGATCTCGTCTATCGAAGTGTAGGGACACTTGGGTATGACGTGGACGTGTATTAGAGAATGCGTGCGTTAGATCGACCCACTTACATTAAGTGTCACACTATGTGGCGGTTGTGTAATTATCCTTTTGACCGAGTCTTCATGGCATCACGGTGTGGATTGTCATGCTTTGACACTATTGAGATTTCTCCTAACCACGGGGCGATCATGCGGTAGTGATTGGGTATGATATTGAAGCATCACGGAGTATACATGATTGGTCGTCCGGGAATCGCGTATCCTATGATTGGGATTGAATATCCGAAATGGCCTTCTTATAAGGAATGTCTAGCTCTCGAGAATCTTTGCAAAGTGGGAGTAAATGTGTTATTCCGAGAGAGCATGATATCCAGATTATAAGATACGATCGTCAATGTATTGACACTCGAGATACGATCGTATGGATATTATTATAGCGATAGGATTGTAAGTTACACGATAATCGCTTCACATGAAAGGTAGTAGTCATTGCTTTTGACTCTTCCGATAATTGGGGTCACGGTGTGTTGCTGTGACGCTATCCCGTGATCGTTAGGTATAAAGGGCATTTTGGTAAATTGCACTTTGTGTCTACGGCCAACATATTCGAAGCCTATCGGGTCACACACATATGAACATCGAGTCGGATTAAAATGCGGTTATAGTTGATAACCAAATAAGGAAAGTTTATCTCAGACTATAAAGGTTATAGTGGTAAATTAATATGGTGGTATTTATTTATTATGAATAAATAAAAATACAAGATATTAATTATATATAAATTATATTAATTAAAGAATATTCCGGAAGTCAATTTGTTGACTAATGGGCGCCACTTTTATGTGTATAAGATACACTTTGATTGTGCACTTTAATTAATAAATATTGCCATAATATTAATATAGGATATTAATTGATTTTGGAAAAATAGATTTATGGTAATAAGATAATTATAATCAATATATGATATTGACAAAATATTATAATTAAAGAGATAAATCAATCTAATTGATTTTCCTTATTTTATTGGAAAAAGGTTTTCTTCTCCTCCACACTACATACATATGGCGCCACTTGCTCTATAAAAGGAAGTGGGTGTCAAGCTCTTTTGTACAACACAATTGCAAGAGCTCATAGTTCTTGTGTAAAATAGAGAGCTCTCCATAGTGAGTTTGTGAGGAAGAAAAGGTCCGATCTAGCGGCCGGAGTTTTTCCGATAAGCGATCAAGGAGGATTCCGGCGAGGGGTTCGTGTGGATTAGCGATAGAGGCCGGACGCGTGGGCGGCTTGCGCATTGAACTACTCTCCGTTGGCGGTCAAAGCGACGATCTTGTAGATCATCTAAGGTATAACCGTCAAACTACTTAACATGTTTATTGCATTAAACGAAGAACGATCTAGAAAAGGAAATCAAAATTTTAAATTCCGCTGCGTTAAACTAGTGATTTCCTAACATTTATGTGAGCCTCTGTGGCCTTATTTTATGCGTGGATGCTCTGTGTTTCTTTTGATTATCTTTACATCCAGTGCACTTCCCGTCTAGTATGGTTGATATGCTTTGATACATTGATTGTGGCATGGCTTCTATTTTTATATATCTCGTATCTATCACCATCTTTTGGCACGTGGATTTTTCCCGCGCATGTGTTTGCCTTGTTTTCTCGCCTACATGGTGTTCGGTACTCGAGATGGAGCTTACTAGAAGATGTCACGTGGGCTAAAGTGCGCCTTTCTGCGGGTTTTGGTCAAACAAATAAGTCTTTTACTCTTTTTATCTCTCACACAATCGAGGACGGTGTTTCGTTTAAGTGTGGGGTGGGAGACTTAGCTGCTTTCTTGTTTTCGTTGTTAAATGTGCTATAAATGTGGTATGCTTAGCCTATGATCGGGCTCGAGTCGATTTTTGGGTAATTTTTAAAATTTTTCAAGGGTTCCTGACACCGTGTTGTATGTGTTATTTTCACATTTGAGTGGTGATCACCTTAGTCGGGACCCCGAACATGTGCATTGCGGTTTGATATTATCTTGAGAATGAAGTTTATTACTTTCACGAAAGCTACACTTTGTGCACAATTTGATTGCTACCACCTTTCATATCACAAGCCTTGAGACGAAATGTCATAGGTTTACCTAAGTAGGACATGGGATGACGGTTTTGGCGTTCTCTTGACCCTACCATAGCCAAATAAGACTTAACCGAACAGCACCCTTCAGAGTCCCTCTCTCACTTTTGATAGAATGGTCTCACCACCATTCGCTTATAGCCGTTTGTTACTTAGTCGAAACCTACCTTGAGCTTTATTTATGGTCACATTCCCTTTATTCATACCCTACGAGTGGACTTAGTCTTCTGTTAGATCACACTTGCTAAGGCAAGTGTGGGGTGGGAGAGATGATGTTTTTGATTGGGTTGTTGTTTCTCGTTTTGAGCTATAAAGTGTTGAGGAGCTCGTTTGGGCTTGGTGTTCGGCTCTTGGGCCAAAAGAAAAGAAAATCTCTTCTTCTATCTCTTCCTTAAATATAAAAAAAAAAAAGAAGAAAAAAAAAGAAAAAAAAAAGAAAAAGAAAAAAAAAAGAGAGAGATGTACATAGAAATAAAGGCGTGGAGTCAAAGTAAGGAGCTCAATGATAAATTTTTATGATGTTAGAGTTGGGATAGTGAGATAGGTACTAGTGTGCTTGAACTCACCTCACGACACTTGAAACATAGTCGAGTTTGGCAATGAGTTCGGGTGCACTGGTAACCTATGGTTCCCAAAATGTCAAAGTTGATCAAAAAGGAGTTTTGGGTGGTTTGCATGATAAAGATGAGTTGGTACTTGGTTGATTAGGTTCACTCGTACTTTTTTTCTCCAGTTCCCAAAATACCCCTTTCGACTAACCGAAATCACCCTAACCTAACGTTATAACCGCTCAAGTCCTGCCCGATCGTGTCCAAACTTAGTAAACTAGATTAGTGGAGAGGCTCGTGATTATGAAACGGTTGGTAGACTTTTGGTTGGGATTCAAGCCCCGACAATCATTTTGAGCATTTGGTTTTAGCTTGGCACCACACACACTCCATTTTCTTGATAATGTTGTACCAATGTGTTTATGTTCGTGTTTCTTACTTTGGGGCCACCTCGAGAGTGTGAGTAGTAGCACCTACATCATAAAGTTGAATCCCTTGGTTTGTTTTAAAACGCCTACTTTACTCGAGGACGAGCAAAGGCTAAGTGTGGGGTGGTTGATGAGAGTCAACTTTACATGATTCCGGTGCATCTTTTACCCCGCTTTATCCCACTTTTAGCACGCTTCTTGGTGATTTAGACCGTTTTAGGGCAATATCGTGAATTATTAGCACGGGAGTAAATCCGTCACTTTGATAGTTTACTACCTCTTTTTAGTGATATTGACCCTATTCCCGAGCACTTTTACCCTCTGGAATGTTTTGGATGTTTTTGGTTGTTGTGATGATGTAGGGAAATGGTGTCTCGAGAACCCGGAAGGCAAAGAATTATGATGAGAAGCATGGTCAAGGTGCAACAATGAGCCAAAGAAGAAGAAAGATGAAGAAAAGGGGTGAGAAGTTTTAGTATCTCAACCCCTATGTTCTGGTTCAGCAGCATTTTGAACCATGATGGAGGCATTTTCTGGTCATGACTTCTTCATGAAAGTTGTAGAGAATTGAAAGAGCTTTCCAACGCATCTTGAATCACCCAAATCAGAGCTCGGACGAAGAAGTTATGAAGGTTTTACTGCAGCAGAAAACATCAGCATTTCAAACGCACGTTTGGACCTTTCAAACGTGCGTTTGGGACTGTTTTTTTCGAATACTGAGAGCAAGGGACTGAAACGCACGTTTGGGAACCTTCCAAACGTGCGTTTGAGCAGTTTTTAGCCATAAAAACCCAATTTGGATCGAATTTTTGGGGAAGAACATAGGAGACGCGAATGGAGTTGTTTTAGGGTAATTTTGGGCGATTTTCTTCGTTTTTAGGAGTTAGAATTAGTGTAATATACCGTTAGAATCGTCTTTCAATCCTCTCTTCGATTATCTAACTCTTAGCTGCGATTTATAACATTTCATTGGGCAAAATTCGATCTTTTGTATTCAACTTTTGTGCTTATCTTCTCCAACTCGAATTTCTGCAACTCTATGGTAATTTTCTTCTCTTTTATGCTTGTTATGCTTCTCCTTTACTAATTTCTTTATGTTTTAACTTGTATAATGTGTAGCTAATTCCTCCCCATAGTCGAATCATGTGAAATGTGGTGAAATCACCCTTTGGGTGATGAAATCGGGAGTGGGTAGTGCTTTTATCATTATATCTTGCATATTTCATGTCTTAGAACTTGTTATAACGGATTTGGGCTAGATTGATCACCTAGGTCAAACATCACACACACCACTCTTGAGAGTTGTTCAGAGAGAGGGGTGTGGGAAAAGGGTTCTAGGATCGCGGTGTAGTTTCGGTTTAGTTGTTAAACCGAGCTCATCGTGAGGTTACTTCGCTTATACGCTTAAGCGGCTCGAGTGCAAAACATGACTTGTTAGGAGAGAGTTGTTCAGACCTTAACATGGCATAAGGTGTTAGAAGAGAGTTGTTCAGACGCTAGCACCGGGTTTAGGAGTTCGCACCGTGAAATTGAATGCAAAAGTTCGTTTAGTATATTGCACACTCCCGGTTTTGTCTATCCTCGGGGTTGAAATTAGTCATTTTGATCATGGTTCGGCTATGTCCCTTTCTCCCTTTAGACTTGTTAGTTTAATTTACTTTAGTTTAATTGAAGTGTACAAACATTCCAACAACTTGTTTGCCTAGACTAAGCAATAAGTTCACTTTGGTACTTACAAGCACATCTTCTCTGTGGGATCGACCTCGGACTCCTGTAGCTTTACTCGCAATCGACCCGGTACACTGCCGGTTAGAGAGCTTGTTTAGTCACCGTTGTCTTGAGAATATTATAAATTTTGTTTGGTGAAATAAACGCTCATCACACACCGTGACCCCCAATCATCGGAAGAGTCAAATGCAATGACTACTACCTTTCATGTGAAACAGTTACCGTGTAACTTACAATCCTATCGCAGTAATAATATCCATACGGTCGTTAGTCGAGTGTCAAAACATCAACGACCGTATCTTATAATCTAGATATCATGCTCTCTCGAAGTAACTCGTTTACTCCCACTTTGCAAAGATTCACGAGAGTAAGACATTCCTTATAAGAAGGCCATTTCGGATATTCGATCCCAATCATAGGATACGCGATTCGGCGACCAATCATGTATACTCCGCATGCTTCAGTATCACACCCAATCACTACCGCATGATCGCCCCGTGGCTAGGGGAAACCTCAATGTGTCAAAGCATGACAATCCACACCGTGATTACATGAAGACTCCGGTCCTAAGGATAATTACACAACCGTCACATAGTGTGACACTTATCCGTGTAAGTGGGCCAGTCTAACGTACGCATTCTCTAATACACGTCCACGTACAGTCCAAGTGTCTTTACACTTCGATAGACGAGATCTATCCATGCCTTAAAGACAGAAGACATCTAATACGTGCTAGTCTGTTCATACTATCAATGCCCTGTTTAATAGTACATTAGCCTAGAGACATTTAAGTATCAATTATTAAAGTGATTAGAGATCTCATCAACCATAATCACCTATCATGGTTTCTATACCACAGTTTAATACTAAGGAAGTTATCATAAAACAATTCATAATTGGTTCTTAAAAAGAACATATATATGACAACAAAAAAGCCATTTAATATATGTATAAACATAAAGAAATAGTAGAAATGATCCGACCCGGTCGGATCCGGTCCAACCCGATTGGGTTTAGGACACTATTTCAACATGAACCTCCCATACTATCTTGATGACATCAAGACAAGGTATAAATGAGTCCGGCCAACATATGAGTCCGCTGTCCGCCATACTTATTTAGACAGCTGGCCGGTCCACTTATATCAATTTGTATGATTATGTCTAAATTATATTCTTTTAATTGTCTTGTCATGAACAGTCAACCGACTTAGGCCAACCGACTTAGTCCTAGCCTAAATATATGAGATCAAATGTAATAAGAAGGGATCCAAGAACTAATATACGCAGAGCTACTCACAATTTGTCGACTTACTTGTGTTTCCTCTCATAAGGCATAGTCTCACCGCCTAGTTCTTAACATCCGCCACCTTCTCCCTGGAGAAATCATTCATATACAGACCATATATCCGCTTATATACCATTACACATAAAATCTGTATTTACATAATATCAATATATATATATATATATATATATATATATATATATATATATATATATATATATATATATATATATATATATATTAATTTTTCAAATTAATTCAAATAAAAGAAAAATACAGCGTTTGCACTCTATACTACCACTGCATTTATTGCTACAATTCTAAGTCTGTTTTTGTTTAAAACTGGAAAGTTCTTTTCGAAATAAAGAAACAGCCCTCTTTTCAATAAATGGCTTTGGTCTCTTAAAATATAACTATTTCCTATGCATTCTCTCTCATGTTGCTTTATTGCATTACACCTACACTCACCCTTTGCATTACCCGAAGTCACTTAATCCGTTGTACATTATTTGGTGATATAATCCCATTGATATCAAACTGATCAAGCCAACTAAGATGATCAAATATTTTCTAAATACTAAAAATCTTCCTTGTATTTTCTGAGTGTTTTCCGTAATACTTGTTCATCTGTTCTTCTGTTCAAAGTGAGCAAGTCTGTGCTTAATCTTGAACTCTTAACTGAGTTTGAGATTGAAGCTAGTTGTGGGGATTGCATCTGAGAACTGTATTGGACTTGGTTTTCTCCTGGGTTGCTTTCTGGTAACTTGTGCACCATTCTCTCCCAACCTGAACCTTTGTGATTCATTCTTAGTAAGTCCCTGTCTTATTTATTGCTTTCAAATTGCTATCTTCAACCGTGCTCTTGAATTTAGAATTTGTTACAATAAGCACTAAGGTTGTATTGTTCTGTTGTGTCATCTTTTAGTAACAGAACTGTGATTGAATCTTTAGTGGTTAAGATTCTTTCACTACATTGTGAACTAAAAGAGTGACAAGTCAGGACACTGTTTCCTCTTGTATTTCATTTCTACATTGTTGAAATTTGTAAACTGAAAAAGTGCCTAGTGAATCTGTGTGTGATTGTTTGACACATATGATTGATTATTAGATTAAACAACTAAAATCAACCTATTTGATGTTCTGGAAATTCAAATAGAAACACACTTGTATCATTGCATGCTAAACAAATTAGGAATTAACTCGTTAATTCTCTAAGTTGATAAAGAACCTTAACCTATAAACTTTGATTCTAGCTATATCTTCCGCCTAGTTTATTATCAATAATAGGTTAAGTGTTTTAAAATCTGACAAAGGCTTAATAAAATTTAAAATGCCGAAGTATCCTATTCACCCCATTTAGGATACATATTGCGCATAACTCAATCCAACAGCTGCAAGGCAAGAGATAAAACAGTGCGTATAGTAACAGGTTTAACCATAGGACTAAATGTTTCATGGAAATCGACACCCGAAGTATGTTGAAAACCTTTTGCGACAAGACGAGCTTTGTACCGCTCGATTTGGCCCTGAGAATTACGCTGGCAATCCTTGTTCACTAGGCATCTGGAAAGTTGACCAATCTTGAGACATTCAGACGAAGCATAGCATTCTATTTAGTGCCGGATCAAGAACAACCGTGTTCCATGTCTTACGGCAGAAGAAGCATTCTTTTGACTGCTGAATCAAGAGCATCTGCATTCCTCCTTAGAATTTTCTTTGAAAAAATCATCAAGGAAACTCAAAAATGACATAAAGGCATCTGGTCGTAGAGGCCGTGATGCACAGGAACTTGGTGAAGAAGATTTGCATAGATACGGGAAGTGCCGTCAACGTCCTCTATCACACAGTTTTGCAGGTAATGGGCATGGGAGGTCTACTCCCCACTCCAGGGGGAGAACATTCTGCTCTAATGGTACATGGTAGTGAATCTACAATGGCAAGTGGCTATCAGAAAGGAAACCAAAAGAAAAATGAGCAATGAAGCCAAATATTTTTTATTGGGAGGATGACAACTCCTATAATTTTTATAGGTTAAACGACAAAGGCTAAAAAAATATATCAAAAAATCATGCTTGCACCTATGATTGTTTTTTTTCCTCCTCCGTTTTCAAAAAATCATATCTTTTGATCTAGATCTCCAAACGCGATGAAGCTTTCATTGAATTTTTTTATTTTTTTCATGGTCTTCGTTTTGAGATTTGGTTCGATATAATTACACCGTTTTTCGTGAGATTTACTGTCGAAATCTCCCCAGTGGATCCCGAAAAACAGTGAATATCGCAGTGAATTTCGACAGCGGATTTTCGGAAATCACGTTGGAATACGATGAATGTGGTCTCAAAATAATGAGAATGCTAAAATAAAAATTTTGGTGATTTTTTTTTTCAAATTTAGAGTTCTAGATTGAGAGATATGAGTGATTAAAAAAGATGGATGAGAGAGACTTTTTTTTTTTAATTTATAAAAAAGGCGCCATAGTCTATTAAAGAAATAGTTTTGTTGTTTATACAAAAGTTCTAAAAAGTTGCCACCTCCTTGATTGATGAAATGCCTTTGTCCTTCTCCCAACTCCCCTAAAAATTATAATTTTTTAAGGGTTAAACGGTTTTTTCTCATTAAAATTATACTTTCAATCAATGTTTAATGAATAATAAAGTCATAGCTCTTACAACTACTTCATATTTGAAGTGTTAAATATTAATTAAAATATATATGTCTTTATCAGCATCAAAATGTTTTGTCTATATTCGTTATATATATTGATGGTTAAGTGCCGTCCAATTCAAACGTATTTTTTTGAAAAAAATTCAAATGTATTATATGTACTAATCCGGCATTGAATCTTTATTAATTAAATTGAGTTGTTTTGAAAAAAGAAAAAAAGTGTGAAGACGGTAGCAAATTTTTACTCGTGTCTTCGTATACGAAGGAATCTACACCATATATTTTCTTTATATAATAACAATGTGTGGTACTGATTTGTTTTGAATGTCTTTTTCTCACATATTTATTTCTTTAATTTTATCCTTTAAATTTTCACACGTATTTATTCAGACCTAATTTTTTCTGCAATAATTTCAGTTAAAATGTATGAAATAAACTTTCTGACCTGTTTTGAGTCTAGAAATCATTTCAATTCTGACTGAAATTAATTAAATCAGAATAATAAATCACATTCTAACTTATGTTGGGTCAGAATAGTGAATGCCGTATCAAAATATGCTCCCATTTTTATAAATATGGTGTATTCAAAGACACCACACAAAAATTACCTGAAAATGGTTCATAAACTTTACATGTCCTTATTATTAAAAAAAACCCCTTTATATTTTTAATTAAACGGTTCTTAAAAGTCTCAGGTTAGGACAAATGACCGGTTTCATTTATCTCCACACATTGGTATCATCGATATATATTTCATATACTCCCTCCGTTCAAATTTCACTTAAGGAGTTGTCAAAAAATGTGTTTATCTTTATTTGATTTTTTGTTACGAAATGAATGATACACACTTACCCTTTTTTTTTTGGCCTCAAATGGAAGGCGAATTTGTCAGGTTATGACCTTAGTGTTAACCACTAGACCGATACGTTTTTTGTTCATTTTTATTTGATTGAGTTTAATTTTTAAAGCAAAATTTATTATGTTTTTCCTACATATATAATTATTTAATAATGGGTGAGATAATTAAAAGAACACTGGATTAATTATATTCAAGGGTTTTGTAATAGTAATTTGGTGTTAAAGTTAAAATAAGAAATCATCATCTGAATTTATGTATTTTTTAGGGGTCAGAGTCCATAAGGACAAGTTTTAAACTTAAATGGTTGAGAATGACAGTTACTACACATGTAACTACATTTTTGTACATGTATTACTACATGTGTTACTACATGATTGTCCTTCTCAACCATTTTAGACTAAAACATGTCATTTACAACCTTTAACCTTATTTTTTACAACTTCATCAGTTAAAGTATAACATACTAACATAGTGTATAAAAAAAAGTACTCCATAACTTCCATTATATTAAAAGGTTTTAGACGGTTTAAGAAATGGATAAATGTCATAATTTAACTCTAATTTAATTCCAATACCATTTGATTATAAATAATGGAATAATTGTTGAGTAATTACAACTCACTGGAATGATAATAAATTTGGATAAAATAAAAAATAGATAACAAATACTCTTTTTCTTGGGTACAGAACGGGGGCTAACGCCCCTAAAAACAAAAGTTAAAGTCTAGGCAAAAGAACGCCTCTAATATCATCTGATAAAACAGAACAAATACAGTTAGGGGGATCATTCAAAACGATGAGATTTTCTTCAATGGATTGCCCTAAGCCAGCAAGATGATCAGCAACACGATTTCCTTCTCTAAGGGTATGCTGGATAATACATCTCCAGTCCCTTTTCAGAAACCTTCTACAATCTTCAAAGAGAAAGCCTTCTCTCGCCTCCCATTCTTCCTCTTGTAAAATGCACTTGACTGCTGACAGTGATTCTGATTCAATGATGACACTCCTATGCCCCTTTTCCCAAGCCAACTTGAGACCTTCTCGAATAGCTTTAAGCTCTCCACAAATACTCCATTGATACTTAAAATTAAAATAATGACTTTTACAATAGGACAAAACAAAAAAAACTAATAAGTGGTACGTGCTATTACCCCAACAGTTATGAAAAAATACATATAATCAATAATGATATATATATATATATATATATATATATATGATGCATCATATTTTATAGCATAAAGAAAAACAACTTATATTTTCCAAAAATTAAAAATAAAAAAATCCTATAGCAAATTTTGTAGTAGTTGCTTAAACCACAACAAAATCTTCATATATATATATATATATATATATATATATATATATATATATATATATATTGTTCTAAACTCTCATCATATACACGAAATATATATAAAAAGAAAGAAATCTAAGCATAATAATATCATAAGAAATTTGTAAGACAAAAAAATGTAAGCAAGATATATATATATATTGGCCAAGCTAGAAGAAGTTCTTTTCATAAGCAAGAATTGAGAAGTGAATCAAGAGAGAGAAAGAGATGGAATGGAGAAAAAGTTATCTTGATGCAATACTCATACCCTTGGGGATCTTAACATGTTTGAGCTATCATGTATGGCTGTGGCGGCGTGTTCTCCGGCAACCGTCCACCACCATCATCGGCATCAATGCCAACGGCCGGCGACTGTGGGTGGCTGCTATAATGAAGGTATTTTAGTTTACATGCAATAGATAAATTAATTAAATACGGGATTGAATCTCCATCTTCTTACATTAGTTATGTATATATTGCATGCAGGATAATGATAAGAAAAACATCCTAGCTGTTCAGACACTGAGAAATGCAGTAATGGGATCAACCTTAATGGCCACAACCTCAATTCTTCTATGTTGTGGTCTTGCTGCTGTAATTAGTAGCACATATACCATCAAAACGCCCATAAATGATTCTGTTTTCGGGGGAAATTATGGCGAGTTAATGATGGCGTTAAAATATGTTTTTGTCCTAATGATTTTCCTCTTCTCTTTCACCTGTCATTCTATGTCAATCAGGTTCATAAACCAAGTGAATTTCTTGATCAACTGTCCAATACAAGATCAAGGGATTATGTTAATTAATCATGATTATGTTTCTGGGCTTTTGGAGAAAGGGTTTGTTTTGAATACAGTTGGTAATAGATTGTTTTATGTGGCTTTGTCACTTTTGTTGTGGATTTTCGGACCGGTTCTTGTGTTTTTTTGTTTAGTCATTTTGGTCCCTGTTTTTTACAATCTTGACCTTGTGTTTGATGAAGCAAAAGTAGAGGTGGATCATCATCATTATGCAAATGAAGATAGTGAATTAGAAGGGGTTTAAGAATAATATTGAGATTGTTTTATAGTGTCTTTATTCCGTGCGTAGACATAATTAACAGTGTAAAACACACGTGTTTTAACGTACATTGTGAAACACATTTGCGTTTTATAGTGAAAATTATATCTCGCTTGAAATAAAGACACCACAAAAAAATACCCTGATTTTAAGCTGTAACGGATAGATACTGATGTTTATTTAATTAATTTCTCTATTTTTAGTATGGGAAGGTGATACATCCACTACACATACTGTGTAGTGGACAACCACTACACATTTTACCCATCCATTCATTTTAATGGGTACATTCAAATCAATGGTTTCTCATTTTATAGTGATTGTGCACTATACAATATGTGTAGTGCACATATTATTTTTCTTTAGTATGTACTTTGATCAACATCTTGTTGATCTCTTTAATTAAAAGTTTATTGTTGTTTAAACAAATGAATATGTTGTATTATCTGCCCAATATTTCAATTTAAAATTAGAATTATCATGTAAAAATTCATCAAATACCCCGATTCTTTTTTTTCTTTCCAAACCCACATATCATTCAGAATTTTTTCTCTAGCTCCGCCTTAAAACCGGCTTTAGACCCCCTCCAGTACCGGTATATCAAGTGCATGTGTTTTGCATCAAAATGACATCGTCTTGATGCCTAAACTTCGTCGTTTTGGTGCAACACACTTGCAATTGATCCTCCAACACTAAACGACGTCGTTTTGATGCAAAATACTTGCATTTAATCCTCCAGTACACTAGAGGGATCATATTTCTTTTAAAACCGACGGTACCGTCATAAATTAGTGCAGTAACGCTATATTTTCGCAAGGTTACCGCAACAAAGTGGACGGTACCGCCATAAAATTATGACCGTACCAACGTATATATGAAGGTACCGCTGTATTTAATAGTTTAAACTCAATCAAACTCATTCTCTTCTCGAATGGGTCTTCTTCCTTCTTAATTTCTTCCTAAAACCTCATTTCCTCAGTACCCTCATTTACCGGTTTCTTTTTCAGCCTTGATGAAGACCTTGATTATCTATAAATCAGCTTCAACCTTGATTACCTCCAATTTGAAAAAAAATTCACCAAGTTTTTATATTTTTTAATACTCTTTATTTTGAGACCACATTCAACATATTCCGACGTGATTTCAGGAAATCCACTGTCGAAATTCACTTTTGTTCAAAATTCACTGTCGATATTCACTGATTTTCATGATTCACTGGGGAGATTCACTGAGTGAATTTCGACAGTGAATCTCACGAAGAACGATGTAATTATATTGAACCAAGTCTCAAAAGATGAAATCATCAAAAATAAAAATTCATGAAATTTTTATCGCGTTTGGATCTCTAAATCAAAATATATGAGTGTTTGAAAATTGGTGAGGAAAGAGAAAAAACAAAAACAAAACTCCTAGCACAAATGACCCGTATTTTTTTTTTTGGGCTTTGTCCTTTAAGTTATAAAAAATATAGAATTTATCATTCTTCCTATAAAAATATGTGATTGTCACCTGCATTTAAAAATATTTTAAACTGTGTCTTTATCCCTAATTCTTCTTAAAAAAATAATGATAAAATCTCATATAACCCTAATACTAAATTTAAATCAAACTATCAGACTTTATTTTAAACTAAACATTACCAGTAGTAATCATATCTATTATTTTGGTATTTATCCATCTCTTTGAATTTTTTTCTTCTAATACCCTCCCTCAAAAGAGGTCGGGTTTGGAGATCGAGTTTGTATTTGCATATTTTGGAGGGCAACTCCACCCCGGTTGATCTTCCGGAGTCCATAGTTATGGTATTGTGGAGGGCATCTCCACTCCGGCGCACGTCTTTTTCGGCTCTTTCGGAGTCCATTGAATCTTGGAATTTTTGGATTTTTTTTCTCACCTCGGCGTCATGAGAGACTGCCCCTGGACATATGACATGTGGAAACAGGTAATTCACCACCAACACTAGAGCTCTTTCACCTCCACCCATGACACCCCCTCTTGGTTGGAGAATTGCTTGATGATAAACATGTACAAACAAGACAACATAGAGTTTTGGAAATTCTTGTTCCGTGAGATTCGATGAGCCTTTGGTACTGGCGAAATAAATAAGTCCACCACTAGACCTTCCACGACCACGAAGACGATATTTATTTACTCGAAATTGTCCGTCGAGCTCGTGAGCTTAGATTAGCTTGGCCTTGATTTATTCTCTATGATTTAAATACTTGTATTTCGCCGTTTGGCTTTGCATGTACAGTTTGTACAGTCTTCTTTAATAACATATTCGGTTTCAACCAAAAAAATAAAATCACAACACTGTGAAAATAGTAGAAGACTGTGAAATTGTTGTTTTATTGATTTATCGAAATGATACATTGCATCTGCTTTATATAGGAGATAAATGAGATAATAATTCAATTCAAAATAAAGAAACCTTATAATAAACTTTTATCTCACTTGAAGTGATTTATTTCAAACATTAATCCTATCTATAGCACCATTATCTATTTATTTTGACATTCATCGTTATTTCAAATATCTTAATATTATCTTCTAATACTTATGAAGTTGCAAAACGCGCATTTTAAAGTGTAAGGCATGAAACTACTTTAAAAGCATACTTTGTACCGGTGCATAAAGCATTTAACTAACTACTTCAATCACCATTACTAATCTTGAACATACTTTTTAAGTTACTTAAGCTTCACACATTCTTGTCATATTTACTTAATTCTACATAGAGACACAACCAAATACTCAATTATACAACGCATGCTTACAGCCTTGCATGAGGGCATATATATTGCAACATGGGTAACATGACTAGTCAACATCCCACGTGACATAAGATCACGGTACTCTTATTAATAAATTGTTTGCAACATGGGTAAATATAAGTAGTCATACATCCAACATGATCCTTGAATTACGGTATTCTTATAATACATTACGAGTTAGTAACTGCACATTTCCAGAATTATATGGGAAACACATAGCGACACATATATAGGAGCACATAATCAGGGCCGTCCCTGGGAAATCAGAGGCCCTAGGCCAAAAAAAATAGAGCCCTCGACCCTATGAAAAAATAATATATTACAACTAATTTTGAGGTATATTATGTTGATGAAAGATTATAAATAATGCAAATGAATTTGATTAGACTTTCTTTCACCGAATTTCGCTTATAAATTTGGGTCTTACTGAGTTTTTAAAATTGAGTAAAACATATAAATTTACTAGAATACACTTATATTATACGTAAACACGCCTTAAAATTTTTAGTTTTGGTGGGCGCGCAGGCGCTTGGCATTGTTGGCTCTTGCTGACGGACGACTCTGCACATAATAGTACACAAGTCATGTTTAATTTCATCATCTAACCTATGTGATCATTCAGAGGTCAATAGCAACTACAAACTTCCAATCCTATCTCCACTAAACGGATAATTAAGCTACCGTTCACAAACTTGAAAGGAAAATTAATCTACGTGGACATTTTTAACATTATTGTAGTATTTTAAAAGGAAAATGAAACTGTATGCCTATGAAGAATACCAAAAATGGACCACTTTTTTCTGTCATTAAATTAAAAATTATACTTCCAATCAATGTTTAATGAATAATAAAGTCATAGCTTTTACAACGGTAGTACTTCTATTTTAAATTGTAACATATTAATTAAATCTATATGTCTTTGTGAAAGAAAATCTATATGTCTTTATCAGCATCAAAATGTTTTGTCTATATCAAATGTATTATATGTACTTTTTTTTTTGGAGCAAATATTATATGTACTAATCCGGCTTGAATCTTTACCGAATATTATATTACAAGTCAAATATTATATGTACCAATTCAAACGTATTATATGTACTTTTTTTTTTGAGCAAATATTATATGTACTAATCCGGCATTGAATCTTATTAATTAAATTGACTTGTTTTAAAAATGAAAATGAAAACTAGTGTGAAGACGGTGGCAAATTTTTCCTAGTGTATGGAGGAATCTACATCACATGTCTTCTTTATGATATTACAATGTGTGGTATTGGGGTGTAATCGAAATCGAATGAGTGAGTCGATATCTTCCTGCGCAACAATTTCATTAGATTAAAAAAGTTCAGGCCGAAACTCATTTCAGAGCCATAATAAGACAAAATCGAACTCGACTCATTAAATACTCGATATAACTCGACTCGACTCGTAAACTCGCGCGATTATTTTTTTAGAATTCATTTAATTTTGGGGCCAGAAAGACAAGATAATATACAAAATGGTTGAGAAGTTTAAAATGTAATGAATACACGCGATGAACATACGTAAAAATGTAGTGACACCGTAAGAATCATTCTCAACCATTTTAGTTTAAAACTGTCCTTCACAACCTTTAACCTTTTAATTTTTTATGAAATATGGAAAGACCAAGCTCGCTCGTCTAATACTCGACTCGAATAATATTTTTGAAATATTAAAAATAATATTTTATAATAAATTTAATTAATTAAGTAATTATATAATCAAGCTCGTGAGCTACTCGATTACAATATTTTAAAACTCGAGCTCGGCTCGGTTAATTATTCGAGTAGCTCGACTAGAGCTTGAACTCGAAAAAAACCGAATCGAGTCGAACTCTCTTACGAAATGAATATGAGTAATTTCATGAAGAAATTTCAATTCACTTACAAATTTCAAATGGTCCATATATTTTCATATATGGTGTCTTCACGTGTAAATTCAACACACAAAAATAACCCGAAGACGGTTCAAGAACTTTACATGTCCTTATTATACTAAAAAAAAAAAAAACTTAATTTATATTTCTATTTAAACGGTTCTTAAAATTCGTAGATTAGGACAAATAACCGGTTTCATTTATCTCCACACTTTGATATCATCGATATTTCATAAATTTGTCAAAAAAACATATGTTCATTTTTATGTGATGAGTTTCATTTCCAAACCAGTATTCATTGTATTGTTCCTATATGTACCATTACTTAATAATGCGTCCATTAATTCAATGTCCATCTTGTATTTTATTTTATATATATAAATACAAAAAAAAATCTGATGTGATCTAACCATAACGCAGATACTTCGTTGTATGAATCTACATAACGCTTACACCACATTAGAATTTTCATATATATATTGGCCAAGCTAGAAGAAGTTCTTTTCATAAGCAAGAATTGAGGAGTGAACTAATCAAGGGAGAGAAAGAGATGGAATGGAGAAAAAGTTTTCTTGTTAGAATATGTTAAATCTAATGCTCCTCCTTAGGTGTGTTTAGTCGTCTTAATTAAGTTAATTATGTTAGCTAATTAATTCCTCAAGATCTTTGTTTCTATCGGGTTAGAATAATGGATTGAAAGTCCTACTAGCCGTTGGACACGACAAATTTCAACTGCTAGTTGCTTTTCTCGCATTTTTGACCTGCTTTTGCGTGTATATAAACAAACATCTCTTCTCCTTGTAACTTAAGCTTTTTCTACTAATGAAATAACAATCTTATTTCTTCTTCTCTCTCAAAGCTTCCGCTCTTACATGGTATCGGAGCCTTTGGTTCAAAACATTCAAATCCTTCGTTTTTCTTGAATCCTTATGGCTACAGAATCTTCAGCTACTAGTGATTCTACTAGAGTTCCTCTCTCTTCTAAGCAATCTATTACCTCTATTGGAGATCTTCAGCAAATCCAAGCTGCATATAAACTCAATGGGAAAAACTATTTGAAGTGGTCTCAGTTCGTCAGGACCTTCTTGAAGGGAAGGGGCAAACTCAGTCACCTGCTAGGCACTGGACCACCTCCAACTGACCCTAAGTTTGATGCTTGGGATGAGGATGACTCTATGGTAATGTCTTGGCTGTGGAACTCTATGTGTCCTGAGATTAGTGACACTTATATGTTCTCAGCAAATGCAAAGGAAATATGGGATAATGTGAAAGAAACTTATTCCAAAGTAATTGATGCTGCACAGATCTATGATATCAAGAATAGGATCTCAAACACCAAACAAGGTGTGAGATCCATTACTCAATACTCAAGTCTTATGCAGAGTATGTGGCAAGAACTAGACCACTACCAGTGCATTAAAATGCACAACAATGAAGATGTGAAAATTCTCAAAAGAATTTTGGAAAAAGATAGGATCTATTCTTTTTTAGCTGGGCTAAATATGGAATATGATCCTGTCAGAGTTCAAATTCTGGGAAAAGAAGATCTTCCCTCTCTAAATGAAACTATGGCAATTGTCAGAAATGAAGAAAGTAGAAGGAGTGTCATGATCGATTCTACTCCTGTTGTGGGATCTTCCCTGATCTCACAGAACAACATGATTCCTCAAAAGAATACCAGTCCGAGTCAAACCTTTGGCTCTAAGGGAAATGATAAAGATTCTCTAGTTTGCTCCTTTTGTAAGAAGAGCAGGAATACTAGGGAAAACTGCTGGAAACTTCATGGGAAACCAGGAAGTGAGAAACACAATAAAAAAGGCTGCTAACACTGCAGCAGGACATGAGGCAAATCAGAAAGCTGGGGAGTCTGTCCATAGAGCTGTAGATCAGAATCAAAATCCCAACCTTGGACCATCAGAAATAGAGAAACTAAGAAAGTTCATTGAGTCTTTGGACAACTCATCAACCTCCTTAGCTTTTTCAGGTATTTCTTAAACTAATATGGTCAAGGGGGGTTCCCAGTTATGGGTCATTGATTCTGGTGCTACAGATCATATGGCTTTCTCCAAAGAGCAACTGATGTCTTACAAACCCTGTACTCAGTACGGATCAATTAATGTGGCTGATGGCTCTCATATCCAAGTGATTGGGATAGGGGATGTCAATCTCTGTGAAAATATTACTCTAAGAGATGTGTTACATGTTCCTAACTTGTCTAGTAATCTGATTTCTATTTAGAAGTTAACTAGAGACTCCAAATGCCTTGCTGTTTTTTCTTCTGACATGTGTTTGATTCAGGACAATCTAAGGAAGGAGAAGATTGGGGTTGCTAAGGCTAAGGAGGGTCTATACTACTGGGAAGGCCAAGAGTTAAAGAAAGACAAGCATGGTTCTGTTTTTGTATCTAAGGCTAAAATAGACAAGTTGTGGATGTATCATTATAGATTAGGACATTCTCCTTTTAGTATAATAAAGCAGATGCTTCCTAATATGTTCACAATTGTGATAGTGATAAGCTTTGTTGTAATGTTTGTGAATCGCTAAACATAAAAGAGCTTCTTTTCCAGTTCAAAACATTATGTAAAGACCCTTTCACCATTATTCATAGTGATATTTGGGGGCCTGCTCCTATTCCTAATATAAATGGCTCTTTCTGGTTTGTTTCATTTATTGATTATTGCACTAGAGTCACTTGGATTTACTTAATGAAACAAAAATCTGACTTGTTAACTGTGTTTCCCAGATTCCATAATCAAATTCTGACCCAGTTTTACACCAAGATCAAAAGAATGAGATCAGACAATGCCAGGGAATACTTCAATCAGCTCCTTGATCCATTCTTCGTGGAGAAGGGTATAATACATGAGTCTTCATGTCCCTACCCTCCTCAACAGAATGGACTGGCAGAGAGAAAAAACAGACATCTCATGGAAATGTCTAGGGCTATAATGTTTCTGATGTCTGTTCCCAAGAACTATTGGGGAGAAGCTTAACAGCAACACATTTGATAAATATACTCCTTACTAAAGTTCTTGATAACAGGACACCTCTTGCATTGTTACACCTAGGGTTTTCAAGGATGCCCCAACATGAACATCTACCACCAAAAGTGTTTGGTTGTGAAGTATTTGTTCACATTCATCAACCAAACAGAGGAAAGTTTGGATCCTAGAGCACAAAGATGTGTGTTCATAGGATACTCTAACACCCAAAAGGGTTACAAATGCTATCATCCTATATCTAGGAAAGTGTTCATCTCTAAAGATGTAACTTTCCATGAGGAAGTGTCTTACTTCAAGATTCAGAGGGAGCATGTTCTCCAGAATCTTGATACTAATACTGAGTTTCTTGTGGATCTGAGAAGTTTTGACACTTATGGCTTCAGAAACAAACACTGATCTTGGAAATCCTGAAATGAATCCTGAAGTAGAAACTAATAATGATGATTCTGGGAATCTTGAAGGAGACCAACCTTCTGTGCAGAAGGAAAAAAACTCTCATTGTGTACACTAGAATGAAAAAGGGTACTAAGACTACTCAAAAAGGGCATAATGAAGAGGATACTGATGTACATCAAGAAAGTCATGATCTTGAGGAGACTACTGAAAATAGTTTTGAATCAGTGTCCTCACTTGATGAATACAATCCTGGAAGTTCTAATGAACTTGATACAGATAGCAACACTGCCTTGAATGAACTTCCTATTGCTCTTAGGAAAAAGAAAAGGGAATGCACCAAACATCCTATGAGAACCTTCTTGTCTTACAAGAAGTGTTCCAAAAATCATAGAAAATTCATTGTGAATATTCACAATGAAGGAATTCCCAAGGATTCTAATGAGGCACTTGCTGATGAAAAATGGGCAAGTGCCATGAAAGAAGAGATGAAAGTGATGACGGTCAAATTTGTACCATTATTTACCATCTATCTACCCCGGATTTGTGTTCTCAATGGGTATAATATGTATGAAATCATGGGTTAATTAGCTAGATGTCACTAAGCCACGTCCGGGGTGATGAAATTGGTATTATGCGTATTAACCGTGTATTTTATGCGTTATTTGCTAGAAATAGAAACTAATATGTGTGTTATAATTTTATTGACAGATGGATGAGTATTTGAAGCATCATTTAGGCTGAATATAAGAGTTAATCGATAGAGAATTGAAAGGAGCTGAATGTTGAAGTGTTTCGAGCGGAGATTGGACATGAGAATCTGATTGGTGATCTTGAAACGCAGTTTCTGAATCATTACAAGATGAACTGGGCTTGGACTTCTTCATGAAAGTTGTAGGTCCTGAAACTAGGATTCCAACACACTTTGAATCACCCAAATCGGAGTTATGTAGACCAAGTTATAGTCCAAATACCGAAGTTGGGCCTAGGGTATTCCAAGTTAAGTCGGCAACAGAAAAAAGACGAACATACCCTCGGTAACCCGGAAGGTACCGCCGACTTACCGAGGTCCAGAATCTTCCAGAAACGCATTTTCTTGTCCTCCAAGCATTGAGTTTACCCCTAAGTCGGTTTATACACCTATATAAAGCCATTAGAGCTGCGAATTTTGTATTTATCATCCATTCATCTATCATTCCATCTATTCTTCATCTTTTTACTAGTTCTTCATCAACTAGATACAATGTAGTCTTTTGGGAATAAAGTCTTCTTTTCTTTTCTTCTTTTCTTTCTTGCAAATAAGTCATGAGTCTTTCATTATTGAATTGTGCTTGGTTTACGATCTTCATGGATCGATTCGAGTCGCCGGAGGGAGGGAGAATAGAAGAGTAGATATGTTCTTCGTCATGGGTAAGATCTATTCCAATGTTTTATTTCTTTCTTAGATTCATGATTGTTCTTGTGTTAGATCTAGATTATGCTTGCATCTAATCATCAATTGTTAACGGTGATTTTTACGGTTTATATGATATTATTTCGTAGCAATTTCCTTCGTGTTTTACTAATTTTTATAGAAAATTAAGTGTTTAAGTGAAATATTGAAAGAATGCGTATGGAAATCATTAAAGTGCAAAACCGAGCTAATTACGTGGTTTTATTGGTGTTTGCTATCAATATGTATGATTTTACATTTTGCATGTTTTTGTCGTGTTGTAGGTACGCTTGCATGTTATGGAGGAAGCTAAAACGATGTTCACTTGAAGTTTAAATAGAAGGAGGAAGATACAACTTGAATTTGGAATGAAGTTGAACCAGCATAAGCGTTAAAATATACCAGATCGCTTTTGATCAAGCTTAGCCCGATTCAAGAATTCATTTGATCTCAACGAGCGCCCGTAAGCTTGGACGGACATCCGTAAGAAGGCGGAATAGGAATTTATTTTTATTAGGTTTTATTTTTAAAAGAGAAGAAAAGGAAAAAAGGATAACAATTATACCCTAAGTCGGCTAGACAAGTATAAAAGAGAGCAGGCATCGACGGAGAAACAGAACAATTGATCTGGAGACAAAAATCGGCGGTGAACCACAAGTAGGGACGGCTCGGTCGACCGAACCACCCTACTCGGTCGACCGAGCTGCACACTTTATTTTTTTTTTTTTTTTTCGTTCTTTCTGGAGATGAGTAGAAGCTGAGCAGTTCAGAACAAGCTTGTGAAACCGATTCTAACAGCGTTTTGATTTCAACTTTGGATTATCTTGTGAGTTTTAATTAAAAGTTGTATCTTTTCTATGTTTAATTTATTATTATGCAATTTCAATCGATGGATGTGTTGCTGTTGATGTTTAATGATTGATGAGAATCATTGTTAAACCTAGATCACCATAATATAGGTTAGATCTTTAATCTAATTAACGAGAGTTGCTAGGTTAAATTTCTAGGTTGCTAGATTGAGAAATCTTACACCTTTGTTATGGAAGCGTTAATCTTTAAGATCGAGAGATGAAAGATTAATAGGCGAATTATCTACGAGAGTAGAATTTCATACCTTTGATAGGTGAACCACATCTTTATTAAATCTTCACTAAGCGATCTAGGGTAGAAATTGAGGGTTGCGAGATAGGTGGATCATTGCTTGTTCCTCGTTAAATTAATTGAAATTATCTTTGTGCCTTGTTCTTCGTTGTTTCTTAGAAGTTTGCTTTCTTTTTAGTTAATAGAATTAGTTATTTTAGATTTAAGTTCGCAAATATCGTTTCCTGGCTTTGGACTGACAATCCTCTGTCCAGTTTATCTTTTCGTTCTATTATATTAGGTTTAATAATAATAGTAACAACTTTAGGAAAATTAATGAACTAGATACCCCGATTCCCTGTGATCGACTCCGGTATTAATCACTATACTGCGATCCCTACACTTGGGGAATACCGGATTTATAAATTTTATTACTTGTTGTTTTCATAGATAAAATCCGTGACAAGTTTTTGGCGCCGTTGCCGTGGAATCGGTGCGGTTGTCCAGTTCATTATTAATTTTTCTATTTTTGTTACAACTTTTTCATAGGTAGATTATAGTTTAGGTTATTAGGGCTTTTCGTAGTTAACTTTTATAGTTATCAATTTCCCTAGGTTTAGCTGTTCTTCCCTTTAGTTTTCTGCTCTTTCTGTCTGTCTGTTTCCCGTTTTTCTGCACTCAAACGGGCGTCTTGACTAGTAGACGCCCGTCTGTCTGGAAATCGACAGCTCTGCTTTGTTTTATCCTACTGGACGAGCGTCTGGATTGCCAAACGCCCGTCCACTTCAACCTTCAGGCAGACGCCCGTCCAGTCATCTGGACGCCCGTCTTGACTAGTTTTTTTTTATTGATTTTTCTGTTTTTGTTACGAATTTTTCGTAGATAGGTTTTTGTTTCTATCCTTTCTAGTTTCTACATTGATTCGGGGACATCTGAGGTTGAATTATCTGAATCCACGTTTTTAGCGATCGAACTTTTGGAAAAAAGGGATAGTTTTAGCACTCGTTAGTATTTTGGCCGTAACTTTCAGCTCGAGTGTCCGTTTGGCGCGCAGGACCCCAATTCGGAAAGCTCGTTCCGACGCCGACGACATAATGAATGGCCCTAGGCCGTTCGATGCCGTTTTCGAGGTCAAAATCCACTGTTTTCCCTTCCATTTTGGGCTCAGAAGATTTCAACACGTTTTTCTCCCTTTTATCGGTTTCTTGCTTTCGCTTTTAAATTTTTTTAGTAGGTAGGTTTCTTTTTCTGCTTCGCTTCTTTTCTGCTTTTTTCTAAATAAAAGAATAAAAATAAAATAAAAAACAAAAAATGTCATCAAATGGGATTATGCAAGATCGTAACGCCATCTTCAAACAATGAGATGGCGACTCTTCAAATGTCGCTTAATCCTATGAATCGACTTCGTTTTCCCACGTAACTCACAAGTTCGTTACGTGGAAGATGTTGTCGACCGCCATGTTGTTGGCGGTGTCAATTTCTTTCCCCTCCTGCGTATCGAGTCAATTCTTTCCAGAATCAGGGAAATTTCAATCTAGTCGCATGTCAAAATTGTGACAATGTGGGACACACTGCTCGTTTCTGTCCTATGGGTGGACAGAACGCCGACGTAAATGCTTCTGGCCAGCGATGATCGAGATTGAATAATTAGTTCTCGCCAAAGCGCTTTGAAATCGTGGTTTCACTTCTAAATCCGAATTTCTATCAAAACCCGAACTTGATCCGAACCAAAATATCAATTTTTCCAATCAAAATCAATGGTTCAATCGAATCAGTCCGATCCTATGTTTCAAAGTCGCCTAGCCAATCTTTCCCACGTAACTATCAAGGCCCTCTCAATCGGACGATCTTGAAGCTAAATTGGAGGAGCAAAACAGACACTCAAGAATCTTGAGAGACGGCTCGAGCAAATGGCTCAAGACCAAGGCATTGATCTAGCTCCCACACTTCCTTATGATAGAGAAGAGGACAATGCCATGAACTTAGGATCCGGCATTCAATTCGATGGGTCCCCAAAAGTAGAAGTGTCAAGTTTATTGGATTCATCTGCTTTGGATCCGATGCTCGTATACCTCAATCGATGAAAATTCTTACGGACATGGATTTAATAACGTTCAAGTGAGATGTTCGTATTGTGGTGGAAACCATTATGAGGCTCAATGAAGTGGAGGTAATTCACCCCACCAATGGAATACTAATAGCAATTATGATGCAAGTTATGAGAATCCACTTCAATCGAACTATGCATCCACATACAATGGTGGAGAAGAGGCTAGTGCTATGAATGTAAGGTCGACACTCAACTTAGTGGTTTCCCTGCTCGGATGAGAATACTCGGTGGTGATCCCCGAGAAATAAAGAATTTAGTGGAAGTCGAGTCCGATCTCCTGATCGTAAGGAAGGTGGAAACGGCAGAAGTAGATGATCACATGTCTAGAATAAAGGATGAAGAAGTGAAAGAACCTGAAGGATAGACCTTTACCTTCCTCTCCAAAATGTTATGCATCTAGACAAGTGCACTCCTAAAAATCCTTGGTATGCTTCTATCGTCAACTTCACATTCCCAGATGATCTAGATCCGTAATTGTCTTATCGGGAGAAGAAGAAATTCTTCTCGGATATGAAAACATTCGCTTGGGATGAACCTTACCTCTTCAAGATTGGTAAAGATGGTTTCTTTGAGAAGATGTGTTCCGTAATCTGAGCAACGTGATATTATTGAGCGAAGCCACGCGGGACCCACTCTGGGGTCACTTTGGTCCATGGAAAACCGTTGCTAAGATCTTTCAATCCGGCTTCTATTGGCCCACGATCTTCAAAGATACAGAAGCTTTTTATAAAGCTTGTGATAGGTGTCAAAGAACCGGAACTTTAACAAGGCGTTTCGACATGCCATTGAAACCCATCCTAGAATGCGAAGTCTTTGATGTATGGGGTATCGATTTTATGGGACCATTCCCATCATCTTGTGGAAATAAATACATCTTAGTCTGCGTGGATTATGTATCGAAATGGGTGGAGGCTCAAGCCACGACTCACAATGATCATAAGACGGTCATGAAGTTTCTAAAGAAAAATATTTTCGTGAGATTTGGATGTCCACGCGCCTTGATTAGTGATGAAGGTACACACTTTTGCAACCGGCCTCTAGAAAAGTTCTTGAGAAATATGGTGTCCGGCACAAAATTGGCACACCATATCATCCTATGACTAGTGGTCGGGTTGAAAGAAGCAACCAAAGTTTAAAGAAGATCCCGGAGAAAATCATATCATCATAGAAAAGACTGAGTCTAAAGTTGGATGATGTCTGTGGGCATATCGAACTGCCTATAAGACCCCCATGGGTACATCACCCTATCAGATGGTGTATGGAAAATCATGCCACTTGCCAATCGAATTAGAGCATAGAGCGTATTGGGCCATTAAGTTTTAAACTTCGATTCCAAATCTTGTGGAAAACATCGATTGCAAATGATTGCATGAGTTAGACGAATTTAGACTCCAGCCTCTGAAAGCGCCAGAGATCGATGAGGAAAAGACAAAAATCCTTCACGATGCCAAAATCAAGAAGCGAGAATTCCAAGTTGGGGAACAAGTTTTATTGTACAATTCCAGGTTACATCTGTTCCCTGGTAAGCTGAGGACACGATGGTCCGGTCCCTTTGAAATTCTCCAAATCATTCCTGGAGGTGTTTTAGAACTAAGAGGTCATGGTGACCACCGCTTCGAGTGAATGGTCAAAGGTGTAAGCATTATATCGGTCAAACCAAAGAGAAGCCTGTGATTGTTCACTTCCTCGACATCCTCGGGTGTGGTACTTCAGAAGTCAATGAGTTTGACGAGTTTTCGCCCGATTTGTTTTCTGAGAATGACGGCAGTGGTCCAGTAGAGGAAGTTCTGGCTGGTAGTTGGGATATGGAAGAGTTTAAACGGGAGGCACAGTTAAAGAGAAGATTGAAGAAGAAGAAGTCTGCAATGGGGAAAATTAAGAATGTTTGGAAAGCGGTAAAGAACCTGACCCCATGTGTGAGATGTTGTTTCTGTAGCCACACTAATGACCAGAGCTTACACGAAGTAGTGGCCGGAAGGAAGATTAAGTGGCCTGATCCAGGCTGAATAGTACGTGTGTCTAGCCAAAGACACTAAAGAAAGGCGCTTGTTGGGAGGCAACCCAATAATAAGAATAGTTTTTTTATTATTATTATTATTTTGGATTATTTTGTTTTTGTTGAATAAGGGGGGCTAGTTTTGTCTTGTGTCGTTTAGGTTTTTGGAGTCGGTTTCTGTGGCCAGGTAACTTGCATGAGCTGAATTTGAAAAATCAATGTGATTCCTTCCTTCCTGCCGATGTTACATTTGTGCACTACTATTCACATAGATTCGGTTTTTGTCAATTTTTGCATTGCTTATGCTTTGTTCCATGATAATGCCTTGTCTATCATCTTTTGTGCCCCTACCCCGAGGTCCGCTTTTGTTTTGTTTTTCAAGTGTGCGTGATATTTTCGATAGCAATTGTGAGCTTTCGATGAAGCCGCTTTTCCGCATGGTCCACGCCATCATGGTTTCTTCAAGCATTTCGGATCTCGATCATGACCACTTCCACTGCCACCTTCGAACAACAAATCAGCTAAGTTTTTCTTATTCTGCACAACATGAGGACATGTTGTTATTTAAGTGTGGGGGAGGGATTGGTTGTACCTACAATGTGTTTAATTTATTATGCTTAAAATTTTTTGTTGAAATTGTCCCGAGCATGATTTTATTTTGGCTTACTTACTTGTTATATTCCCATACTTGTGTTGAGTTGACTAGTATTTTAGCATAGACCTTTGGTGATAATCTTTTACTCGAATTCTTTTCACGTAAGCCTCTTCGATGACGAGCTGAACTTTGGAAACTGTACCCATTTAAACCGATGATGTTTGATTCTGGTTATCAGACCGTCTGCTTAGTGCTAATGTCATGGAAATTGTAATATGTGTGTAGTTGGAATTGAAGTAGGAAGTATCGTGAATATACCGAAGCCTGAATGTGATAAGTGAAACGTAACTATTGTTCTTTAAAAAGTATGTTCAAAAACAAATATGATGAATAAGTTGTGTGTGTCGGAAGCTGGTCGATGATTTGAGTGAGGTAGGGTATACCACGTATGTCCTATACCACTATGATGACCAAAAGCTCACGACAGTCAGAAGAAGCTGCCTTATGATTTGAGTAAGGTAGGGTATATCCCGAATATCCTATTCTGCTATGACGGGCAATAGCTCATTCTGATGTGTGTTTAAATGTGAAGTGAATTAAATCAACTTATATAAGGAATTTGGTATGAATAAGTGAAAGACTTAGTTATCGCCTACCTTATCCCCAGTATAGGCCAAGGTATATGTTGTAGGGAATATCCTCTGGGTACAACTGAAAAGATTTCGAAAACACATGTATTACTCTAGTCATGACGTGAGTAGTTTTGTATGGCGTATGTATAGTCAGGGTGATTCATTATCTGTCTTAAATGGGTATTGGTTGGTTAGCTTGATTTTAATTGTCAAGTGTGGAATCGGTGGAAGTTGAAGAAGGCTTTGCACACACTACACATTCGAGTACTTGTTTATTACATGGGATGTATGTTTTTTATGCTAGTCAACCGGTCGTGATTTGATATATGGGACTTTATGTGGTTCAATGCATGAGTAAGCCTTGGTTATCTTGTTTTGTTTTGCTCGGGACGAGCAAAAGCTAAGTGTGGGGGAGTTGTTAACGGTGATTTTTACGGTTTATATGATATTATTTCGTAGCAATTTCCTTCGTGTTTTACTAATTTTTATAGAAAATTAAGTGTTTAAGTGAAATATTGAAAGAATGCGTATGGAAATCATTAAAGTGCAAAACCGAGCTAATTACGTGGTTTTATTGGTGTTTGCTATCAATATGTATGATTTTACATTTTGCATGTTTTTGTCGTGTTGTAGGTACGCTTGCATGTTATGGAGGAAGCTAAAACGATGTTCACTTGAAGTTTAAATAGAAGGAGGAAGATACAACTTGAATTTGGAATGAAGTTGAACCAGACAAGCGTTTAAAATATACCAGACTGGCTTTTGATCAAGCTTAGCCCGATTCGAAGAATTCATTTGATCTGAACGAGCGTCCAGAAGCTTGGACGGACATCCGTAAGGCGGAATAGGAAATTTATTTTTATTAGGGTTTTATTTTTAAAAGAGAAGAAAAGGAAAAAAAGGATAACAATTATACCCTAAGTCGGCTAGACAAGTATAAAAGAGAGCAGGCATCGACAGAGAACAGAACAATTGATCAGGAGACAAAAATCGGCGGTGAACCCTAGAGTAGGACGGCTCGGTCGACCGAACCACCCTACTCGGTCGACCGAGCTGCACACTTTATTTTTTTTATTTTTTTCGTTCTTTCTGGAGATGAGTAGAAGCTGAGCAGTTCAGAACAAGTTTGTGAAACCGATTCTAACAGCGTTTTGATTTCAACTTTGGATTATCTTGTGAGTTTTAATTAAAAGTTGTATCTTTTCTATGTTTAATTTATTATTATGCAATTTCAATCGATGGATGTGTTGCTTTTGATGTTTAATGATTGATGAGAATCATTGTTAAACCTAGATCACCATAGTAAAGGTTAGATCTTTAATCTAATTAACGAGAGTTGCTAGGTTAAATTTCTAGGTTGCTAGATTGAGAAATCTTACACCTTTGTTATGGAAGCGTTAATCTTTAAGATCGAGAGATGAAAGATTAATAGGCGAATTATCTACGAGAGTAGAATTTCATACCTTTGATAGGTGAACCACATCTTTATTAAATCTTCACTAAGCGATCTAGGGTAGAAATTGAGGGTTGCGAGATAGGTGGATCATCGCTTGTTCCTCGTTAAATTAATTGAAATTATCTTTGTGCCTTGTTCTTCGTTGTTTCTTAGAAGTTTGCTTTCTTTTTAGTTAATAGAATTAGTTATTTTAGATTTAAGTTCGCAAATATCGTTTCCTGGCTTTGGACTGACAATCCTCTGTCCGAGCTTATCTCTTTATGTTCTATTATATTAGGTTTAATAATAATAGTAACAACTTTAGGAAAATTAATGAACTAGATACCCCGATTCCCTGTGATCGACTCCGGTATTAATCACTATACTACGATCCCTACACTTGGGGAATACCGGATTTATAAATTTTATTACTTGTTGTTTTCATAGATAAAATCCGTGACATCTATGAATTAATTAAATGAACCTTAATCTTTATTCGATTCGTTAATATGAAACGCAGAATTATGGGTTGCGCTCTTCAGATCTGCGACGGTCTTTATCGCTAGATCTGAATACATAGTAAATCCTAATTACGTGGTTCGCGCGCCACGCTTGATCGACATGTTTCATTAACAGTAGGTTAGATCAGGCCAATCTAATTATTGTAATCGTAAAGTAAGATGAAGGACTGTCAGTGAAGTGTTAATTAGGACATAGTCTAGAATGGACCCTAGGAACGTGCTAGTCAATGTCGACAGCTGTCTAGGCGGGTTTGCGGTATGAGTTAGCGCTCAATATCGGCAATTCTAGTTCTTTATGCGTATGGTCTATTACGGACCAATTAAGAAGGTTAGCTTGCGTATAGATTATCTACTGCCATTTTCGGAGTAGATATGGTTAGGAATTGCACCCGTAGCTTAATTACAAATATGGATCATATGAGGATTAATGGGAGATTAGTTATGAATAGTTTGGTTAATGCCTTTTTCGATACATGATTGATGATTGGTTTATTTGCATCCCTTTTATTTACTATTCCTTTATGTTGGTCAATGACCACCCCTATCCGGTTGACCTATGAATTGTGGTTATGTTTAGCATTATTAAATAATAGTCTCTGTGGGATCGACCTTGACTCGCCCTTGCTATACTACAATTGACCTAGTACTCTTGCTAGTATTTCGTGTGTGTTAAGCGATTTACACGCGATCGTAAAGCTCGAAAGAAACAACACTTGGACCCTAGTTGATCCTGCCAAGGGGAGAAAACTGTAGGTGCAAGTGGGTGTTTACCACCAAATACAAATCACGATGGAACAATTGAAATACACAAGGCTAGGCATGTGGCAAATGGGTATACTAAAACCCATGGCCTAGACTACTTTGAAACTTTTTCCCCAGTGGAAAAAATGAATACTGTCAGAATTTTACTATCCCTGGCTGTGAATCTAGACTGGTCCTTACAGCAATTTGATGTCAAGAATGCTTTTTTACAAGGCAAGCTAGAAGAGGTCATTTACATGGATGTACCTCCAGGGTTCAAAAACTCAGAAGGCAAGGTTTGCAAGCTGCCCAGAGCCCTATATGGTTTGAAGCAGTCACCAAGGGCCTGGTTTGGGAGGTTTGCTCAATTTATGATACAAAAGGGGTATAGACAGAGCCAATGAGACCACACACTGTTTGTTAAGATATAAAAATCAGGGAAGAAGTCTATACTTCTTGTTTATGTTGATGACATTATTGTCACAGGGGATGATGTGATCACCAATGAACATCTCAAAGCTGCTATGGCAAGAGAATTTGATATTAAGAACCTAGGAAGACTCAAATACTTCCTAGGTATTGAAGTTGCTCACTCAAGTCAGGGGATATTTATATCACAACAGAAGTATGTTCTTGACCTCCTATCTGAGACTGGGAAGCTGGGGTGCAAACCATCCAGCACTCCTATGGAATATAATCATGGGTTAAATGAGTCACCAGAAGATGAATCTGTTGACAGATATGCCTATCAAGGCTTGTGGGAAAACTCATATATCTGGCACACACAAGGCCAGATATTGCTTTTGCTGTCAACATGGTCATCAGGTTCATGCAAAATCCAAAGGTTTGTCGTCAAAAGGCAGCAGAAAGGATACTAGAATATCTGATGTGATCCTTACGAATCAAATCCTTTGTTTGCCCAGGAAGAAACTGAATTGCAATCAATGAGAGCTATGATCCGCACCTTAGACCAAGACTACAGTTGGAACGCCACAACGTAATGCTCACTTACGTTGATAAGTTCTCAAAGGGGGCGATCCTCCAATCCAAGAGAATCTCACACACAAGGTGCACAATTAAGACAATGCTTAATCGAAAATAATATTTCACTCAAAATTAACTTGTTCATGAAAGGAGATAGTATGTGCCTTATATAGGCTACAAGTAAAAGACTAGTTTTCCTCCTAAGCAATGTGGGAGAAAATTAACTAGTAAAATAAAGCCTAAGTAACTAAAACCTAGAAGGGGGCGCCATTTTCAATGGGCTTTTCTAGCCTTTCTTGTGTCATCTAAGCCACAAGACAATTATTAAATAAAGTCCACACAAAATAATTAAACAAGTCCAAACAAAACTAACAATGGCGCCACAAGCATTAGGTGTTGTCTTCAAGCCCAAAAGCATAGTGCATAAACAATATTGGAACTTCATCACTCTTTTTGGTCAGTCCAAACTCTTCATGGATCTCTTTCAACAATGTATTCAAGGCTTCTCTCATATTCTTCCTTTGGAGCCTTGTCAATGGTCCATCTCTAATGATCAATGGATCAATCTTCTTCACGGTTGCCAATGGATCGGGATACCCATCGTAAAACTCATCATATATCACATCATTCCTCCCGGTTGGGAAGGATCTGCCCTCGAGATCAAAGGGATTGTCGAAAAGAGTCAAATCACCACGCTGATGTAAGAAGAAATATTCCAATCCGGCGGCAAGTCAATCTTGTAAACATTATTGTTGATCCTCTCGAGAACTTTGAACGGTCCTCGCCTTTCATGTGCAAATTTAGTCTTGCGTTGCTTTGGGAACCTATCCTTGCGCAAAGTGTAACCAAACATAATCGCCAGGTTCAAGATGACTTCTTTGCGCCCTTTATTAGCTTGCTTAGCATACCGCGCCGTGGATGCCTCCACATTCTTCCGTGCTTTCTCATGTAGCTCACGAACAAGTGTAGCCCGTTGTTCACCATCCAAACTAACTCGCGCAATATCGTAAAAGGAGCCAACGTAAAAGGCGTGTCCGGATTAAAACCGTAAACCATCTCAAATGGAGTAAATTGAGAAGCGAGTGTTTACACCTATTATAAGCAAATTCAGCGTAAGGTAAAATATCTTCCCAATTTTTGAGATTTTTCTGAACAAGACAACGAAGCAATCGACCCAACACACGATTAACCACTTCAGCTTTGAGGATGAAATGCAGAGAATAAAGTAACTTAGTTCCTAAACGCATCCACAAAACTCTCCAAAATGACCAATAAATTTTGAATCTCGATCACTCACAATCGTTCTAGGCACACCATGTAATCTAACTACTTCCTTAAGAAACAAATCAAATAATATATGAAGCATCATTAGTTTTAGAACATGCAAGAAAGTGTGCCATCTTAGAAAACCTATCCACTACCACAAAAACAGAATCGTGACCACTCTTAGAACGGGGTAAGCCTAACACAAAATCCATAGATAAATCACCCCACGGTTGCGTAGGAATAGGAGAGCGTATATAAACCGTGGGGGTGGGATGTAGATTTAGCAGACTTACAAGTAATACAAGCATCACAATATTTAGCAACATCAACTTTCATACGAGGCCAATAAAAATGAGATTTAAGCATATCAAGCGCTTTTAGTAATGCCAAAATGACCCATAAGACCACCACTATGTGCTTCACGCACCAATAAATCACGATAGAACAACGAGGAATACAAATGACATGATCTCGATACAAAAACCCTCGCGTCGAAAAGAACCTACCATCGGTTTTATTATCGAGATTATGCCACTTAGTCATAAAATCCTCATCGAAGCATATAAATCCTTGATAAACTCAAAACCTAGGAATTTAGTTTGCATAGTGGTAATTAAAGCAGTCTACGAGAAAGAGCATCAATGACCACATTATCTTGACCCTTTTTGTACTTAATAATATAAGGGAAGGACTCAATAAATTCAACCCAACGAACATGCCGCGAATTAACTTACCTCCCGCTTTCAAGTACTTAAGCGATTCGTGATCAGTGTGTATGATAAACTCTCGTGGACGTAAATAATGTTGCCAAGTGTGAAGGGCTCTAACTAACGCAAACAATTCCTTATCATAAGTTGCATAATTCAAAGAGGCACCTTTAAGCTTTTCACTAAAATATGCAATAGGTCTACCTCTCGAGTTAAGACTCCACCAATACCCACACCCGATGCATCACATTCAATTTCAAAATGTTTATTAAAATCGGGAAGTGCAAGTATAGGGCTGAAATTAAACGAGCTTTTAGAGTTTCGAAGACTCCTTTGCCGTGGACCCCAATAGAAGGGTACATTTTTCTTCACAAGCTCGCTCGTAGGGCCGCGATGGTGCTAAAATCCTTGACAAAACGCCTATAGAAGCTCAAGCTAAGCCATGGAAACTACGCACACCGACCAGCATTGAGGTGTGTTAAGGGTGATTTTATACATTTTATAAGGATATATTTTGTAACAATTCTCTCCATATTCGTATGTTTCTCATAGAAATCGAGCTTTATATTGAAATATTGAGCGAATGGTGTTTTTAATAGTTAAATTGCAAAACGTAACGAATTATGTGCTTAAATTGTGATTTTATATTATTTTGGAGTTATGTTACGCTTTGGTATGTTTTACTATCTTTTAGATACATGTATTCGAGCTAAAAGAGGATTAGAAGAGGTTGCATTCGGATTTTCTGATGAAGAGAAGAGATAGGGATGAGAAGAAAAGGATAAAGATGAAGAAATCAGCTTCCAGGCATGCTGGACGTTCGTTCATGTCCCGTCCACTATGGACGGTGATGAGCGAAAAATTCACCCACTAAAAATACATTTATAAAAGCTCGCAAAACTGTGGGTAAACTAACTCTCTAACTGGCAGAGTACTGTGTCGATTGCTAGGATAGCTACAGAGTACGAGGTCGTCCCAAGAGAAATGTGGTTGTGAGTACCAAAGCGAACGTGGTGCTTAGTCTAGCGATCAAAGTTTTAAGTGGAGTGTTATAGCTAATGCGAAAAAGTAAAGATTATTCTAACGAGATTAAAAAGCATAGCCGAAGTTATGATCCAACAGTTATCTCCCCACAGAAAAACTTGATTAGAGTGTGTTTTAACCAACCTACCTTTCCACAAAGATTTTAACGACATCCACGGGTGCCAACTCCTAATTCGGTGTTAAGATCTCGAACAACTCTCACTCAACACCCTATGTGAAGTTAATTAATTTTCCCTTTAGAAAACCGATTAACCTAACATGATTACGCTCTTTGAGTCGCCGAACAACGATGACAAACCTCTATATTGGAACGGTCCTAACAACTAGGCCGAATCTACGCAACGATCCCAAAACCCTTTTCCCACATCTCACCGCAAAATGCATTTATAGGTTCGATGTGTGTGACAATGGACTGGATGATCAATCTAATTCAAATACGCTTATAATAAGTTTTAGGGCGTGGATTAATCATTAAAACATTATATTACGTGCTACACAACTCCCATCTCGCTCTACCGAGGGTTAATTTCACCCGCTTTTACATAATTCGGCTATGTGACTACTTTAATTACTCATTATAAAAAAAAAAATATATCATATATATATATATATAAGTGCGTAAAAGTAAATGCGTAAGTAAATTGCGTAAATAAAAATGCGTAAATAAAAGTGCGTAAAAATATAAATATATATATATATGTATATATATGTATATAGATATATATATATAGATATAGATATGTATATAATATATATATATATTTATTTATACTAATTGCATAAAAGTAAAAGAAAACAATAAAACGAAATGAAATTATATTAATATGATAACTAATGGGTTATTACAATCGACATTATAACTACATATATATCTAATTTATAAGCCTCAACAACATAAAAATAAAGAAGGAAAAAGATGGAGAAAGGAGGGAAGAAGAGGGGCAACTTTCTTAAAGGAAATGGGTGTATATATATAGAAAGGAAAAAGAGAATATTCCATAATACGCCAAACTTAATAATTAAGTTTTGAGAAAATATATCCTATATCTGGAATATACGCCAAGGAATAATACGCCAGAATATGCCAAACTTAATAATTAAGTTTTGGAGAAAATATCCCGCGAATATACTTTGGAATATCTTGCATTCAAAATATCTAGATATTTTGATGGCCTTGAAGACCAAGTTTGAGCCGAGTCGAAATTGCTTCAGTATAACGCCCATAACTCGAGTTGTAGACTCATCGATTGACGCGTGATCCAAATGTCATAATTAAGCACCCGAAAACTCTACAACTTTCATGAAGGACTCTTCTTCGTAAAATGTCGTTTTGATGGCCATTCCCATTACGCCAATGTTTTGCGACATTTTCCTTAATACAAGTCAATTAGCCACTTGACCACCATTTGAGTTGTAGAAGTCCGATTGACTTGATTCAAAGTGCGTTGGAAAGCTTATGTGAAGATCTACAACTTTCATTAAGAAGTCATCCCCTGAAAATACCTCTAAGCTGGGTCAAATCTTCGTCGAAAATATGTAACGATTAAGTACTTAAGAAAAATTTGATCCATTTGAACTCGTAGTTCATGGCATGACCTTTCTTCTACCCTCTAAACACCTCTTTTAGGGCTCAAAACATGTCTTTACGTAGGATTTTGGTCTACTTATAATCCCGCAATAAACCACCAAAATACCAAACGTAATCGACATTTACACTCCGGTTACTAAACCGGTACAAAACTAATAAAAACTTATAAAAACACGATATTTTATAAAATAGTCACTACTAACATATTTAGATGAAACATTGGAATTAATGACTCGAATCGATATAAAAATACTCAAATGATATCGAAACGGGTTGAAAAGTTATAAAAATAATAAATAATTTTTCCGTTATCACAACCCCCACTTAGCTTTTGGTCGCCCTCGAACAAAATAAGCGGTAAAATAAAATGAATGAGGAAAAATTCATGAAAATAAGATATGAATGACAATCAGATGATGCAACCATTCGAATCATAATTACACGTTAACCGCAATATAAATGTATAACAGAGTGAGTGTGTGACAAGCCTTTTCAATTTCCACTATCCTCTCTTGAATAAATCAAGCAAACGCACAAATATCCATTCGCATAATCCTAATGACTTTCCTAGGCATAGGTAGTAATAATTCCACACAACGTCCTCCCGTGTACTTATTAGGATAATCCCTAATGCATATCATTTAGTTTATACTTGGGGATAGTCGTAAGTTAACTAGTTGTTATTATTATTATTATTTTTTTTTTTTTTTTTTTTTTTTTTTTTTTTTTTTTTTATACCTCATTCCCAAAGAATAGGATGTTTCGTGATAACACCCTAGTCGACTACTATCATCAGCAATCGGGAGCTTTTAAGCCTCATAGTGGTATAGGACATTTCGTGATAACGCCTCTACCGCACTCAAATCATTGGTAGCTACAACCGACATATATATAGTTTATCTTATTTTGACATTCTTTCTATCACATTCAAACCTTCGAGATATTCACAAGACATGTTCGAAGTTAGGTACTAAGTTACTGCTATTTCTAGGATAAACCACTAGGATACTGAATGGGTACAGTTTAAAATTTTCGCTTCAATATCAAAGGCTTACGTGAAGGAATTTATGTTACACAAATAAATTTGGGGTTAAAATGCACTTATGGTTCACATTGGTTATACATATCCAAATTGATCATTACATCTTTAAATCCATGAAATATATACCTTATACAGATTATTTTAATCAACTAAATAATGCTCGAAAAAGATCAAAAACTAAGGGTTTAAACACTTACTGCCATTACTAAACCAACCACGACTCTACCCCCCACTTACGATTTTTCATTATTCTCAGAGTGTAAATGAGATAGAGAGGAAGACTTAGCTTATAAACCAGGCAGAAAGGTGCTATCGAATCCCGTAACAGCCATGAGAAAGCACGTCCCGAATCCCTATATGAAAACAACCAAAACAAAGCAAACACGGGACATGGTCCTCGTGCAAAAGTATCGAATAGGGATATGGGAATAATAAGATAATGGCCCACACGTCGAAAAAATTTCGATAGGCAATATAATAGCTTTAGATGAAAAAATAGCCATACTGGTAAAGCACGTAACATCTAAGCATATACGTATCATGTAGAGAGTATCACATAATCATATATCGTAGTCATGTCACTATTCCTAGTTTCATTTTTTATTGCACACAATTTTATTAAGGCGGGAAATACTCACCACTATACTACAACGACTTAAATTTGAAATGCAGACTAGATCATAAAATGAAATGTAGTGAGTCTTTTATACCCGTATCCTCAAGGGTTCTACAACCTAAGTCCAAGAAATGATGTATTTGAATGTTTTCTTTAAATTCCCTCGGGATTTTCGGATAACCACCTAATCATTCCCTCTTAATGACATTCAAACATTCATCCTGAGACTTGGTTGTGCTTTGTGTTCATCTTTCATACAAATTCTACATTTCATTCGACTAGTCTTATCCAAATTATTATTATCGGGCCGCCTCCCGGTAGCGCTTTTGTTTAACGTCGTTTGCTCGACAGGGTGACTCTAATTCAGACTCAATCAACCAAAATCCGAACTCAAGAAGATCAACGACTTTATAAAATTAACAATGCGAGAACCATTGAAATTAAATTGTCTAGAAACGTACCTCGTTTGGCCTCGATGTTACCTCTCCTCCCACCGTCCGAACCTTCTTTTATCATCCTGTCGAACCATCTTCTTTTGAAAATTACCATAAAGCTCATCCATCGGGAGTACACAAATGGACCGCGGAAAATTCATCCTCACAGAGTGGACGAATGTAGTAATCCGGGACCGATATATCGCCTATTACCAACTCTCCCAAAGTGGCTTTACTAAAGATGGCCAATCAATCTCTCGCCTCTCTAACTCTGTCATCTCCAAATCTTGCACTTTTTTCTTCGCAAACCGAATTATCAACCTCATTCTCATCCTCGAACTTTTTCGGTGATAACATTTTCATCCCTAACCACCTCTATTGCACTTGTCTCTGCCTCTTTCACATACCTCACTAATTCAATCAATTGCCCCACCTTGTCTTGAAGATTTCTTATAAGCGGAGTCAAGACTTACCTTGAACTCCTGCATGTCCAACGATCGCTCTTCCAAGATCCGGTTCAATCGTTCTAGTTGCTCTATTTGACTGCCGGTGAATTCTTCTTGTGGCATGGGGCGCATCGATCATATTGACTTTGATTCATCGGAGGTGAGTAGTAGTCCTCTTGCCATTCCGCATAATCGATCGATGGTCGAATATGGTTAAAGCTATCAACGTCTTTGAGTATGAATACCAGAATCCCGATAAGCATTGGGTTCGGGTAACCTCGTAAATGTTGTGGCTCATAACTCGAATAACCATAATTCGGTCCTGGTATGCACTAGGGCAATCGATAATTCCATGAACCTTGGTTATTCGATGTTGATATTGAGGCCGAGACACCTAACCGTTGTTGATAAGATTGTTCCGTGCCCGAGGTTGGTAGGAGTATTGTTGTTCAGGTGAGTAGTATTGATTGAAAAATCCATCCATTTAAACTCAATCTGCAAGATCTCAGAAAACAACAGGAAAACAAAAAAAATTCTTTTTTTTCTTTTTCGTTTTTTTTTTTTTTTTTTTTTTTTTAAAACCTAGGCCCAAGCCTTCGGTTCACTTACAAGATATCACAACAATATCACACATTTCCCCGGCAACGGCGCCAATTTTTTGATGAGCGAAAAATTCACCCACTAAAAATACATTTATAAAAGCTCGCAAAAAGCGTGGGTAAACTAACTCTAACTCCGGGCAGAGTACTGTGTCGATTGCTAGGATAGCTACAGAGTGACGAGGTCGCCCCAAGAGAAATGTGGTTGTGAGTACCAAAGCGAACGTGGTGCTTAGTCTAGGCGATCAAAGTTTTAAGTGAGTGTTATAGCTAATGCGAAAAAGTAAAGATTATTCTAACGAGATTAAAAAGCATAGCCGAGTTATGATCCAACAAAGTTATCTCCCCACAGAAAAACTTGATTAGGGTGTGTGTTTTAACCAACCTACCTTTCCACAAATATTTTAACGACATCCACGGGTGCCAACTCCTAATTCGTGTTAAGATCTCGAACAACTCTCACTCAACACCCTATGTGAAGTTAATTAATTTTCCTTTTAAAACCGATTAACCTAACATGATTACGCTCTTTGAGTCGCTCGAAACAACGATGACAAACCTCTATATTGGAAACGGTCCTAACAACTAGGCCGAATCTACGCAACGATCCCAAAACCCTTTTTCCCACATCTCACCGCAAAATGCATTTATAGGTTCGATGTGTGTGACAATGGACTAGATGATCAATCTAATTCAAATACGCTTATAATAAGTTTTAGGACGTGGATTAATCATTAAAACATTATATTACGTGCTACACAACTCCCATCTCGCTCTACCGAGGGTTAATTTCACCCGCTTTCACATAATTCGGCTATGTGACTACTTTAATACTCATTATAACAAAAAAAAAAAATATATCATATATATATATATATAAGTAAGTAAAAGTAAATGCGTAAGTAAATTGTAAATAAAAATGCGTAAATAAAAGTGCGTAAAAGTAAATATATATATATATATATATATATATATAGATATATATATATAGATATAGATATGTATATAATATATATATATTTATTTATACTAATTGCATAAAAGTAAAAGAAAAACAATAAAACGGAAATGAAATTATATTAATATGATAACTAATGGGTTATTACAATCGACATTATAACTACATATATATCTAATTTATATTTACCAACAACATAAAAAAAGAAGGAAAAGATGGAAAAGGAGGGGAAGAAGGGGGCAACTTTCTTAAAGGGAAATGGGTGTATATATAAGAAGGAAAAAGAGAATATTCCAGGGAATACGCCAAACTTAATAATTAAGTTTTGAAAATATCCCGGAATATACATTGAATATCTTGAAAGGAATATGCCAAAGAATATGCCAAACTTAATAATTAAGTTTTGGAGAAAATATCCCGCGAATATACTTTGGAATATCTTATTTCAAAATATCTAGATATTTTGATGGCGTGAGCAGACCAAGTTTGGTAATGAAATGAAATTGCTTTCAGTATAATCCCATAACTCAGAGTTGTAGACCTCCGATTAGCGTGATCCAAATGTCATAATTAAGCACCCGGAAAACTCTACAACTTTCATGAAGGACTCTTCTTCAGAAAATGTCGTTTTGATGAGCCATTCCCATTACGCCATTCGTTTTCGCGACATTTTCCTTAATACAAGTCAATTAGCCACTTGACCACCATTTGAGTTGTAGAAGTCCGATTGACTTGATTCAAAGTGCGTTGGAAAGCTTATGTGAAGATCTACAACTTTCATTAAGAAGTCATCCCCTGAAAATGCCTCTAAGCTGGGTCAAATCTTCGTCGAAAATATGTAACGATTAAGTACTTAAGAAAAATTTGATCCATTTGAACTCGTAAACTTGTGGCACCTTCTTCTAACCCTCTAAACACCTCTTTTAGGGCTCAAAACATGTCTTTACGTAGGATTTTGGTCTACTTATAATCCTGCAATAAACCACCAAAATACCAAACGTAAATCTGACACGACACTCCGGTTACTAAACCGGTACAAAACTAATAAAAACTTATAAAAACACGATATTTTATAAAATAGTCACTACTAACATATTTAGATGAAACATTGGAATTAATGACTCGAACTGATATAAAAATACTCGAAATGATATCAGAAACGGGTTGAAAAGTTATAAAAATAACGAATTTTTTCCGTTATCGACGGGCGTCCCATTGAATCGGATCAAGCGCCCGGAGAAGAATTTTGAATGAGAGTTTGGACAGAGGTGGACGAAGCGTCGCACTGGCGTCAAGTGTTCCGACGGGCGTCCGCGGCCGACTTAAGCACAACCGACCTAGTTTTTGACTCCAGCCGACTTATTTTCCTATTTATAGCGGCGGCGCCAAACCCTAAAACACAAGTTTTGAAATCATCGATTTTCTCATAACAAAGCACCGCTTTACGAGAGTTTCAGGCGGTCACCCGAGCCTTGTGCTCGGGTGATCCGGTTAGATTAGGATGCTTTTCTTTTCGCTTGTGATTCATGGAGATCATCCATTGTACAAACTATGTGAGTTTATCTTTTAATTTATTCAATCTTTGTCTATCTTTATGATCTTTGATTCGCTTTTGTATCTTCCTATGCTTATGTGCTATGCAATCAATATCGGAAGATGAATTGCTTATTGATGTTTACCGTATGGCGATGAGTCGAGTCGTAAACCTTAGATCACCATAGAAAGATGGGATTTTTAACCTTGACATAACGGAAGTTGATAGGTTAGATTTCTAGGTTGTTAGATCTAATAAATCTTGCACCTTGTTTTGAGAGCGTTAATCTCATAGATCGGAAGATGATGAGATTGATAGATGGATTACTTACGGAAGTAGGAATTCATACCTTTGATAGGTGAAACCACAATATTGAATTAAAATCATGAGATGAACTAGGATCGAGATCACTTGGTTTGTATATTGTTTGATCCCATGTGTCTTTGTTTTATGTTCATTTCGTTTATAGTTTCATTTATTAATTTTCGCTTTTATCCTTCCTGGCTTTGGATTTACAATCCTCTGTCCAGTTTATTTTCCGTTTTAGTTTAGGTTTAGTAATAAATAGTAGTAACAATTTAAGGAATTAATAATATTAGATTCAACATCCCAATTCCTGTGGATCGATCGATACCGTACTTACCCTACTATGCTAGCAATTACCCGATATTCGGTCGGTTAGGAGTTAGTTTGCATGTTAGGTATAGGTTTATAAATTATTTTTGTTTAGTGATGCAAAATCCTCCGAAAAAGGTGTAGGCCAATCCTCGATAGCTTTAACCTTGTCACGATCAACTTCAACACCCTGGTCACTTACTACAAAACCAAGAAAAACAACTCTATCCAAACAAAAGGAACATTTTTTTAGATTAGCATAGAGCTGAGCATCGCGAAGCGTAGACAAAACAGCACGTAGGTGAACTATGTGATCATCTAAATTGTGGCTATAAATCAGAATATCATCAAAATAAACTACCACAAATTTATTTATAAACTCGCGAAGCACCTCATTCATTAAACGCATGAAAGTACTAGGTGCATTAGTCAAGCCAAAGGGCATAACCAACCACTCATATAATCCAAATTTGGTTTTAAAGGCTGTCTTCCATTAATCACCTTCCCTAATACTGAACTTGGTGATAACCACTCTTAAGATCAAGTTTAGTAAAAATTTAGCACCCTTAAGTTCATCTAGCATGTCATCTAAACGAGGAATGGGATAACGATATTTTACCGTAATTTGATTAATGGCACGACTGTCCATGCACATTCTCCATTCACCTCTTTTCTTGGGCACAACGAACTGTATCGCATGAGGGCTCATAGACTCTTGAATTTTGCCTTTAGCTAATAACTCATCGACTTGTTTCTTTATCTCTAAAGTTTCGGCTGGGTTTGCTCGATAAGCCGGACGATTGGGCAATGCAGAGCCCGGCACGAGGTCAATATGATGCTCCACGCCTCGCAATGGTGGTAAGCCACTTGGTTCCTCCTCGGGGAATACATCAGCAAACTCCTGTAAAACATAGCACACAACACTAGGTAGGGAACCGGTGAGATTGCTTACAAGCATTAAACAAGGGGAAGGGGAGGGGGCAACTCGGCCAAGTCACCTTTGGTGAGTGTGTGGGGCCGGTTGTAAGTGTAGGGGGAGGGATTATGGGGCCGGTACATAAGAAAAGAAATACAACCTGGTCGGAGTCAATGGTATCAATGACTTCAGTGGCTTTGGCATAGAAGTTCCTACACACGCGCGCACATTTTGACTTTTCAACTTTATTACCTCCCTCACTAGATGTGGCACCGACACTCGCAATTGACTTTTCTACTTTATCACTCCCTCGTCGAGAAACTACATCGACCTCCCTTACCAATTTTTTGTTTTCAACTCTTATTTTTCCCTCACTCCTAAGGCCCTCATTCTTTTCTCTCTCCGTCAATTTATTTTCTTTACTTTTCAACTTTTCACCCTCTTTCTTTTATTTTCCTCACGAGCTCGTGTGAGTGCGAAATGATCTTGACGGACTTGCTCGTGGGTAAGAGCGGATAATGCATAACTCTTGCCCTTATGACGAACGTACTTGTTCAAAACCCATCAAACAAAATCTTTCGATCGTATTGCCACGGACGACCCAATAAAATGTGGCTGACTTCCAAAGGGACTACATCACATAATATCTCATCTTCGTATTTCCCAACGTTAAAAGAAATCAACGCTTGTTTTGTAACATTCAATTCTCCTGCATTATTCAGCCATTGCAACTTGTAGGGGTGGGGATGAGGAACAGTAGGTAATCCCATACGATCAATCAAATCCGCGCTAACAACATTAGCACAACTACCAGAATCAATAATAAGAGAAAGTTTACTATTTAGCAAACAGCGGGTATGGAAAATATTCTCACGTTGGACACCGTCTTCAAGTTTAGCACTGGTAGTTAGAACCTTTTTAAGTACAAAAATCGAACCCGCAGGTGGGTCACACTCAATATCATCCTCTTCAACTACATACTCATCCGGCTCAAAATCCTCCGCATTAAAACCATCGTCATCTACAGTCTCGTCAACTACTACCATATTACGTTTAGTAGGGCATTCAGAAGCAACATGACCAACTCCGGTACACTTAAAACACTTAACATCACGGGGCTGCTTAATGCGGCGGTCAACACCTTTACCCTTCTCACCTTCCTTAGCTTTAGAAGCATCATAGGAAGTAGTAGGGGCTGTCCGAGGTGCACTCCGTACAAAATTCTGAGCATCTCCTCTAGGCTGAAACGGACGGAAAGACGGAGAAGTACCTCCAATGGATTTGTTAGCAGTGGATTTTTGTCGTTTCAACTGCCTCTCAATCGTACGAGCCGTATGTAACATGTCATCCAGAGTATTACAACCACATAACTCCAATGGTTGCCCAATTTCCGACCGCATACCACATAAAAAACGTTGCATAGTGACCATGTCCTCTTCTTCAACCTGTGATCGTGCCAAAGTAGTCATCATTTCTTCATAAAAATCATCTACCGAACGTTCTCCCTGTCGCATTGTCTGAAGAGCACGATAGAGGTCCTGATAATACGATATAGGAACAAAGCGAGTGCGCATTATCTCTTTCAAAAGTGTCCATGAACGATAGGTGGTTGTCTCAGATTTGGTTCGCATGAATCGTACTGCACGATTCCACCACACCATAGCATAACCTCGTAAACTCCAATTGAGCTAGATTGCACTTCTTCTCCTCGGTATAATTGTTACACGCAAAGATCCGATCTAGCTTACTCTCCCAATCAAGATATACCAAGCACTACCGAACCCGCAAAACTAGGAAGCTTCATCTTTACCTCGTGTCATATTATTATCCGAATGTACGCATCCTCATCGCATGTTCATGATCACGGAGCCGGGGACATTAATTACACGGACCGGTTGTCGGTCGAGGTACTGCAGCCGGAGAGCCGCGGGTTGTGCACCATCAGGTTGGGCACCACGAGTAAGATTAACCATTTGGGTCATTAATCGCCGAATGGATGTCCTCATAGCGCTCATATCCGCAAAAACCCTTTCGAATTTTGCAAAGATTCTCGCCATTAATTTCCTTGCTAAATTCTTTGACATGGGCAGCCAGTCTCTCTTCAAGATACTCCTTACTCAAATTTTTAGAATGTTTAGAGTCCTCCATAGGATAGACAATAAACCCTCACCAAGACACTCGTGTTTACACTCACCCTCGCTCTTGTGGAAAGTAAAGCACCCCTTTTATAAACAAATCAAAATAACAAGCAAAACGAATCTAGGCGATAGTTGGGGTTGGGCTAGGGTTTGGTTTGGGACGGGTTTAGATCTCCAAAATTTTCGTAACACCAAATTTTGCACAAGAACTCTACGACACAACACAAGCTACAAAAACAAAAAAAAAATTTCTTGCAGAATTTTCCCGCCAATTTTACTCGTTTTTTTTTATCACAAAAATTTTCGTAACACCAAATTTTGCACAAGAACTCTACGACACAACACAAGCTACAAAAACAAAAAAAAATTTATGCATAACTTTCCCGCCATTTTACTTTTTTTTTTTAGGCTGGGATGTCTTTTGGACGATTACACAACCTACAAAATTATATGCACATCAGTTAAATGACTGACGAAACCACTAAACACAAACTAGGGTTCGTAATTTCAAGAACGTAGATCTTGATTACGAAAGAGTGAATCCTGATGAGTTCTTGATCGTTCTTGGTGTGAAAATAGGGTTTAGGGTTGAAAGGTTGCGGTTTTGGGGGTGTTGCAACCTTATTATCCGGGATGTTTAGGGCTTAGGTAGGCTGATTGCTACGGATTTGTGTGTGTTGTAGCAATATTATCCGGCCATGAGGAAGAAGGTTTGAAGGTATGAAGAAAAGTTGAAGGTTTCGGTTTGAAGGATTCGGATTAGGGTTGTGAAAACCTAGGGTTTTGATTTCGGCCAAGAACAAAAAGAAAACGGAAAAGAAAGACGTGTTTTTTTTTTTTTTTTTTTTTGTAAGATAAGAACAAAACAAACGAAACGAAAATTAAAGGAAAGGATATTTGATTACCTTCGCCATCGAGCTCTCTGCTACCAATCGATGTGATCCTTACGAATCAAATCCTTTGTTTGCCCAGAAGAAAAATCAATTGCAATCAATGAGAGCTATGATCCGCGCCTTAGACCAAGACTACGGTTGGAACGCCACAACGTAATGCTCATTTACGCTTGATAAGTTCTCAAAGGGGCGATCCTCCAATCCAAGAGAATCTCACACACAAGGTGCACAATTAAGACAATGCTTAATCGAAAATAATATTTCACTCAAAATTAACTTGTTCATGAAAGGAGATAGTATGTGCCTTATATAGGCTACAAGTAAAAGACTAGTTTTCCTCCTAAGCAATGTGGGAGAAATTAACTAGTAAAATAAAGCCTAAGTAACTAAAACCTAGAAGGGGGCGCCATTTTCAATGGGCTTTTCTAGCCTTTCTTGTGTCATCTAAGCCCACAAGACAATTATTAAATAAAGTCCACACAAAATAATTAAACAAGTCCAAACAAAACTAACAATGGCGCCACAAGCATTAGGTGTTGTCTTCAAGCCCAAAAGCATAGTGCATAAACAATATTGGAACTTCATCACTCTTTTTGGCTGTCCAAACTCTTCATGGATCTCTTTCAACAATGTATTCAAGGCTTCTCTCATATTCTTCCTTTGGGAGCCTTGTCAATGGTCCATCTCTAATGATCAATGGATCAATCTTCTTCACGGTTGCCAATGGATCGGGGTCCCCATCGTAAAACTCATCATATATCACATCAATATCCGAAGGATGTCCAGTAAAGGAATCTTGTTTAAGAAGGAAGGAAAAATAGAGCTCAAGGCTTACACGCACTGATTATGCAGATCTATAGATGACGAAGATCTACTTCAGTTCTTATCGCATATTCTTAGTTTGGAAATCTTGTGATCTGAGAAGTAAAAAACAATCCGTTGTCTCAAGATCAAGTGCAGAAGCAGAGTTCAGATCTATGGCAATAGGAATATGTGAACTCTTATGGCTCAAAATAATCCTAAATGACCTACAGGTTCAATGGATCTCTCCTATGAAATTGTTAAGTGACAACAAATCTGCCATTGAAATTGCCCACAACCCTATGCAACATGACAGAACTAAGCACATTGAAGTTGATAGGCACTTCATCAAAGAAAAGCTGGAGAGTGGTTTGTTCGGTAAAAACTCGTTTTAAATTTATAATTACCGGAAGACCCCAAGTGCAAGGCTCGTAGTAAAGGTGTTGCCGGGTCATCCTAAGGGAATCGAACGTCTATCGGATTAAGTACAGTTTATTGTATCGATTATGTCACAAATTATTATCTAAAGCTAAGGTATATATTAATTATAATCTAGAAACTATGACGAGAAACAGAAAATAGCAGAAAACATCAGGTAAAAACTAGGGTTTTTAAAATAACTAAACTTAGCAACAAAAGTTGATATGAACGAATCGGTTTATCAAATAATTGAAAGAACGGCAAGGCAACAAGAATCCACCAATCAACCAACCAACCCCAACTAGATTGCGCGCTAAAGATACGATTTTTAGTTATGATCAAATCACGAATTCGATTAAATATCTTCAATCAATTTCTAGGGTTTCGTTTTCCTTCTCAAGTAAAACTAAACTAGCATGCATAACACGATCATGAGGTTGTCTCCAATACTCTACTCAACTAATCATGAACAATCTCTTGAATCACAATTAATTGCATCAATTGAAAAGATCAAAGCTTGAATCAATACTCTCATATAAATTCAATCAAAAAGATATTTTCATCGATCTCTCGATTCAAATAAAACATAAACAATATAACAATTTCCAATTGATGATAAATCATAAATTTAACTCACTAAGATATAGCTAAAAATCCTCTAGTTGGTGTGGTTGTTGATTGGTTTCCTCCGTTGTCCCACCGCGAATTGCTTAGCCAACAATCATCTTCGAACTCCCAAGCAAGATTGAAAGAAAGAAACTCATATTTTTATTTGTATTTAGTGCGGCTGCTGTGTGTATTTTTCTGTGTAATGATGTGATGTCTCGCTTCGCTCGAATGTCTGCTTTGCTTATATAGGGGTTGTAACCGACTTAGGACGGATCTAGAAGATAAATACGTGAAAATCCGACCGACCGAATGACGCCACTCGGTCGACCGACGCAATGGCTCGGCCGACCGAGCCCTTTCTCGCACGCTTTTAAATGTTTTTTCGTCGACTTGTTCCCCACCGCATTCTCGCCACACGATCTCATTCCTTTTGATTTATCTCTCAATTAATACTCCGATTTTCTTCTTTTTTTTGAAATCACTTGATTGAATGAGATTAATCTTCTCCATTAATAATATCCCCCTACATATCTTTTAATTTTCTGCAAAATTGTTGTTACACCGAGACATCGAATAATAATAAAAATAAAATGTGTAACAAAATAACATTTAAACTCAATATTTCCTCATAATTAAATTATAACCCCTCAATAACCATTATAGGAATTTAACGGTTAAAACACGCTTTTCTCATTTATTTCCCTTAAAAATAAGGTAAATTGTTTAGGGATTAAGCCCGAAAATATAGTAAAATATACCCTAAACAGTGGTCTTATCTGCACTCAGTTCATGACCTCCCAAAATCAAGTTGCAGATCTGATTACTAAAGGGCTTTCTGGAAAGATGTTTGAAGATAATGTTGGCAAGCTGGGAATGTTTGACATACACCAACCAGCTTGAGGGGGAGTGTTAGAATATGTTAAATCTAATGCTCCTCCTTAGGTGTGTTTAGTCGTCTTAATTAAGTTAATTATGTTAGCTAATTAATTCCTCAAGATCTTTGTTTCTATCGGGTTAGAATAATGGACTGAAAGTCCTACTAGCCGTTGGACATGACAGCCCAACGGCTAGTTGCTTTTCTGCCTTTTTGGACTGTTTGCGTGTACATAAACAAACAACTCCTCTCCTTGTAACTTAAGCTTTTTCTACTAATGAAATAACAATCTTGTTTCTTCTTCTCTCTCAAAGCTTCCGCACTTACATATCTTGATGTTATACTCATACCTTTGGGGATCTTAACATGCTTGAGCTATCATGTATGGATGTGGCGGCGTGTTCTCCAGCAACCATCCACCACCATCATCGGCATCAATGCCAACGGCCGGCGACTGTGGGTGGCTGCTATAATGAAGGTATTTTAATTTACATGCAATAAATTAATTAATTAATTGTTTACTGGATTGAAGTTTTGCATTTCCTGGTATAAACCAGAGTTCAAACCCCATCTTATTACATGCAGGATAATGACAAGAAAAACATCCTAGCTGTTCAGACACCGAGAAATGCAGTAATGGGATCAACCTTAATGGCCACAACCTCAATTCTTCTATGTTGTGGTCTTGCAGCTGTAATTAGTAGCACATATACCATCAAAACGCCCTTAAATGATTCTGTTTTCGGGGGAAATAGCGAATTTATGATGGCGTTAATATACGTTCTTGTCCTCATGATTTTCCTCTTCTCTTTCACCTGTCATTCTATGCCAATCAGGTTCATAAACCAAGTGATCGAATTTCTTGATAAACTGTCCAATACAAGATCAAGGGATTATGTTAATTAATCATGATTATGTTTCTGGGCTTTTGGAGAAAGGGTTTGTTTTTAATACAGTTGGTAATAGATTGTTTTATGTGGCTTTATCACTTTTGTAGTGGATTATCGGACCGGTTCTTGTGTTTTTTTGTTTAGTCATTTTGGTCCCTGTGTTTTACAATTTTGACATTGTGTTTGATGAAGCAAAAGGAGAGGTGGATCATCATCATCATGCAAATGAAGATAGTGAATTAGAAGGGGTTTAAGAATAATATTGAGATTGTTTTATAGTCTATTTATTCTGTGCGTAGACATAATTTACATGTAAAACACACGTGTTTTAACGTACATTATGAAACACATTTGCGTTTTATAGTGAAAATTATATCTCGCTTGAAATAAAGACACCACATAAAAATTACCCCGGTTTTAGGCCGTGACGGATAGATACTGATGTTTATTTAATTAATATCTCTGTTTTTAGTATGGGACGGTGATACATCCACTACACATACTGTGTAGTGGACAACCACTATACATTTCCCATCCATTCATTTTAAGAGTACATTCAAATCAATGGTTTCCCATTTTGTAATGATTGTGGACTATACAATATGTGTAGTGCACATATTATTTTCCTTTAGTATGCAACATCTTGCTGATCTCTCTAATGAAAAGTTTATTGTTGTTTAAACAAATGAATATGTTGTATTATGAGCCCAATATGTCAATTTAAAATTAGAATTATCATGTAAAAATTCATCAAATACCCTGATTCTTTTTTTTTTTTCAAACCCATATATCTTTCAGAGTTTTTTTCTCTAGCCCCGCCTTAAAACCGGCTTTAGACCCCCTCCAATACTGGAAGATCAAATGCATGTGATTTGCATCAAAATGACATCGTCTTGATGCCTAAACTTCGTCGTTTAGGCGCAACACACTTGCAATTGATCATCCAACACTAAACGACGTCGTTTTGATGCAAAACACCTGCATTTAATCCTCCAGTACTGGAGAGGTCAGATTTCTTTTAAAACCGACGGTACCGTCATAAATTAGTACAGTACCGCTATATTTTCGCCAAGGTTACCGCTACAAAGTGGACGGTACCGCCATAAAATTATGACCGTACCGGCGTATATATGAAGGTACCGCTGTATTTAATTGTTTAAACCCAATCAAACTCATTCTCTTCTCCGAATGGGTCTTCTTCCCTTCTTACTTTCTTCCCCAAAAAACCTCATTTCCTCAGTACCCTCATTTACCCGTTTCTTTTTCAGCCTTGATTATCTATAAATCAGCTTCAACCTTGATTACCCCAAATTTGAAAAAAATTCACCAATTTTTTTAATTTTTTCATGCTCTTTATTTTGAGACCATATTCAACATATATATTATGACGTGAGTTCAGAAAATTCGCTGTCGAAATTCACTATTGTTCGAAATTCACCGCCGATATTCACCGCTTTTGAGGATTCAATAGGAGATTCATCGAAGAGTGAATTTCGACAAGTGAATCTCACGAAAAATGATGTAATTATATCGAACCACGCCTCAAAACGAAGAGCATCAAGAAAATAAAAATTCAAGAAAATTTTTATCGCGTTTGGATCTCTAAATCAAAAGATATGAGTGTTTGAAAATTGGTAGGAAAGAAAAAAAAAAACTCCCAACAAAAAGGCGCCCTATTTTTTTATTTTTTGTTTTTTGAGTTTGTCCTTTAGACTATAAAAAATGTAGAAGTTGTTCTTCCAAACTGTGTGTTTATCTCTAATTCTTCTTAAAAAATAATGATAAAATCTCATATAACCCTAATCCTAAATTTAAATCAAACTATCAGACTTTATTTTACACTAAACATTATCAATAGTAATCATATCTATTATGTTGACATTTATCCATCTCTTTGAATATTTTTTTCTTCTAATACCCCTCAAATGAGCCATGTTTGGAGGCCGAGTTTGTTTTTGCGATATTTTGGAGACATCATCTCCACTCTCAAATTAATCCTCCGGATTCCATAGTTGTGGTATTTGTAGAGACACATCTCCACTCCGACGCACGCCTTTTCGGCTCTTTCAAGTCCATTGAATATTGGAATTTTTGGATTTTTTTCTCACTTCGGCCTCCAATGGCTTTTACTGCATGGGATCTTCATTTTTTTCGCTTTCATCTGAAAAATTGTCATAGAATAGATGCCAAAAAAACAAATAGATGCTATAGATAAGATATTTATTCACCGATAATAACAATATTTAAAAAAAAAAAATACATGGACTATAATTGTTTTTTTTTTTTGGTAGATGCATGGTGTATGAAGGCAAACAACTAATATGGGACGATGGAAATTTTTGGATTTATTCAGATACGAATTGTTTGAAAATATTATGTAGATTTTGTAACTGGATGGGATTTTAAATGTCGTGGGCATGGTATAATATATGTTGATGCGGGAAAATAATAAAAAATTGAAAAGAAACGGTCATGGTGTGGTTTCTTTGGTCGAGGGGCTTTGTCAAAGTGCCTGCTCTGGTTTTTTGTTTTTTGTTTTTGTTTTTGTTTTTTCAAATGGTCTCATGAAAGATATGATCGGGTGAACTGCATAAGTTTGCTAATGATTGGAAGGAAGTGGACGGATCTAAGAAAAAAATGTGTTTAAGCGGAAGATGGATCGCGCGCCGGCGCTCACCAACGTTAAAGATTAACCTCGCCCCTGGCTTTGATACCATAAAGAAAATCAAAACACGGCTTTTTTAGCAAAACTTGCATGGCGACTCTTAAAGGCGGCTGAAAAATTGTAGCTGCAACTTCTTAAGCGTAAGTATGGCCCTCCTCTTGATACACCTAAGCTTAATTGCAGCTCCATTTGGCGTCATATATGTCAGGCTGCCGATTCCTTGCGTGATGCCTTCGAGTTTGATGAGGCTGGAAATGCTATATGGAAACCGAGAGCTTTGGGAAAATTTTCTGTTAGCTCGGCGTACCATGCACTTCAACACACCTAGGAAGCTCCTGGGAAAACATTTGACGTACCATTTTGTCCATTAAGGGACCGTTGCGCGGAAATTACCTTCTGTGGAAAGTTTATCGTGATGCTCTCCCGACTGCAGGTCTTTTGGCTGCGAGATCCATTAGTGTTGATGGAGCATGTTCCTTCTGTGACAACTACCCGGAGACTACCCTACATGTCATGAGAGACTGCCCCTGGACCTATGACATGTGGAAACAGGTAATTCACCGCCAACACTAGAGTTCTTTCACCTCCACCCATGACACCCCCTCTTGGTTGGAGAATGGCTTGGTGATAAACATGTACAAACACGACAACACATCGTTCTGGAAATTCTTGTTCCATGAGATTCCGATGAGCCTTTGGTACTGGCGAAACAAAGAAGTCCACCACCTAGACCTTCCATGACCACCGAAGACGATATTTATTTCTAAAGTTGTCCGCCGAAATTCGTGAGAGCTTAGATTAAACGACCTTGATTTATTATCTATGATTTAAATACTTGTATTTCGCCGTTTGGCTTTGCATGTACAATTTGTACAGTCTTCTTTAATAATATATCCGGTTTCGATAAAAAATAAAAAAAAAAATCAAAACACTGTGAAATATTAGAAGACTCTGAAATTGTTGTTTTATTGATTTATCGAGATGATACAATGCATCGAGAGAAATGGGAAAATAATTCAATTCAAAATAAAGAAAACTTATAATAAACTTTTATCTCACTTGATGTGATTTATTTCAAACATTACTCCTATCTATAGCACCGTTATCTACTTATTTTGACATTTATCATTATTCAAATATCTTGATATTATATTCTAATATTTATGAAGTTGCAAAACGCGCATTTTAAAGTGTAAGACATCAAACTACTTTAAAAGCATACTTTGTACCGGTGCATAAAGCATTTTTAACTAACCACTTCAATCACCATTACTAATCTTGAACATATTTATTAAGTTACTTAAGCATCACACTTGCTTGGCATGTTTCACATTCTTGTCATATTTACTTAATTCTACTCATAGACACAACCAAATACTCAATTATACAACGCATGCTTACAGCCTAGCATGAGGGCAAATATATTACAACATGGGTAATACGACTAACAAGATCCCACGCGATACGTAAAGATTACAAAGATTCTTATTAATAAATTGCTTGCAACATGGGTAAATATAAGTAGTCATACTATCAACATGATCCTTGAATCACAGTATTCTTATAATACATTACGAGTTAGTAACTACACCTTATCAAAAATATCTAGGAAACACAGAGCGACACATAGGAGCACATAAGAGCACACAAGTCATGTTCAATTCTACGTGGACATTTTTAACATTATTGTAGCATTTTAAAAGGAAAATGAAACTGTATGCCTATGAAGAAGAATACCATAAATGGACCAATTATTTCTGTCGTTAAATTTAAAATTATACTTCCAATCAATGTTTAATGAATAACAAAGTCATATCTTTTACAACTGTAGTACTTCGTATTTAAATTGTAACATATTAATTAAAATCTATATGCTTTTAATCAGCATCAAAATGTTTTGTCTATATTCGTTATATTGATGGTTAAGTGCCGTCCAATTCAAATGTATTATATGTACTATTTCTTTTGAGCAAATATTGTATGTACTAATCCGGCATTGAATCTTTATTAATTAAATTGACTTGTTTTAAAAATGAAAATGAAAACTAATGTGAAGACGGTGGCAAATTTTTACCAGTGTATTCTTACGTGGAGGAATCTACATCACACATCTTCTTTATATTATTACAATGTGTGGTATAGATGTGTTCAAGAACTTTACATGTCCTTATTATAACCAAGCTAGAAGAAGTTGTTTTCATAAGCAAGAATTGAGGAGTGAATCAAGCTAGGGAGAGAAAGAGATGGAATGGAGAAAAAGTTATCTTGATGTTATACTCATACCTTTGGGGATCTTAACATGCTTGAGCTATCATGTATGGCTGTGGCGGCGTGTTCTCCGGCAACCGTCCACCACCATCATCGGCATCAATGCCAACGGCCGGCGACTGTGGGTGGCTGCTATAATGAAGGTATTTTAATTTACAGGCAATAAATTAATTATTCACGGGATTGAAGTTTTGCATTAATTCCTTTCCTGGTATAAACCAGAGTTCGAATCCCCATCTTTTTACATTAATTAGTTATGTAATGTAATATATATTGCATGCAGGATAATGACAAGAAAAACATCCTAGCTGTTCAGACATTGAGAAATGCAATAATGGGATCAACCTTAATGGCCACAACCTCAATTCTCCTATGTTGTGGTCTTGCTGCTGTAATTAGTAGCACATATACCATCAAAACGCCCATAAATGATTCTGTTTTCGGGGGAAATAGCGAGTTAATGATGGCGTTAAAATACGTTTTTGTCCTAATGATTTTCCTCTTCTCTTTCACCTGTCATTCTATGTCAATCAGGTTCATAAACCAAGTGAGTTTCTTGATCAACTGTCCATTATTACAAGAACAAGATCAAGATAATGATTATCATGGGATTATGTTAATTAATCATCATTATGTTTCTGGGCTTTTGGAAAAAGGGTTTGTTTTGAATATAGTTGGTAATAGATTGTTTTATGTGGCTTTACCACTTTTGTTGTGGATTATCGGACCGGTCCTTGTGTTTCTTTGTTTAGTCATTTTGGTCCCTGTGTTTTACAATCTTGACATTGTGTTTGATGAAGCAAAAGGAGAGTCTCATCATCATCATCATGCAAATGGAGTTAGTGAATTAGAAGGGGTTTAAGAATAATATTGAGATTGTTTTATAGTGCCTTTATTCAGTGCGTAGACATAATTTACAGTGTAAAACGTACGTGTTTTAACGTACATCGTGAAACACATTTACGTTTTATAGTGAAAATTATATCTCGCTTGAAATAAAGACACCACATAAAAATTAACCTGATTTTAGGACGTCGTGACGGTTAGATACTGATGTTTATTTAGTTAATTTCTCTCCTTTTAGTAAGGGACGGTGATACATTCACTACACATAGTGTGTAGTGGACAACCATTACCGTTTCTCATCCATTCATTTTAATTGGTACATTCAAATTAATAATTTCCCATTTTATAGTAATTGTACACTACACAATATGTGTAGTGCTCATTTTCATTTAGTATGTACTTTGATCACCATCGTGTTGATCTATTTAATGATAAGTTTATTGTTGTTTAAACAAATGAATATGTTGTATTATGAGCCCAATATTTCAATTTAAAATTAGAATTATCATGTAAAAATTCATCAAATACCCCGATTCTTGTTTTTTTCAAACCCACATATCTTTCAGAATTATTTCTCTAGCCCCGCCTTAAAACCGGCTTTAGACCCCTCCAGTACCGTCTTGGTGCCTAAACTACGTCGTTTTGATGCAAAACACTTGCATTTAATCCTCCGGTATTAGAGGTATCAGATTTCTTTTAAAACCGGCGGTACCGTCATAATTTGGGCGGTACCGCTATATTTTCGCCAAGGACCACTACATGGTGGACGGTACCGCCATAAAATTATGACCGTACCGACATATATTTAAAAGTACCGCGGTAATTAATTGTTTAAACCCAATCAAACTCATTCTCTTCTCCAAATAGGTCTTCTTCCCTTCTTAATTTCTTCCCCAACCAAAAACCTCATTATCTTTAAATCAAGCTTCAACCGAAGAAGCAAAGAAGCGTCAATACCCCTCTTGGCATTTTCTGCAATGTAAATGAATGTATCCGAATCAAGTATTTACTTATCGAGCGAGCAATCCTTTAAACTTGTGATTCTCAAACTCGGCTCGGCTCGTTTGTATAAGGAAAAAATCGATCGAGATCAGTTCGCTTCACCTTTTAATTATGTTTGAGTTTGACTCAATTAAGTTCGTTAATTTTTTGATTATTTTCAAGCTCACACTCAAGCTCGAGCAGCATGAAAAGAATGTTGAGCAAAAATGTGCTTAAGTTTGGCTCGTTAAAAGAAAATATAGTCATATGTATATTTTAGTATAGTATAAGAAAACTCGATAAAGTTCGTGAACATATCGAATCAAAGCTTTACAATACTCAAATTTGGCTCGAGCCTTCAATTCGATCAATCTATACGAGCCGAATGTCCAAATTGCAAGCGCATCGTGTACACCTAATCTCCTAAGGCTATTTGATAATGATTCGATATCTCAAACATAAGCGTTACTTATCGAGTTAAGTTTTCAAATACTCAAGTTCATGCATTAAAAAGAGAAAAATCAAGTTCAGCTCGAGTCTCGAGTTCGACTAAATCCTACACGAGCCGAACGTCGAGCTGATCGTGAGCGGCTTGAATCGTTAGGGGTGAACAAAAATTCTAAAAACCAAACCAACCGGCTGAACCAAATTGAACCAAACCGATAATGTATAAACCATGGTTTTTCGGTCGGTTTTCATATAACTTAAAACCAAACCGTTGAATACAATTTGGTTCCAATTTAAGAAAATAAAAACCGTTTAAAACCGGACCAAACCGGATGACATATATATATACACGCACGCACACACACACACTCACACTTACACTCACACACACGCACACACACCTACATCTATTACTTTAAAACATCTATACGCTTTTTACTATCTATCTCAATCTATTTGAACTTTTTATGTGTAATATAGTGCTGCTACATCGTTAATTTCATATCCTACATATTCAAATTTTGTTGATCATTTTACAGAATTGTCTTCGATCATTTGAAAGAATCTTGAGTACATTTCGGTTCACAACTATTAGATGATATATTATTTGTATATTTGTATTACCACAGTATATTTGTATTTATGGTAGGAATATTACATTTATGGTGAATATTCTAGAATAGGAAAATTGTAACTATATATATTGGATTACACAATACAATCAATCAATAGTTTTACACAAATCTATTATGGTATCGGAGCACATATCTTCTTGCATAGAAGTCTGCGTTTTTCCTCTATCAAATCCCTAAAAATCATTCTTCCGTTTCCAGCATTCAGTTTTTTCTTTTTTTTCTTTTCATTCCTCTTTCTCTTCTCTGTCTCTCGATCTCTTCCTTCACCATGACTTCCGCCATCTCCACCACCTCCAATGCTACCTCCGGCTCCTCCTCCCAAATCATCTCTCTCAATTCTCCCACTCAAATCTCAATCAAACTCGATGCCTCTAATTATGCTGCTTGGCATATGCAATTTGAGACCCTTCTCTCCGGCCACGATCTCTTCGGTTTTGTAGATGGCACCAACGTCTGTCCACCGGCCACCATCTCCGTCAATGGAAAATCTGAACCCAATCCGGCCTGCAGCCTTTGGACGAGACAGGATAAATTAATCCTCAATGCTCTCATGGCTTCACTTTCTCCACACGCCACGCACCTCATCCTTGGCGTCAAGAACTCGGCTGCAGCATGGAAGAAGCTTGCTGACACCTACAACAAACCCTCAAGGGGCCGCATTAGGCATATCAAAGATTCTCTCAAAAGGATCAGAAAAGGTGATGGCTCAATGTCTGAATTTTTATATGCAATTAAGAGTAAAACCGATGAATTGGCTATGCTTGGAGCCCCCATGTCTGATGATGATATCATGGATTTAATTTTTGAACAATTGGGTGATGATTATCTTGAACTGGCTAGAGCTTTTCAAGTCCGAGATACGTGTGCCTCATTTGAAGAAATACATGAAAAGTTGCTGAATTATGCTCCTGCTTCCAAAAATGAACGTGTCTCTCCTTTTGGGCAACCCTCCGCTCATGCCACTTTCCGTCCTCAGCACAACAATTTCAGGTTGTCTTCAGCCCCAACCTCAGCAACTAACAACACTCAGTCTCCTCGTGGCCGTGGTAATTATAAAGGCAAGTGTCAGCTATGTTCTATTCAAGGACACTCCGCCCGCTATTGTCCTCAATTTCAGGTTCAGAATCGCCTCCATCAGCCTTCTCCTTCGCCTCAATCTGCAGCTCCAGCCCCTCGTCAATCCGCCCCCTGGACTCCTCGTCATCAACAGGCTCACGTCGCCGGTTTCCCACCGCAACGGCAGGCTGGGCTGCTCCCTAATCCGTGGCTGTTAGACAGTGGCGCCACGAATCACATCACCTCCGATCTTCAAAATTTGTCCCTCCATGCGCCTTACTCTGGTAATGATGATATGCTCATCGGTGACGGCTCCTCTCTTCCCGTTACTCATACTGGTTCGACTCCCTTATCCCTTTCCTTTAACAAGCATATTAATCTTAATAATGTTCTTTGTGTTCCTAAAATGACTCGCAATTTACTTTCCATATCTCAACTTTGCCATGATCACAATTTATCTGTTGAATTCTTACCTGATAAATTTATTGTGAAGGATCTTCTGACCCAAACTCCCCTGATGCATGGACCGGTTAAGGATGGGTTGTATGAATGGCCCAATCGTCCTTTACTTGCCTTTGCAACCAACCGCACTTCCCAACATACCTGGCATCATCGGCTTGGGCATCCTTCTCGTCCCATTTTGCAGTCTTTAATTTCTCTTAATAATTTAGATACTCTGTCGTCTTCATTCACCCATTGTTCTGCTTGCCTGCAAAATAAAAGTCATAAACTGAGTTTTGGATTATCTACATTACATTCATCCCGTCCCCTTGAAATAATTGTTTCCGATGTTTGGACATCGCCTGTTTTGTCTCTGGATGATTTTAAATATTATGTTATCTTTATTGACCATTATACCAAGTACATTTGGTTTTATCCGTTACGTCGAAAATCTGATGTTGCTCTTACCTTTATCAAATTTCAATCCTTGGTCGAAAAATTCTTTGATAAAACCATAAAAATATTATACTCGGATAATGGTACTGAATATATTGCTTTGCGTCCTCACTTAGCTTCTTGCGGTATTTCTCACTACACATCTCCCCCGCACACTCCCGAACACAATGGCTTCTCCGAGCGTCGTCACCTTCATATTGTTGAAACAGGTCTCTCTCTTATGAGTCATGCGTCTATGCCTCTTTCATATTGGCCTTATGCGTTTGCTACGGCCGTCTATCTTATTAATCGCCTACCCACTCCCACTTTATCGATGCGATCACCTTACTATTGCATCTTTGGCCACAATCCTAATTACAACAACTTGCGTTCCTTTGGTTGTCTTTGTTATCCCTGGCTCCGTCCCTATACAGACCACAAACTTCAACCTAAGTCCGTTCCATGCGTCTTCTTGGGCTACTCTCTTACTCAAAGTGCTTACTACTGTTATGATATTTCCAATAGTCGCATATACGTTTCTCGTCATGTCAAATTTGTGGAAAATATCTTCCCTTTCTCCATCTCCTCCTCATCGAATACTTCTCCATCTTCTAGCCTCTCCCCGCCTACTCCAAATCCTGCTCCCGTCACCCTTCCGGATCTTATCCTGCCTGTCCACCCACCCTCCATGTCCTCACCTACCTCTGCATCCTCTCCCGCTTCCCCATCTCCACCCTCGGTTGACTTACTAGCAGACCCCTCCACCTCCTCCGAATCCACCTCATCCTCGTCCCCCTCCACCTTGTCCTCTTCTCAAACTCTCTCAGATGCCACGGCATCCTCAACATCACACCCCTCTCACACGCACACCATGGTTACCCGAGCCCAAAATAATATTCGCAAACCCATACAAAAATTAAATCTCCACACTCATCTTGCCTCCTCTGAACCCTCTTCTATCACCCAAGCTCTTAAAAGCCCTCATTGGCGTAGTGCTATGCAAGAAGAATACGATGCTTTATTGAAAAATGATACTTGGGATTTAGTTCCACCAGATCCTCAATATCATGTTGTTGGCACAAAATGGATTTACCGGACTAAATATAATTCGGATGGCTCTCTTGATCGCTATAAGGCTCGTCTAGTTGCGCGCGGCTTCACTCAACGACCCGGCTTAGACTATATTAAAACATTCAGTCCTGTCGTTAAATCTACCACTATTTGCCTTGTTCTGACCTTGGCTGTTGTGCAGGGGTGGACGCTTCGTCAGCTCGACATTAACAATGCTTTTTTGCAGGGACACTTGTCTGACACAGTCTACATTTCTCAGCCACCTGGTTTTGCTGATCCCTCTCGGCCCGATCACGTTTGCAAGCTTCGCAAAGCTATCTATGGACTTAAACAGGCCCCTCGGGCCTGGTATGATGAACTCAAAAAATATTTAGTTTCCTCTGGCTTTCGCAGTTCCACAGCCGATACATCCTTGTTTCTTTCCACCTCTCATGGCTCCACTATTTATGTTTTAGTCTACGTTGATGATATTATTGTAACAGGAAATGACTCAGTCCTTGTAGAGAAATTCATTCATCATATGGCTAACCGCTTTGCACTTAAAGATCTTGGTCAACTCTCTTATTTTTTAGGGGTGGAAGTTCTTCCCAATTCGGATGGCCTACTACTCTCGCAACGTCGATATGCGTCTGAATTACTTGCCAAACTCAATTTTCAAGACGCCAAATCAACCCCTACACCCCTCGGAGCAGACATATCTTCCATCACATCCACGACGGGTACACCACTGGCCGATCCCAAACAGTATCGTCAGGTCCTTGGCAGTTTGCAATACCTACTTCTTACTCGCCCAGATCTTGCCTTTGCGGTAAATAAATTATCTCAATTCATGCACCAACCGACGGACGTCCATTGGTCTCATGTCAAACGCATCATTCGCTATCTTGCCGGTACTTCCCACTATGGTCTACAACTGTTTCGCACGTCCCCCCTGACCGTCCATGCATATGCCGATGCTGATTGGGGAGGTGACAAAGAAAATTATGCCTCCACCAGTGCGTATATTGTTTATCTTGGACGTAACCCCATATCCTGGAGCTCTAAGAAGCAAACCACAATCGCCCGTTCAACCACCGGTTTGAATATCGTGGCGGTTGCCTTTGCCGCCATTTGCCGAATTGCAATGGGTTGTGTTTCTCCTTCGTGACCTTGGCCTGTCAATCTCTCACACTCCCGTTGTATATTGTGACAACTTGGGTACCACTCAATTTTGCGCTAATCCTGTCTTTCACTCGCGTATGAAGCATGTGGCGATTGATTATCACTACATTCGGGATCATGTACTCTCTGGTCGTCTACGGGTTGTTCATGTTAACTCTCACGATCAGCTAGCGGATTCTCTCACCAAATCTCTTCCGCGACCTAGCTTTCTTTAACAGCGTGACAAGTTGGGTCTGCGCCCGCGACCCACTTGAGGGGTGGTATTAGATGATATATTATTTGTATATTTGTATTACCACAGTATATTTGTATTTATGGTAGGAATATTACATTTATGGTGAATATTCTAGAATAGGAAAATTGTAACTATATATATTGGATTACACAATACAATCAATCAATAGTTTTACACAAATCTATTAACAACTCACCACTGCTAACTCGTTCTTCTCTTTATAATTGCTCAACACCAATATTTGAAATATGTGGATGCTCATATGAATGACTTACTTTTCTCAATGATATTGATGAACTTCATTATGGATATTTGTCGATGCTGATTTGTATGACTTACTTTTCTTAATGATATTGATGAACTGCATAATGTATATTTTTTATTATCTGGATAAATTCATTTATAAACTTTAGTTTTATATACGATTGTCTTTGATTTGCTTATAATTAGGTTATGTTAGACAATAACATTGTACAAATAATCAATATCGTTGTTTTGGAGATTATAAAATCATGAATATTTTCTTACTAAATAAAAAAACAAATCAGATCACATGTTTATTCATTTGATATATATATATGTGTGTGTGTGTGTTATCTATCTTCCATTCGTATCTCCTTACTTATGAAATAAATCTATTCCTCTTTCTTCCTAATCTTACTCAAAATACTATTTTGTGTTATGCATTTTGAGATTTATGTATGTCATTTAATAATATAGTTGTTTGTTCATTAATAGTAGTTTTTTAAGTTGATGATTCATTGATTATCGAATTGAAACGAGTAAGATAAAAACAATGTGAAAATCGTAATAAACCTGGAATCAAAGTTCTAACCAAACCAGCATCAATAATACTTGCACGCCTTCAAACTTAGATTCTAGTTTGGTTTCAAAATTTAAAACCGTATAAAATAGCCTTCGGTTTAAAAATGATAAAACCGAGCCGAACCTACTTATTCAACCCTATGAATCGTTTACGTCTATTCTCCTTAATGCTGTATTTGGTAAAATTGCTCGCCAATAGCAATAAGAAAAATTCCACAAAAATGGAGGTTCCAATCGGAGAAAACCCCTCCGATCCCACCAGCCACCGCGTCGTTACTATTCCGATTCCTTCAACTGCCAACGACCCGACAACATCGGTATCGAGAAATGGAAGAGGTGGTGGTGCAAGGCGGTGGCCGACGGTTGATGGGCCACTTGGGCTTTCAGAGGATGAATCGATTGGGCAAGCTGAAAAGTTCTTCAAGTTCGGATTTTGTTTGCTTCCATGGCTTTGGGCTGTCAATTGCTTGTATTTCTGGCCTGTTCTATCGAAATCCCCTTCAGATTCTCATCCCAAGCTCCGTTACTGTAATTTTTCTTTTCCCTCTGTAGCTTTATAATTATGCATTCTATTTGGGATTGTGTGTACAGATGCCGGTTTAAGATACATATTTCTCTTAATTTAATGATTTCACCTGAGCATATTTGGAAGTTTTATGCATATAATTGTAGAGATTCTTCAAGTGTTTTGCTGGCAATTGCATTGTTAATATATATATATATATATATATATATATATATATATATATATATATATACAATCATCTGTTTGTTTGGCTGTGAAAAGTGTTGTTTGTGCAATCCTCTGCTTGTTCATTAGTCCTATATTTGCTAGCATGTTTTGATTGATAGTGTGGCAACAAACTGAAAGCAATCAAGAAAAGTCGATTATCAGCTTTAGAATCCATTTTCACGTGGTCGATTGTTGGAGTATTACTTTTGGAAAGTCGATTCTTAGCTCTCTGGATTGACGGTGAAAAAGACGATTGTTGTTTTGGTGCCACTAAAACGCCCGGATTGGAATCTTTGACTAGATAATACAAGGTTTCTGATAAGCCAGTTTGTTAGTAATAACATTGTATTGTTATTCACTTTTAGTCCCATTTTTTTTCTGGCATTTTAGAACCAAGACACCCATGGACTTTATCGATTCTGAACCGTAATGATGATGTCAACGCTTGAGTATGTATGTTGTCTCTAGCATCCCGAGGTTTAGATGTACGATACGGAGCATATTAAAGAAAATGTTGGGATCTTTGGCGTGTTCATCGGTATAAGCGTTGCTACAATGAGTTTCACATAGTATTAGTCAAGTGGTTCTGGATTCCTTTCTTTGAACACTATGGATAAACTATGTCTTGTTCGATTTTCCATTTACTATATATTCTCTGTGGCATTTTATCGAACACCTTGTTGGGCATAGTTTATGAAGCCTTTACTTTTTACTCAGACAACTATTTCGCTCCATATCGTTCTTCTGAGCTCAGATTAGTGTAAGCTTAAATCTCCATAAATGTCCACTTTGACTTCGCCCCATATCGTATTTATAAGGTCAAGATTTGTTTTATCTTAAAAGGGATTATTATTTACATCACACTCATCCTACCGGTGTGCCACGATCTTGTGAAAGTCGGTTCTGGAGCCAAGAACCAACCTTTTGTAGGTGCATTGTGAGAATCAATCTTGGGAAAGTCGGTTCTCAGTCCAGAACTTTTGAGAAGTCGGTTTTTTGGCTTCAGATACGACTTTCACAATTGTCGATTCTACTGTGGTGTACAGATAGTAAAATAAGTGTGGTGCAAATAAAGACCTCCCACTTCATCTTTTTGTGACTAATGTTTTGCATCTTACAGATGTGGTGGGATCAGCCATTGGATTTACAATCTTCACTGTCCTCTTTGCTTCATGGGCTCTTACCTTTGCTATCGGTGGGGAGCGTGTTTTCGGTGACACGTGGAACGATCTAGTCATGTACAATGTTGCAGACCGATACGGCTTGACCGGATGGATGTGATCGGGTCTTACTCAACGATCGATAGTCTATAAGTTTGTAATGACAATTTGGTGCCCCGTCGTTTTCTCATTTTTCAAATTCGGATTTTCGGGATCGTTTTAGTTTGTTAAGAAGCAAGATGTTTGTAGACTTTTGTATTGGAGGATTAGTGATCTAACTTGTTCTTACAAAAGTTTCTACTTTGTTACTATGATTTGTTTGTGTCTTGGAAGGTTGTATCGAGCGACATTTATTACTTTGTTACTAGATTATTGCAATGAATGTCACTTAGTGCAACCTACATACTTTAAATTTTACGAACTCGAGTTTGAGTATGTATTTGAGATGACTCTTTACTCCGAGCGTATTTCAAATTTTACGAAATGAGTTTGAGTATGAACTTGAGACGACTATTTACTCTGAACGTTCTTCAAATTCTACGAACTCAACGTTTGAGTATGAATTTGAGAAATCCATGCTCGATCATGAGCACTTTCGAAGTCGAGCCAAACTCAAACTGAATTTGAATCGGTTTTAAGTTTAATAATATATGTTTGCAAGCAAATGAGCCGAACATAAAAAAGCTTGAGATGAACATATTTAGTAATTTAAGCAATATTCGAGTCGAGTCTATTCAAACTTGAGTCGTATTAAACCAAGCTACTGAAAAAAAAATAAAAAAAATCAATACGAACTTGAACTGTTCACGAACCGCTTAACTCATTTACACCGTTAGACGGGACAAGTGGGTCACTTTGCCTCTATGAGAACCCTTTCCAAGAAATATCCGTTTCCCACTGCTTTGTAGGGAAAGGTAATTAATTAAACAAATAAATCTTCAAAATAAAACCCAGAAATTTCTTAAGATTGAATGATTTTTCTGGGTTTGTAGCTTGAAATAAAATATTCCAAATGGTGAAAATGCCTTCTTTACAACCCGTTTTCATATTGGCAATTTGTTTTGCCTTGGTATTCAATCGAATCGGAGCTGACAGTGTTAACATTCCGGCGGGAGAAGACGATTTGCTACAAAAGACCAAATATGTTGGGTCGGATTCGGAGCTCCAGCAACTTGGTTCGTTTGTTCAATATCATTACAGTTTATTTTGCTGCATTTTTTCCAAAATTTTCTGCTCATTAAGTTTGAATTTCTGTTTATTTAGAGTTATCTTTTAGTTTTATAGTTGTGCTTTGTTAATTAAATGTGCTAATATGATAAATACACCAAGAAATCTATTTTAGATACCCCACATTGACATTTGACCGGTAGACGTAGTAAGTCGAATCTAAGCTCAACGTTTGATTTTTTATTTTTGATTTTGCGGAGGTAGAATGTTCATATTCGATGTTTAAAAGTCAAATCTAAGCTCAACTTACGAAAGGTCGACATCTGTAAAGTCAAACCTAGACTCGAATTGCGGAATCCTATGTGGTGCCGTTAATTAACCGGCTTATATTCTTTGCTCTTCTAGTTGAGGTTTCAAGAAAGATTTGGGAGTAAGGGCAATGCTAAACGTCCAACAAAATTGAGACAATGAACGATATACCGTTGATAATGGTATATAAACATTATTGATTGATATAGGCCCCACAATGATCAATGCTGTATGTAAAACCGTGAATATTTTAATAGATTCTGATGCGAATGCTCGTACATCATCATATGCACTCTTAGTATGTTTTGCAGCATACTTTTTGGTTCATTACACTTATTCTGTTGTTTCATTTTTCACATTTCAAGAGTCAAGTCTTGAGGAGAAGACACAAGAGTTGAAAAAGAAGGATAATGAGATTGCATTGCTACAGTCCAAAATAACTTCATTACAAGTAAGATTTATTTTATTTTATTTTTTATTATTTTTTCCAATAAAAAGTTCTATTGTCATTTGTCACCTTGTCCTTTAAACTTTTGGAAATTTAATTTAATTTAATTTGTTTTGGGATTATGTTATGTAATTGCCTTTCTTAGTTCTGCACAGGAAGATTTGAAAATAAGGTAAATAAGAGATAATTATTTACTTCAACTGTTTTTTTTTTTTGTGTGTAAGCTTTGTGTAATTGCTTGTATTTTTCTGGTTCTTCGAACAGTTGTAAGTGGAATGGCACATTTTCTGTCCCATTCGAGATGTTAAAAATAGCTAAAGAAAATGATAATCAATTTTCACCCGGTCGATTGTAATAATCGACCGGTGAAAAGTCGATTATCAGTGCGGTGTCATTAAAGACGCTTTTAATTAGCAAAAGGACTATCGTCCATATGAAGTGGACTTAATCGTTCTATATTTTTGCTCAAATTATTTGTATTGGTTATTTGGAGGTTATGAAAGGCGGAAGAAATTTTATGGTACAACTGTTGTAGGAAGGTTATTTATATCCATCCGTTTCTTTTGTCTTTCACCCATACACATTCTTATTATGTGAACGAGGGTAGAAGCAGACATACATGATGTAGGGGCACTTGTATTATGTCTGAAAGAATCGATGATCGCGACATACCGATTCCAATCCCACCAAGATGCACTCACAAACGCTCTATCAATTCTAGAAAGAGTGTGATTGTCAAAATACTTTCATTAAACCACGTCAAGCAAACAAGCGTCAATGATAGTTTGAGGGGGATTAACACCCCACTCCATCAACCCTACCAGAGATGCGCGTCCGACACTAGAGGATGATATTGTCTTGAACGCACTATCATGGTTGCTAACAATTTACTTCGATCGTTCCAAAGGAATCCTTTTGATTCGAGCAGTTGCCAATTGCTTTATCAGACAATAGGTTTTTCTTTTAGTCTATGCGATAGATCTTTAAGCCAGTATAAGTGCTTCTTAGAATAGCCGGGAATCGCAGACGTACTATCAGTACATATCCAAATAGGCAGCCTTCTAAAGTGAAAAGGCTTCGTTTCATTTTCCGCTGGGCACTTCTCTATCCTCTATCCGGATAGATATAAGTCGACCCCCCGAATCTATACTAAAAATTAGAAGGGGGTCAAGGTTAGTACAATAATGAATCTGTAAAATAAAGATTCAACTCATCCAGATGCATCGAAAAAACATGTACAATTGAATCTCTAATCGGACAAAATCCAAATTATCCATTCAAATTACTTGTGTAGTTTTATATAAGAGAAAAGAGGTAAAACTCTTATTAAAAATAGGGAAGAATCCCAATTTAAATAGAATACAAAGAATGGGCAACGGTTAGGAACATGTAATAAATGTATCCATAATCCTGTCCCCTAAAAACAGCTAAATACGGCTAATTAATGTATTAGTAGCAACTAACTATACAGAGTCATAAAGCAGCGGTTTAATTAATAAAAAGGTAGTTGGGTATTAATATAGATATATATCAATACTTATATTAGATATATAAGTAATATATTATATGTATATCAATACTCCCCCTCAAGCTGGTTGATAGATATTTAATAAACCAAGCTTGGACATAAAGAATTGATTCTGAACCCTAGGTAGGCCTTTGGTGAAGATGTGAGCAATTTGGTACATTGTAGGAACATATATGAGGCACACACTCCCAGCTTCAAGCTTTTCTTTGATGAAGTGTTTGTCAATTTTAACATGCTTTGAACGATCATGTTGAACAGGATTGTGAGCAATACTTATAGCAGATTTGCTGTCCCAGTATAACTTCATAGGTCTAATGGGAGCTTGTCTCAGCTCTTGTAAGAGTCTCTTAAGCCATAGAAGTTCACAAACTCCAAGGGCAACAACTCTCAAGTGCACTTTCAAAGACTACTCCTTGCAACAACAGCCTGCTTCTTGCTTCTCCAAGATACAAGGTTGCCTCCTATGAACATACACTATCCAGAAGTGGATTTTCTGTCCACTTTACAACTGGCCCAGTCAGCATCTACAAATCCTTCAATGGTCAGGTTGCTCCCCATGTTGTAGAACACCCCAAGGCCTGGTTTATTCTTTAGATACTTCAGAATCCTTAGAGCAGCATCCAGGTGTATCTTCCTAGGCATATGCATGAACTGACTTCTTGTATGTGTTAAGTAGATCAATCGGCCAACAAGTCTTTGATAAGACTCTTGATTGACTGGTTCACTAGAAGGATCATTATCAAGTTTCATATTATAGTCCACAGGTGTAGGAGTAGGTTTACACCCTAGTAGGCCATAATCTTTCAGAAGATCAAGAGTGTATTTTTTTTGAGTAACAAATATCCCTTTGGCTGATCATGCTACTTCCATGCCCATAAAATACCTCAACTCTCCTGAATCTTTGATCTCAAATTCAGACTTGAGGAAATTTTTCAGTGTGGTGATCTCTCGACATCATTTCCGATTATTATCATGTCATCAACATAAACAAGTATGGTAACTCCTCTCCACCCATTGAGTGTTTATAGAACATGGCGTGGTCGGTGTTAGCTTGAGAATATCCACCACCTTTATGACCTTAGAGAATTTCTCAAACCAAGCTCTAGGAGATTGTTTAAGGCCATATAGGGATTTCTGGAGTTTACGGATTTTGTCACTTCCCACCATGTTTTCAAACCCAGGTGGGGGTTACATGTAAACGGTTTCTTTCAGATCACCATTCAAGAATGCATTCTTGACATCAAGTTGATATAAAGGCCAGATCTTAACTGTTGCACGAGAGAGAAGAACTGTAACAGTATTCAATTTGGCAACTGGTGCAAAAGTTTCATAAAAATCTACACCTTAGGTTTGAGAAAATCCTTTAGCCACTAGTCTTGCCTTATGCCTTTCAACAGTACCATCAGGGTTCTGTTTAAGGTTAAACACCCATTTACACCCAACTGGTATGATGTTCTTAAGTTTATTAACCACTTCCCAAGTTTTGTTTTCTTGCAAAGCCTCAATTTCACTAAGAACAACATCTTTCCAATTGGTGTTTCTAAGGGCTTCATGTATACTTTTGGGTATTTTAATTCAGTCAAGACCAGTGGTGAAGGCTTTATAAGTATCAGATAAAGAGCCATAAGAGACAAACCTTTGGATAGGATGATTAGTACCAGATCTAGTACCTTTTCTTTGAGCAATGGGTCTGGTGTCATGATTTTGATTAGTTTTACCTGCCTGGATATTGTTCTCTTCAAGTCTTACGGATTCTTGATCATTTTTAGTGCCTTCTGGCATATGTGGCTCAGGTACAAGAATGATCTCCTCAGTAGGCACATTAGTCTGCTGACTTTGCTGATTGGTCTGCTGAATATCACTAGTCTGCTGAGTTTGTAGATGTGGATCTTCCTCAAGTCTCTTTGAGTCCCTTTGGGTCTGAGGAGGTTGCTCAAGAGTCTCTGCTTGAATCCACTTTGGGCTCTTGAGTTTGCTCACTTTCTGACTTTCCACTCTTCTTTTGACTAGTGTAGATGATGATTTCTTTTTTCCTTTGGAGTGGTTTTTGAAGTTTCAGGATCATCAATGAGAATTTTAGGCAGAGCAATATCATCTCCAAAGTCAGTGAGGTCCTCACCTGAAATAGATTCATTAGAGTAGAAAGGAGTGTTTTCAAAGAAAGTCACATCATAGGATACATACATTCTCTTGTTAGTAGGATCAAAACATTTATATCCTTTTTGAGTAGCAGAATATCCCACAAAGATAGTTTTAATAGCTTTAGGTTCCAATTTGTGTCTAAGGTGCGCATGAACAAAGGCAGTACATCCAAATATCTTAAGAGGAATCTCAGTAATAAGTTTGCTATCAGGAAAGCATTTTGAAAAGATCTTAATGGGAGTATCATATTGCATAACCCTAGAGGGCATTCTGTTAATAAGGAATGCAGCAGTTAAAATTGCTTCCCCCTCAGAAATAATTAGGCATAGAGGAGGTAAAAGCTCTGGCAATTTCAAGAAGGTGCCTATTCTTCCTCTCAGCAGCACCATTTTGCTGAGAGGTATTTGGACTGATGTATTATTCCTTCTATAAAATAAAGAACCTATTAAAAAAAACTGATGTAAATGCTCTAATGCCAGGTTAATGGTGGTTGGCTTCCGGTTTCTATAGCGCGACGCATGGTAATTTTTTCTCATGACAAGTGTTTTTTTGTTTTTTTTTTTAAATATTTGATTTACATGATGAGTCTTTAATTTTTTAAATTTTAAATTTTATTTTTTGTAGTCTGATTTGGAGAAAAAATGGAAAGAGCATGGGAAACCAAATGCTGATGCAATTCTGCAGAAGGTTCTCTTTCTTTCATTATCTTGTGGTGTATTATGCTCGATTTCGAGTGTTTGGAATAACAGTATTCTCGGCTCTTTGTCGTGATCAATGTTGTATGAGCACGGATATACGCAGGTCACCGTCCTGTGTTTCTTAAGGCCCTAAGCCAATTTATCAAGATGGGGCTTTTGAAAGAGAAAATAAATGGTGTCGATGGATATAATACATGTTTAGTATAATAGACTTGTTGAATCAAAAAAGAATTGTAGGCCCTAAATTTTATAATTTATGGAGGAGGCCCCAGGCCGTGGCCTTGTTGGCCTATGCCCAGGGACGGTCTGATACGTGGAGTGCAAAACTTCGGATACAGGATACGTGGGTGTGAGATCTTGAAAAAACATAGTATACGGATACACAGTGGAGATATGCGTATATAGTATGAACGAAATTCTAGCAGGATTTCGGCATTTTCGGTGTCTTTCTTCATTTTACGCAGTTTTTACTAATTTTCTCGTGTTTTTTCTTCGATATTTCTCTTAGGCTGTGGAGAAGAAAGCTGAGGCTGTACGATGGGCTGAACCGCACATAGAAACTATCAAAACGGTATGGAATAAGTTATCTACGTGTACACGTCCAAATTTAGAAATACGAAAATCGTGACGAATTGTGACCCGTATCTCGAAATAATTCGTGAAACCGTACAGGCATGTACGCTATCACATTGAATATATGGAAAACTGTATTATGATTACGATTTAGTTCTTTGATTGCAGAAGTGGGTCCCAGCGGCGAAAGAAGAGTGGTTAATTACATCTGCTAGTATTGTGCCACATGTGCATTTACTACGCGATCGAGCACTCGAGGCTTACGTGGCATCTAAAGCTGCTGTGACACCACATGTTTTGAAAGTTCAAGAATCAGCAGATCCTTATTTTCAGGTAATTCACGGACACGAAAGTTCTATTGTCACCTTGTCCTTTCAACTTTTGGAAATTTAATTTAAACTTTTTCTTTTTCTTTTTTGGGATTATGGTATGTAATTGCATTTCTTAGTTCTGCACAGGAAGATTTGAAGAAAGCTAAAGCTCAATCAAATACTAATGAGGTGATGGAGGTAAATAAGAGATAATTATTTACTTCAACTGTTTTTTTTTTTTATTTTTATTTTTGGGATTATGGTATGTAATTGCATTTCTTAGTTCTGCACAGGAAGATTTGAAGAAAGCTAAAGCTCAATCAAATACTAATGAGGTGATGGAGGTAAATAAGTGATAATTATTTACCTCAACTGTTTTGTTTTTTTGGTGGTAAGCTTTGTGTAATTGCTTGTTTATCAGTGTGGTGTCACAACAGTATATTCGGTGTAGTGTCATTAAAGACGCTCTTAATTAGGAAAAAGACTATCGTCCATATGAAGTGGACTTAATCATTCTATATTTTTGCTCAAATTATTTATATTGGTTGTTTGGAGGTTATGAAAGGCGGAAGAAATTTTATGGTACAACTGTTGTAGGAAGGTTATGCATATCCATCCGTTTCTTTTGTCTTTCACCCATACACATTCTTATTATGTGAACGAGGGTAAAACAGACACACACATGATGTAGGGGCACTTGTATTATGTCTCAAAATAAGATGAATCAGTAAATTAGAGATTTAAATCATCCAGATGCATCGAAAAAATGTACAATTGAATCTCTAATCGACAAACAAATTATCTATTCAAATTACATGTGTAGTTTTATGTAAGAGAAAAGTAAAACTCTTATTAAAAATAGGGAAGAATACAAAGAATGGGCAACGGTTAGGAACATGTGATAAATGTATCCATAATCCTGTCCCTAAAAACAACTAAATACGGCTAATTAATGTATTAGCAAAGAACTAACTATACAGTCAGTCATAAAGCGGTTTAATTATTAAAAAGGTAGTTGGATATTAATATAGATACATATCAATACTTATATTAGATATATAAGTAATATATTATATGTTTATCAATACTCCCCATCAAGTTGGTTGATAGATATTTAATAAACCAAGCTTGGACATAAAGAATTGATTACGAACCTTAGTAGGCCTTTGGTGAAGATGTCGACAATTTGGTACATTGTAGGAACATATATGAGGCACACACTCCCACTTTCAAGCTTTTCTTTTATTAAGTCTTTGTCAATTTCAACATGCTTTGTACGATCATGTTGAATGCAGATTGTGAGCAATAGCGATTTGTCATCCCAAAGATAACCATCACAGTCTCAGTGGGAGCTTGTCTCAGCTCTTGTAAGAGTCTCTTAAGCCATAGAAGTTTACAAATTCCAAGGGCAACAACTCTGAATTCTGCCTTAGCACTACTTCACAACAACACCGCTTCTGCTTCTCCAAGATACAAGGTTGCCTCCTGCTGAACATACACCATCCAGAAGTGGATTTTCTGTCCACTTTACAACTAGCCCAGTCAGCATCTACAAATCCTTCAATGGTCAGGTTGCTCCACCTGTTGTAGAACACCCTAAGACCTGGTTTGTTCTTTAGATACTTCAGAGTCCTTAGAGCAGCATCCAGGTGTATCTTCCTAGGCATATGCATGAACTGACTTACCTGTCCAACGGTAAAAGAAAGTGTGCCTTAACACCTATACCAATAATCCTGTGATTAGAAATATATGGCTTGTTGATTCAGGGGCCTCCAGTCATATGACTGGAAACCCTGAACTCTTTATAAAAATCACCAAGTGTGTATCTCCTCATACTATAAAGATTGCTTGATGGGACTTCTTCCTGTTTTTCGTGCTGGGGATGTTATAATCAATGAAAAGATAACTCTTAAGAATGTACTTTATGTTCCTAACTTGCAATGCAATCTTTTATCTCAGTAAGCAAACTTGTAAAAGACTCAAAGTGTACTTGTCTTGTTTCAATCTAATGGTTTGTAAGTTTCAGGACTTATGCTCAAGATGGAGATTGGCAGTGCTGAAGCTTACTCTGGGCTGTTTGTATTCAAGACTCACTTCACTGACAAGTTTTTTGATGATATTCCTAGAGGCCTAGCCAGTTATAACAAGTCTGTTTCTACTTGTAATCAGATTATGTTATTACATTATAGGTTAGGACATCCTAATTTTGCTTATATGAAGAATTTGTATCCTGATCTGTTTAATGGAAAAGCTATTTCTGATCTTTCTTGTGAAGTGTGTCAACTTGCTAAACATACCAGATCTGTTTTTCCCAGTGGAGGTTATTCTCCATCCAGACCTTTTTCCTTGATACACAGTGACATCTGGGGTCCTTCTAAGAAAGCTACAACATCTGGAAAAAGATGGTTTGTAAGCTTTATAGATGACCATAGTAGAGTCACTTGGCTCTTCCTTTTAAAGGAAAAATCTGAAGTTGGTGAAATTTTTCAGAATTTCTATACCATGGTCAGAACTCAGTTTGAATCTAAGATTCAAATACTGAAAACTGATAATGGCACAGAATATTTTGAGAAGTCACTTGCTAAGTTTCTAACTGAACAAGGCATTGTTCATTTGAGCACTTGTGTTGATACCCCCCAACAAAATGGGGTGGCAGAAAGAAAAAACAGACATCTGTTAGATGTGGCAAGAAGTATAATGTTCACTATGCATGTACCAAAGTATTTATGGGTGATGCAATTCTAACAACAACTACTTGATCAACGGGATGCCTCGAGGTCTAAAATTCGAACTCCGATTGGAATTCTTAAAGATCAACTACCCTAAGTCTCATCTTTTTGGTAGTCTTCCCATGAAGGTGTTTGGAAGTACTTGTTTTGTACATATCCATGCCTACTACACAGAGGAAAACTTGATCTAGATACATGAAATGTATCTTTGTGGGTTACTCCTCCACTAAAAAGGGTACAAATGCTCTTGTCCCACTACTAAGAAAGTATACACCACTTTATGGATGTTACTTTCTCACGAAAATATGCCCTATTACAAAGATTGCATCAACTCAAGGGGAAGTTTTTGATGAATATCACAACTCATGGAACATAGTGGTTCCTAGAGAGGCTGATAATAGTGTGACTATTCCTGAAACTCAAGGAACTTCCAATGAGGAATCAGAAAAAGAGGAACATGATGGTGTCCCTCCTCCTGGTCCCACAAATGAACCTAGTGTCATTGTGTACACCAGAAAGAGGAAGGCAGTTCATCAAAATCCTGAAGTTACTGACACAGATCTTAATGATCAAGGATCATCACATGAAAATAATGATTCAGAAGAATCCTCAGAAACTGATGACTCTGAGGGTTCCAATGAAATGGAAGGTGAACTTGATGAGAGGCCTATTGCCCAAAGAAAAGGGGTTAGGAAGTGCACCACTGATCATCCCTTGTATAACTACTTGTCCTATGACAAGTTGTCACCTGTTTTTTATAGTTTCACTACCAGCTTGGATAAAATTAGCATTCCTAAGAATGTTTACCATGCTATGCAAGTCCCTGAATGGAAAGCTGCACTAAATGAAGAAATGCATGCTCTCATTAAGAACAAAACTTGGAAGATCACTCCCTTGCCAAAGGGGTAAACATCCATGGGATGTAAGTGGATCTTCATTTGTCAAATACAATCTTGATGGAACTCTAAATAGGTATAAAGCAAGGCTAGTGGCCAAAGGTTTCACTCAATCCTATGGGATTGACTATCATGAGACCTTTGCCCTGTAGCCAAGCTAAATACAATCGAAATTCTCATGAGTATTGCAGCTTAACCTTGATTGGCCACTCACCCAACCTGGATGTTAAAAATGCCTTCCTATATGGAGAAATCCAAGAGGAAGTGTATATGCATCTCCTCACGGATTTGAAAGCCTGGGGAGAAAGGAACTGTCTGCAAATTAGAAAAGTCACTCTATGGACTCAAACAGGTCCCAGGGCCTGGTTTGGGAGGTTTACAACCTTTATGAAAAGGAATGGCTTTAATCAATGCCACTCTGATCATACTTTATTTACAAAGTTCGGATCGGGAAAACTCACATGTTAGTAGTTTATGTTGATGACATCATTCTAACAGAAATGATGATCTTGAAATCGAAAACATTAAAGATATGTTGGCTTTTGAGTTTGAAATAAAGAACTTGGGAAATCTAAAGTATTTCCTTGGAATGGAGATTGCCAGAAATTCTGATGGAATCTCCATGTCCCAAAGAAAATACACCCTAGATCTCTTAAAAGAAACTGGGATGCTAGGGTGTAAGCCTGCTGAAACACCTGTTGAACCTGGCCTAAAGCTAGGGAATGAGTCTGATAGCCCTCTGGTGGACAAAGGGAGATATCAAAGGCTGGTAGGGAGACTTATCTATTTATCTCATACCGGACTGATATCTGCTTTCTTTAGAGGTTTGGTGAGCCAATTCATGCATCAACCTCTGAAAAAAGACACATGCAAGTTGTTGAAAGAATTCTAAGGTTTTTAAAGAAAAATCCTGGACAGGGCCTTCTCTTCAAGAAGGGTGTGTCAAGGGAGGTAAAGATCTACACTGATGCTGACTATGCAGGGGATAAAACCAATGGAAGATCAACTACAGGGTACTGCACCTATGTTTGGGGTAATCTCACCACATGGAGGAGCAAAAAGCAACATGTGGTCTCAAGGAGTAGTGCTGAATCAGAATTAAGGGCATTGGCACTTGGTGTTTGTGAAGGCATCTGGGTGAAAAGGGTACTTAATGAACTAGGGTTCAAAAATTCTGAACCTACTCAACTCCTATGTGACAATACTTCTGCCCTAAGTATTGCTGAGAATCCTACTCATCATGATAAAACAAAGCATGTTGAAGTGGATAGGCATTTCTTAAGGGAAAAAGTTGACAATGGAGATATAACCCTTATTCATGTGAAGACTCAAGAACAAGTTGCTGATGTCTTGACCAAGCCTGTTTCAACTCAAGTCTTTAACCATCTTCACTCCAAGTTTGGGTGCATCAACATCTACAACCAAACTTGAGGGGGAGTGTTGAAAGATGGTGTTCTATTAGTGTTAATCTATGTATTAATCTAGTGCTAATTATGTATGGATTAGCTGTTTTTCTATGTATTAATCTAGTGCTAATTATGTATGGATTAGCTGTTTTTTCTGTCCTAGTAAGGCTAATGAACAGAAAACTGTTTTTCCTGTTCATTAGCCGTTAGAAGACTTTCTGGATAAAGTTTATAGCCGTTGGAGGCTTTTCTATAAAGTGTAATCAACACTTATCCTACCCGATAAGGAGTTTAATCAATAAGAAAGTTTCTCCTCTTCTTTTTCTCTCTTCTTTCTCTACTTCTACAATATATATCAATAACATGTTATAGAGATTGTTATGTATTTGACTCTGAATAGACAGAGGTTCCGTAAAATAAAGAAAAGTATAGTGTAAGTCTATAAAATAAAGAACCTATTAAAAAAAACTGATGTAAATGCTCTAATGCCAGGTTAATGGTCGTTGGCTTCCGGTTTCTATAGCGCGACGCATGGTAATTTTTTCTCATGACAAGTGTTTTTTTGTTTTTTTTTTTAAATATTTGATTTACATGATGAGTCTTTAATTTTTTAAATTTTAAATTTTATTTTTTGTAGTCTGATTTGGAGAAAAAATGGAAAGAGCATGGGAAACCAAATGCTGATGCAATTCTGCAGAAGGTTCTCTTTCTTTCATTATCTTGTGGTGTATTCTGCTCGATTTCGAGTGTTTGGAATAACAGTATTCTCGGCTCTTTGTCGTGATCAATGTTGTATGAGCACGGATACGTGCAGGGCCGTCCCTGTGTTTCTTAAGGCCCTAAGCCAATTTATCAAGATGGGGCTTCTGAAAGAGAAAATAAATGGTGTCAGTGGATATAATACATGTTTAGTATAATAGACTTGTTGAATCAAAAAAGAATTGTAGGCCCTAAATTTTATAATTTGGCGGAGGGCCCCTAGGCCGTGGCCTTGTTGGCCTATGCCCAGGGCCGGTCTGCGATACGTGGAGTGCGAAAACTTCGGATACGGGATACGTGGGTGTGAGATCTTGAAAAACATAGTATCACGGATACACAGTGGAGATATGCGTATATAGTATGAGCGAAATTCTAGCAGGATTTCTGGCATTTTCGATGTCTTTCTTCATTTTACGCAGTTTTTACTAATTTTCTGTGTTTTTCTTGATATTTCTCTTAGGCTGTGGAGAAGAAAGCTGAGGCTGTACGATGGGCTGAACCGCACATAGAAACTATCAAAGCGGTATGGAATAAGTTATCTTCGTGTACACGTCCAAATTTAGAAATACGAAAATCGTGACGAATTGTGACTCGTATCTCGAAATAATTCGTGAAACCGTACAGGCATGTACGCTATCACATTGAATATATGGAAAACTGTATTATGATTACGATTTAGTTCTTTGATTGCAGAAGTGGGTCCCAGCGGCGAAAGAACAGTGGTTAATTACATCTGCTAGTATTGTGCCACATGTGCATTTACTACGCGATCGAGCACTCGAGGCTTACGTGGCATCTAAAGCTGCTGTGACACCACATGTTTTGAAAGTTCAAGAATCAGCAGATCCTTATTTTCAGGTAATTCACGGACACGAGAAAGTTCTATTGTCACCTTGTCCTTTCAACTTTTGGAAATTTAATTTAAACTTTTTCTTTTTCTTTTTTGGGATTATGGTATGTAATTGCATTTCTTAGTTCTGCACAGGAAGATTTGAAGAAAGCTAAAGCTCAATCAAATACTAATGAGGTGATGGAGGTAAATAAGAGATAATTATTTACTTCAACTGTTTTTTTATTTTTATTTTTATTTTTGGGATTATGGTATGTAATTGCATTTCTTAGTTCTGCACAGGAAGATTTGAAGAAAGCTAAAGCTCAATCAAATACTAATGAGGTGATGGAGGTAAATAAGTGATAATTATTTACTTCAACTGTTTTTTTATTTTATTTTTTTTATTTTTTATTTTTGGGATTATGGTATGTAATTGCATTTCTTAGTTCTGCACAGGAAGATTTGAAGAAAGCTAAAGCTCAATCAAATACTAATGAGGTGATGGAGGTAAATAAGAGATAATTATTTACTTCAACTGTTTTGTTTTTTTGGTGGTAAGCTTTGTGTAATTGCTTGTTTATCAGTGTGGTGTCACAACAGTATATTCGGTGTAGTGCCATTAAAGACGCTCTTAATTAGGAAAAAGACTATCGTCCATATGAAGTGGACTTAATCATTCTATATTTTTGCTCAAATTATTTATATTGGTTGTTTGGAGGTTATGAAAGGCGGAAGAAATTTTATGGTACAACTGTTGTAGGAAGGTTATGTATATCCATCCGTTTCTTTTATCTTTCACCCATACACATTCTTATTATGTGAACGAGGGTAGAAACAGACACACATGATGTAGGGGCACTTGTATTATGTCTGTAAAATAAGATGAATCTGTAAATTAGAGATTTAAATCATCCAGATACATCGAAAAGACATGTACAATTGAATCTCTAATCAGACAAACAAATTATCTATTCAAATTACATGTGTAGTTTTATGTAAGAGAAAAGAAGTAAAACTCTTATTAAAAATAGGGAAGAATCCCAGTTTAAATAGAATACAAAGAATGGGCAACGGTTAGGAACATGTGATAAATGTATCCATAATCCTGTCCCCTAAAAACAGCTATATACGGCTAATTAATGTATTAGCAGCAACTAACTATACAGAGTCATAAAGCAGCGGTTTAATTATTAAAAAAGGTAGTTGGGTATTAATATAGATACATATCAATACTTATATTAGATATATAAGTAATATATTATATGTATATCAATACTCCCCCTCAAGCTGGTTGATAGATATTTAATAAACCAAGCTTGGACATAAAGAATTGATTCTGAACCTTAGGTAGGCCTTTGGTGAAGATGTCAGCAATTTGGTACATTGTAGGAACATATATGAGGCACACACTCCCAACTTCATGCTTTTCTTTTATCAAGTGTTTGTCAATTTCAACCTGCTTTGTACGATCATGTTGAACAGGATTGTGAGCAATAGCGATTTGTCATCTTTGTCGATAAACTTCATAGTCTGCAGTGGGAGCTTGTCTCAGCTCTTGTAAGAGTCTATTAAGCCATAGAAGTTTACAAATTCCATGGGCAACAACTCTGAATTCTGCCTTAGCACTACTTCTTGCAACAACAGCCTGCTTCTTGCTTCTCCAAGATACAAGGTTGCCTCCTATGAACATACACCATCCAGAAGTGGTTTTTCATCCACTTTACAAGCGCCCCGGTCGATCTAGAAATCCTTCAATGGTCAGGTTGCTCCCCCGGTAGTAGAACACCCTAAGACCTGGTTTGTTCTTTAGATACTTCAGAATCCTTAGAGCAGCATCCAGGTGCATCTTCCTAGGCATATGCATGAACTGACTTACCTCTCCAACGGTAAAAGAAATGTCAGGCCTTGTATGTGTTAAGTAGATCAATCGCCAACAAGTCTTTGATAAGACTCTTGATTGGTAGTTCACTAGAAGGATCATTATCAAGTTTCATATTATAGTCCACAGTGTAGGAGTAGCTTTACACCTACAGTAGGCCATAATCTTTCGTAAGATCAAGAGTGTATTTTCTCTGAGTAACAAGTATCCCTTTGGCAGATCGTGCTACTTCCATGCCCAGAAAATGCCTCAACTCTCCTATATCTTTGATCTCAAATTCAAACTTGAGGAAAATTTTCAGTGTGGTGATCTCTCTGACATCATTTCCAGTTATTATCATGTCATCAACATAAACAACAAGTATGGTAACTCCCCCTCCACTGGAGTGTTTATAGAACATGGTGTGGTCAGTGTTAGCTTGAGAATATCCACCACCTTTTTATGACCTTAGAGAATTTATGAAACCAAGCTCTAGAAGATTGTTTAAGGCCATATAGGGATTTCTGGAGTTTACAGATTTTGTCATCCACCACCTTTTTATGACCTTAGAGAATTTATGAAACCAAGCTTAAGAGATTGTTTAAGGCCATATAGGGATTTCTGGAGTTTATAGATTTTGTCACTTCCCACCATGTTTGCAAACCCAGGTGGGGGGTACATATAAACAATTTCTTTCAGATCTCCATTCAAGAATGCATTCTTGACATCAAGTTGATATAAATGCCAGTTCTTAACTGCAGCAAGAGAGACGAACTCTAACAGTATTCAATTTGGCAACTGGTGCTACAGTTTCATAAAAATCTACACCATAGGTTTGAGAAAATCCTTTAGCCACTAGTCTTCCCTTATACCTTTCAACAGTATCATCAGTGTTCTGTTTAAGGTTAAACACCCATTTACTCCCAACTGGTTGATGTTCTTAGGTTTATTAACCACTTCCCAAGTTTTGTTTTCTTTCAAAGCCTTCATTTCACTAACAACATCATCTTTCATATTGGTGTTTCTGAGGGCTTCATGTATATTTTTGGGTATTTTAATGCAGTCAAGACTAGTGGTGAAGGCTTTATAAGTATCAGATAAAGAGCCATAAGAGACAAACCTTTGGATAGGTTGATTAGTACAAGATCTAGTACTTTTTCTTCGAGCAATGGGTCTGTTTCATCATTTCGATTGTTTTTTCCTGCCTGGATATTGTTCTCTTCAAGTCTTACTGATTCTTGATCATTTTTAGTGCCTTCTTGCATATGTGGCTCATGTACAAGAATGATCTCCTCAGTAGGCACATTAATCTGCTGACTTTGCTGATTGGTCTACTGAATATCACTAGTCTGTTGAGTGTGCAGATGTGGATCTTCCTCAGTAGTCTGCTGAGTCCCTTTGGGCTGCTAAGGTTGCTCAGTAGTATGCTGAATCCCTTTGGGCTGCTGAGTTTGCTCAGCTCTAGACTTTCCACTCTTCTTTTGCCTAGTGTAGATGATGATTTCTTTTTCCTTTGGAATGGTTTTAGAAGTTTCAGGATTATCAATGAGAATTTTAGGCAGTGCAATATCATCTCCAAAGTCGGTGAGGTCCTCACCTGAAATAGATTCAGTAGAGTAGAAAGGAGTGTTTTCAAAGAAAGTCACATCATAGGATACATACAATCTCTTGTTAGTAGGATTAAAACATTTATATCCATTTTGAGTAGCAGAATATCCCACAAAGATAGTTTTAATAGCTTTAGGTTCCAATTTGTGTCTAAGGTGGACATGAACAAAGGCAGTACATCCAAATATCTTAACAGGAATCTCAGTAATAAGTTTGCTATCAGGAAAGCATTTTGAAAAGATCCTAATGGGAGTATCATATTGTGGAACCTTTGAGGGCATTCTGTTAATAAGGAATGCAGCAGTTAAGATTGCTTCCCCCTCAGAAATAATTGGGCATAGAGGAGGTAAAAGCTCTGGCAATTTCAAGAAGGTGCCTATTCTTCCTGCTGGGAGGTATTTGGACAAGAGGACTGTTGTATTATTCCTTCTTCTGTAAGGTATGGACCTAGAGCAGAGGACCAGAGGTAAAATACTCGGTCCCATTGTCTGTTCTGAAAATCTTGACGTTAGTTTGAAACTGATTCTTAATCATTTGATGAAAAGTTTTAAACACAGTACTAACATCAGATTTATTTTTGAGAAGATACACCCAACATAGCCTTGTATGATCATCAACAAATGTTACAAACCATCTGTTACCTGTTAGATTTTGTTATTCTTGATGGACCCCACACGTCACTATGTATTAAGGTAAAGGGAGAAGAAGCTTTATAAGGTTTAGCCTTAAAAGAATTTCTGGTTTGTTTAGCCAAAACACAAAATTCACATTGAAATAGAGCAGGTTTCTTATACAAAAATAGTTCAGGAAACATTTTTTGTAAATAAAAGAAACTAGGATGCCCTAGTCTGTAATGCAACATCTTAATTTTCTCATCATGATTATCTAATTTAGATAAAAGTAGATCCTCATCCACTTGTTCTTGCAGGTGCCAATCATCATCTCTGATTCCAGTGCCTGAAATACACAATGAGAGGGAAAGAACTTAGCCACACACTTGTTATCATTAGTGAACTGGCCGACAGAGAAGAGGTTGCAAGTGAGTTTAGGAACATGAGGAACAGAAGCAAGTTGTATAGTGTCAGATATATGTATAGTTCCTTTTCCAACAACAGTAGATAAAGTGCCGTCAGCAATCATTACTTTATGTTGACCAGCAGAAGGAGCATATGTAGAGAAAAGTTTGAAGTTACCTGTAATGTGACTGGAAGCTCCAGTCTCAACAATCCAAGAGAAGTTGCCTTCTTGAGTGGTTGCAGCAGAGGAGGTATTCTGGGTAGAATTACCCTTTTCAGTACCTAGGAGCTGTTTGAGGACATCCATCTGCTCTTTTGAGAAAGGCATAGGAGTGTCACAGGTGTTAGCAGAACTGGTTTGCCTATGCTCATTCCACTGACCGGTTTTCTTTGAATTCAGACCTCTGGGGTTGCCACCAGCAGGTTTTCCATGAAGAATCCAACAGCTTTCTTTGAGATGATCCTTCCTCTTACAGTGGTCACAGAATTGCAGGCTCTTCTGCTCATTTCTTTTCTGAGGATCCCTTTGATTATTCCCAGCATAGGCATTCTGGGTAATCAAAGCAGATGGCTCATGTTGGATTTTTGGGAATTTGCAGGGTTTCCAGATCCTCCCATAGTCTCTCTCCTGCTCTCTTCCTTCCTAATGGAGGCAAATGCTTCCAATATAGTAGGCAGGGGTTCTTGGGCACGGACTCTTTCTCTTGCAGCTTCATAGGTTGAGTTTAATCCACCTAAAAACTCAAAAGCTCTCTCTCTTTCAATAATTTTCTGGAAGTTCCTTGCATCAGTAGTGCATTTCCAGATATTTGCAGTCAAGAGATCGTACTCTTGCCAGAGTATCTTTAGTGAGTTGGAGTACTTGGTGACATAGAGTGTTCCCTGCTTCATATCCTTAAGTTTTGTTTTGACACCAAAAGCTTGGGCATAGTTTCCTTTATTAGAGTAGGAGTTGGCAACATTATCCCATATCTCCTTAGCAGTGTTGAAGAAGAGATTAATCTGCTGCCCAATCTCCTGTTCCATGGAGTTGATTAGCCATGTCATAATCATGGCATTCTCAACTTCCGAGGTCTCATGAGCCTCTTCATCAGCAGCAGCAGGTTCTTTAATTGAACCGGTTAGATAGCCAAGCATTCTGCTCGATTTCGAGTGTTTGGAATAACAGTATTCTTGGCTCTTTGTTGTGATCAATGTTGTATGAGCACGGATACGTGGGTACAAAAACTTGGATACGGGATACTTGGGGTGTGAGATCTTGAAAAGCATAGTATACGGATACACATACACAGTGGAGATATGCGTAAATAGTATGAACGAAATTCTAGCAGGATTTGGCATTTTTGTGTCTTTCTTCATTTTACGCAGTTTTACTAATTTTCTCGTGTGTTTTTCTTGATATTTCTCTTAGGCTGTGGAGAAGAAAGCTGAGGCTGTACGATGGGCTGAACCTTTTACAGAAACAATCAAAACGGTATGGAATAAGTTATCTACGTGTACAAGTCCAAATTTAGAAATACGAAAATCATGACGTAATTGTGACTCGTATCTGGAAATAATTCGTGAAACCGTACAGGCATGTACGCTATAACATTGAATATATATGGAAAACTGTGTATTGTGACTGCATAATGTTATTTTGACGCGGCTTGCAGGCACAAGGTACTGTTGAACAAGAGTTGAAGCAGCATGAGCATCCTAGCTCCTTTGCTACAAAGAAGCTAGTGTGTTTCATTGTATGTAGTGCCTTCTTATTTTTTGTGGTTCATTATATATTACTTTAATGCAATTAAATAAATAATTTGGCATCCCATATTTTGATAGGCTTCAGCACTTTTGGCTTTGCCAATCATACTTGTCTACAGAATGTTGTACTCTGCTACTTTCAGGTCAGTTCTCTAAATGTTTGTAATATATTTATTAGTTATTTGAAAAGTTTCTAACTCATTAATGTAACTTGTTTCAGTAATAAAACAAAGAGTGCCTGACATAGTAAAACTCATCCACGTCGCAAGGCAAAACGCGGACACTCAAATAACTAATGCATGAAGATTTGTTTCCTTTGTAATGGAAAGTATTGCATTTTTTTTGGGACAACCGTAATGGAATAAGTCCCAAACAAATTGGGACGGAGGGAGTAACATAGAATAGTTTGATGCAATTGATTACCCTTAATTTGAATGGATGATGTGTTATTTACCATATTATTGTTGGCTTTCTGATTTGCAATTATGTGCGGTAAAAAGTCTCTCTTTGAGTATCGATTCAAGTTTGGTTTATCTGCAATTATGTATGCAATTATGTGTAAAGTTTTGTTATGATTCATATGTTTTCTTAGACGCGATTAGAATACGAAAATTATGAAGTGTAGGTTGTTCAAATAACAATTGTTCGGTAGGAATGTTGTTTACTTTAATTAAAATTCAACTTTATTCTTCAAAAAGAATCAACTTTAAAGTTCATGGGCTTTCAACTTTAAAATCCCATGCATATTTAAATGCTTTCAACTTTAGGAATGATTAGGCGGCCGTTCTTCACATAGATGATGATGCACTTGGTTCCGCCAATACCATATACTATAGATTGTTTCTCTAAAGATGTATGGCCAATCTCTTCGTTGAGTAGAATCATGAAGATTTGACTTGATCCATTCACCAGTAGTAGGCTTAGAATAGAACTTAGAGCTAGCAGGTCTAGGCAGCAAATTTCTCTGTATATAACCAGCCCATCTATAATCCTGTAAGACATGTAAATTAGACTTCTCTTCCTGGTTACAAAGACAACACATGGGGGAACTACAAATGTGCTTACGCCAAAGCAGATCCATAGTAAGTAAAAAGCTATGTACAAAGCCATAGTTCCACAACAGAGTATTTCGTATCTTGGCCTACAACCCACATAATGACCTCATCTTCTTTCAGTGCAAAAGCAACCATACATATACTTTTCCAAGAATATGATGCATTTCCTTGGGTTAGAAAAAGAGGCATCTTTATTTCATGACAAGAACCCTCACCCAAAGGGATTGATCATCTGTAAGGATTTTCCAAGCCAATTCACCCAAAAGAGCAAGAATCATGCAATGAGGATCTTTAAAACCGAGACCACCGGCCTCTTTCTTGAAACACCGGTTCTTCCAAGATATATAGTGCATCTTTCTCTCGGTCTGTTCCCCCTAGAAGAATTTTCTGCAAAAGTTTTCTATTTCATTTAAGAGTCTCTTAGTATTCTTAGTGGTCTGCATAGCATAATAAGGATGGGTGGCCAGAGAACTCTTGATCAAAAACATTCTTCCCGCCCTTGATAGCGTCTTGACTTTCCAGCTTAAAAGTTTCATTTTCATCTTATCAACAATATATTCAAAGGTTCATTTGGTTGTTGTGAATGTATTAAATGGAAACCCAAGTAAGTTCACTGGTCATCAGTGAGCTGCATATTAAGACTGGCTAAGGAGTGTCCTCAAATGATGGCGGGTATTCCAAGAAAAATGAATTTTGGATTTATGAGAACTCACTTTCTGACAAGAAATGTTGCAAAAGTTGTCAAGGACACCTACAATAGTGTTGATCTGCGCCACAGAAGCTTCACCAAACAAAATCAGATCATCTGCAAAAAAACATGTGTGAGAGATGGTCCAAAACGACTACTTTAACAGGTTTCCATCTACCCTTCTAGACAACTTTGTCAATATACCGGTTAAGATTTCCATGCAGATGACAAACATGTAAGGGGCAAATAGATCCTCTCGCCTAAGTCCTATTTTTGGGTTGATGGTGTCTAGCTTCTTTCAATTCCAAAAGATTGAAAGCTTAGTGGTTCTGAATCCAAACATGATCATATTTGTGATCTTGCTAGAAAAATCAATCTTCACCATAATATTTTTCAGAAAGGTCCAATGGACTCTGTCATAAGCTTTCTCCAAATCAATCTTGAGCAGCATTGATTTTCTTTTCCTTTCCTTTTATATTTTTAAAGTAATAGAGCACCTCTTAAGCAACCAAAAATTATCGATCCCACATCTACCAGGTACAAAGGCAGCTTGGGTATGAAAAATGTTGTCTATTACCTATAACTTTGAAGATAATTTTCACGCAAATCTTTTTTTAGAGATCCATGGGTCTGAGCCGGGACACATAATCTGGGGATTTCACATTTGGGATTAAGGATACGACAATTTCATTGAGTCGTTCATTAAAATCATCCGTCTCAAATGCCTCAAACACAAATTGCAAAAAATTGATGAGCTTACGGTGGACCAACACTTCTTAAGAAAGCAAGTAGGTATTCCATCAGGTCCAAGAGCTTTGCAGTTCCCATTTCGAACAAGGCTTCCTCAATTTCTTTCTTTGAAACTTGTATATTTAAGAACTGGATATCTAAGTCTGACAGAGCTTGGAATAGGATGCAATCTATAAGATTCTGATCAATGGAATCTGCTTGGTATAGGTTGGTGTATTTTTTTTTATCATCCTTCAATCTCAGTTCTATCCTCTGTCCATGCCCCTGACCTTATTCCAGACATGTAATTTCATGTTTCTTTTGATGGTAGTCATATGGTAAAATGGGTGTTTATTTCCCCTTCAGCCAACTATTTAAGTTGAGATCTCTGTTTCCAGCAGATCTCTTCCTGGTCCAAGATGTATTCCAGTTCCAAGTTCAGACTCTCATGCAGTCAAGTCATGTAATGTGATGGAGCCTTTTCTAGACTTCTCTTAACACTTTCAATTCTAGCAAGGCAATTTTTATTTCTTTGGAAGATGTGACAAAAATCTCATGATTCCATCTTTTGGTTCTATTGGAAAACAATTGGATGGTGGTGAACAAGTCATTGCTACTATACTAAGCCTCTACCACATGCCTTTTAAAGTTAGTGTGTTCAAGCCAAGCTATTTGGAAATAGAAACAATTTAGTATCCAGACATAGAAGATTATGATCTAAATGCTCTCTTGGTAGATGTCCCTGAACATTACTGAACTTCTCAAGTCATCCCATGTTACATCAAACCTGATCAAGTCTTTGTTGGATTCCCTCATTGCCATTGGCCTTCCCATATACCTAGGTCATTGAAAAGGGAATTCCAAAAGATCACAATGTTGTATCATCATCAACAACTTCACCATATTGATGCCTTCAACTTTTCGTCCCCTTTACTTGTCTTTTTGGTATAACCACTTGATTAAAATCTCCAAAAAAAGCACCAACGGAGGGTTAGCACATCCCCGAGTCTCTCAAGAAACTCCCAAAAGTCCAAAACTCATTTCTGGCACTAGCAACGGGGCTAGCATAGATCATAACAAGCATCTTAACCTTGTATTATTTTTCTAATTTTAAAAACTTTTATTTAAACAGAACACGTGCGGAGCACGTGCATTTTACTAGTTTTCTTAAATCCACGATCTTTTCTGCCTTTTCTTATTTTTATTTTATTTTGAGGAATGAGAATAAAAGGTAAGAAATAGGTAGAAGATATGTATCAGGACACTATTTTTATTTTTGTTTGAGGGAAAACAAAGATTTTATTTATCGCAATCAACGGAGTAGCAAGGGAAACATGAGGTGTGAGAGATGAACCCCATTCCGCAATTCCTACGAGGCCAATGATTTCTCTAGCTAGTAAATAAGCGATGACATTCCAAAAATACACTGTTTGTTGGATCAAATCCATAGTTTGTTACATTGGAATAAATCCAAATCCACTGTAAATTGTGTGAGTAGGATATTTTAAATTTTGGGGTTAAAGAGCATTAAAAACGTTTTTGAAAACATAATTCAATTGGGTGAATGGATTGGAGATTAATTTTAGAAATTACATAATTTTGATGGGATCATGCAAAATTACATTGAATATTGGAAATGCCCTCAAAAGCAAAAATGCAACTCCTAGTAATTCTTGAATAATACAAACAAACCTCTCGTATTATTTGCCTTGAAGTTTGGCTTTGTAACTCCAAAAGCTTTAACAAACTCAATAAATAAATTGCACATGAAATAATAACTAATACATATATGACTAGATTTGATGATTTTGCGCAGTATGATACGAATTCATAACCAAAATGAACTTGCCTCAAGTACCGTCATCATTGTTGTATATAACATGTCGTATTTACTATGTGACGTCGTGTGTTTTCATTTTATTTCCAAATGTTCGAAGTTTTAACACATGCCTTCACACGATAAATACAACAGTTGTTACAAACCCATTTATGATAGGTGGACCCGAGCCTCAAGAACCGCGTAATCATCAAATCCGGCTTTCGATGTCAATAAGATGTCCAATATGGGTCTAAATCACCACATTGATCCATGCCCACATATCTTCCACCTATTGCATTTGCATTGCCCATATCTTCTATGGAAGCATAGTTTCCAGGGTCATTTGCAATGACACCATTAGTCATCATAGAAGAACTCATGAGTATGTCTTGTTGATTTATCCCCGATGGAGCTGGCCGTAAAACCTGTTGTTGGGTTGAGTTGGCACCGCCACGTATGTTTAGGTCCAACCCTGATACAGAAAAAGCAGTTCCTCCAATTACAGGGTAGTTGGTTTGTGACTGAAATGGAAAGTTGAATGCTCCAGATGTTGCGGTTGCACCCCTGTAGACTCTGGACAACTGTTCCATTTCCGCATGGGACATGTAGTTTCTTCCCATCGGGAACTGATAGGCATCGGGGTGTTGATTCTGCTGCATCATCATTTGGGATGCCATTGTACTTGACCCTATATCAAGATTGTAGGGGTGTAGTGCCCTTGAATGCGTTGAAGGGTATTTTTTCACTCCAACACTCTTTTGAAACACACGGCAAACTACCCATTCATCCTGCTGGATATTAATTGGAAGGACAATATGTTAGCAATAGCGGATCCAAAAAAATAGTCATTAGGGACGAGATTTAACCAAAACACATATAAAACTACCCATACGCTTTTTTGTTTATATAGTTGTCACATTAATCATATTGGAGTTTCAAATAAATACAAAGTCAACAACAATAAGACTCGAACTCAAGACATTGAGATTAAACAAAAGATGTTCTCACAGTCACCAGACCAGATATATATGTTTCATTTTATTATATCCCAATATTATATTAATGAGATGCTATTACGGGTTTCTCAAGGGTCAGTTTAGCAAAACTTATAACCTTATTTGAAGAGAAGATTGTTTAACAAGAAAAGCAATACTGTGGAGTAAGGTTGAACATGTGTATTTTAGTCACCAACCATTTTTTTTTCCTCACACATTCTGTGTTTTAAGCTTTTTAAATGTTAAAAAGGATCCAAGAAACACATCTTATATACTAAAATATATGGTTATATTGTCGCATGGTATTCCTAAGAAAAATATCATAACAATCGTTTTATACATATATAAAAATAAATTATTTTAAGTGTTATGAAATATGTATTATACTAAAAACATAGTACGTAAGAACACATAAGAGGAAAATATATATGTAGTTATTAGTTATAAGGACCGTCACTAGAGACTTAATGATCATTTATGACACTCAAAAAACGTATTCGGTTATAAGGACAATCTAATTTATTTTAGTTGGTGAGTGTAATTAGGGACTCGGCAATGGCATCCGAAGGCGGCAGGCTGATCCTTCTTCTTGATGGGGGAGTCAGGAGATGATGATAGTATACAATCGCGTAAACCACAGACATTACCATCGCAAACACAACCTTCATTGGAGGAGGAGGACGGCGGCTCAGGCTCTGATGAAGCTGATGATGATTGTTTAAAACATCCACAGAGATTCAACGACGTCAAAGCCATTATGCATGCGTGCGATCCAAGAACATAAATAAAATCTTCTTGCCCGTGAATTGTGTGATATTTTTGTGCACAAATGTGTATATATATGGTAAGCAGCAAATGGCTTCTTTTAAAGAGAAAATGGCTATTAATTCTTAGCCAACGAAATGAATAGTTCAACAATTCCCATATGTGGATGTTATTGCCTATTGGGGTCAATATAAGGTGGCTAATACAACTATACAAGGTAGGTGGCAATTTTGATGGATTTTTTTTTTTTTTTTTACCATACAAATGAGGATGAAACAAGGCGAAGAAGAACGAAACAGTGTTATAGCTCTCATTCTCGTTCTGAAAACCGTTTTCATGGAAAGGACTGTGGTTATGAACAGTTTAACCGCCGGTCCGGTGACCGGAAAGTAGGTGAACAGGATTTTACGGTGACGACTAGGTTTAAAATCTCAGTGTCATGATGCTAGAGCTTTGGAGGTGTGATTGGAAAGGGTGGTGGAATTATAAAGTCTATCGGATAACATACCGGTGCTCGTGTATGTGTGCATGACTTAATCACCGCGACGAGCGAGCATGTCATTGAGATTTCCGATACTCGGATGAGCTTTTCGGGCGTATGCCGGAGTTTTCGCCACTCAAGAGGCATTGATTTTGGTACACGGCGGGATTTTGGGCGATTATGAAAGTTACGGGCGGTATTAAGGACAAGGAAGGAGGTAGAAGTAAGAACAATCACCACCATAACCACGGTGGCGGCTTGAAGCGAGTGGTAACAAGGTTGGTGGTGCCGGAAGTGCTTGTTGGGAGTTTAATGGGAAGAGGAGGAAGATAATTAAACAAATGAGATTAACCAAAGAAAGCTTACATCAAGGTTTTGACCAATGAACAAAGTTTGCCCGGTGCGTTGCCGCCATGAGGAGAGGTTGTTCAGTTGTTTGAAGCCGATTGTCCCTTCCCCTTGAGCGATGCGTGTTGATATTTTGACTCTTAAGTAGGATTGATTAAGGTTCTAACGAAATCGTTGTGGCATTAAATGGTGTTTGATATGTTCATTCAATGGAACTGATATTTCTTAAAAAAAAGATGATCCTCATTTACTTACGGTCTCCCCTGTGTTTATATGCATTTTGACAAACAAGTATAAGCTCAAGAACTACCAAATTAAGAAATATTTTTTCTGATTTACATGCTACTTGATGGAGTGACATTGATGACTGATGCAGTGACATTGCTGACTTATGCAGTGACATTGATGTCTGATGCCGGGAACATTGATGACTTATGCAGTGACATTGATGTCTGATACAAGGACATTGATGACTTATGTAGTGACATTGATGTTTGATGCATGGACATTGATGTCTGATGCAGGGACATTGATAACTGATGTAGGGACATTGATGTCCGATGCAGACATTGATGAATGATCACGAGGACATTAAGCTAAACAAGATCGTCAAATGATTCAAGATCGTGTTAAAGAATTGAGGGATTCCACAATGAATCCAATTATCAGGAGGGCACAAACAACGTGTGGCCATTACAAGAGTCATAATGAAGAGTCTTTGTAGTTTCACCAAACTTGTACTTCTATCCATATTAAAAGCTCCACATTTGGAGAAATGCAAAACAAGAGCAGAGCTGACTGGTGCAGTTGTTAGGTTTTATGCAGTGACATTGATGTCTGATGTAGTGACATTGATGACTTATGCAGTGACATTGATGTTTGATGCAGTGACATTGACGACTTATGCAGTGACATTGGCGACTTATGCAGTGACATTGATGTCTGATGCGGTGACATTGATGACTTATGCAGTGACATTTGATGTCTGATGCAGGGACATTGATGACTTATGCAGTGACATTGATGTCTGAAGCAATGACATTGATGACTATTTACAATTAGATAACTAATGCAATGATATTGATGTCACCGCATATACAACTTGATACACACATTTGATAACTTTGTAAAGTAACTTTATTTCTTTGTTATCTTTAAATATTTGATTGATTTTGGTTTATTTGATTAGTGTTGGTTTATATTTTCGATAACTTTGTAAAATAACTGTATTTCTTTTATTTTTTTTGGTTTAAAGGCATATTTTTACAACCAAAGGTATGCATAAATTGTTACAATAACACGTCACTGCATAAATCGTTACAATAACACGTCACTGCATAATTCGATACAATAAGACATCACCGCATAGATCGCTACAATAAGAAGTCACTGCATAAATCGCTACAATGAGACGTCATTGCATAAATCGCTACAATGAGATGTCACTGATCAAGGTTGTCAATGGATCGCGGCGGTCAATACATCATGGTAGCCAATGTATCGCGGCGGTCAATGCATGACGGTGATCAATACGTCACATCGATTTTTATGAAGAAAAAAATTGATTTTATGAAATTTATTCGGAAAAATATCAAATTTGATTTTAGAATAAAGAAGACGAAAAAAATATGAATTTTAGTGAAAAAATTATGATGATCCGAGTTTTAGATCAAAATATATGATCCTTAGAAATATGGTGAATTAAAAATAAAAAAATAAAAAAAAACCCACCCACGTTCAGTAAGTTTTTTTTTTTTTTTTTAATACTTTTTTTAACTTTTTTTTTTATACTTTGAACGCTTTTTTTTTTCCTCCTTCCTTTTTTCCTTCTTCCTCTTTATCCACTCGAAATTAGAATGTCTTTATAACTAAATAAGTTTCCTTCTTAAAGTTAGAATGTCCTAATAACTAAATAAGATTTCGGAGTGTCCTATTACCCTTAATAAGTTGAAAGTCAGTCCTTTTAAATAATTGGCCCAATATATATTTAATAATTTACAATATGCATTTTTCAAACCATAACTACTCTGTTAATTACTTAATATATTAAAACTTCGAATTCCAGATTTCATACTTCAGATTTTGAAAATAAACATAAGTTAATAGACATATCCGACACTAATTAATGTTCGGAAAAAAAATAAGGGCTTAAATGTCACTTTGATACTAATATAAGAAACTATCACCCCATAAAACGCGGTGTCGTTTTGATATCCAATTAATCAAATTAATACCCAAATGTTTTCAAAGTATGAAAACACTTGTGGATTCATAATTATTTTCTAGGTATTATATGTTGTAATAAAATAATATTTAGTGTAATTTTTCTCTTGAAACCCTAAATTAGAAGAGTATAATACACACCTTTGCTGTCCGATATGAAGATTTAGCATGTATGCGATATTCATGCATAACCCAACTAGTTTTCTCTCCTCTTGGTGCTCTTCCTCTATAAAACACCAAAGTTTTCTTCATCCCAACCGTCTCTCGACGACGCGTGACACCGACGTCGTAAATCTCTTTGTCTTTTCCGGTGGTTTTCCAGTAACGGTGTTTGTTGCTCGGTTTGTCCGAACTCCGGTTGGATACTTTCTATCTCTTAGGCTAAAAAAGTACCACACTTTTTCACCCATTTTTGCCTTTCCTATTACACACAAAAAGAAACACACATACACATAGTATTAAAGGTGAATTCATGAATAGTAGATCCTGAAATCGAGGTCGCATAAAAACAAAAGTAAAGAAGGCATCAGAGAAACAAAGTGTACGGTTTTTTCCCCCGAAAATCTACCAAAGGCACGGGTGATTCTGTTGTGGAGAGGCTCTAATAGGGAGTTGTACATGTGGCAACATCTGGACCACACAGTTTCAGATGCAATAGGGAATTCCCCACACAGGATGAAACTGTGTGGTCCAGATGTTGCCACGTGTACATCTCCGCATTAGGGCTTCTCCACAACAGAATCACCCCCAAAGGCACATACCTCAACCAGAGAGTATATACGTATGCCTACATCAGTGACATCATTCGTGACATCATTCGGAGATGTAAATGTTCATTGATCATCATGGTGATTGATTTCGTAACTATTGATTGATCGGTGACTCTATACAGAACAGATGTGGGAGGTGTGATCACAAGGATGTGGATGTTACGTCTTGTTAAGTATTCATGCAACTTACTGCAATCTTTCTACAACCGTATCGATCTTTTGATTCTAGAGGGCTTTTCGAAGATGTGATTCTTCAATATAGCTCTATAAGAAACTTATCAAGACTTATATTTCAAATGTTTTTTCATTTATTCGTTGCGAAATGGGTCGAGATTGATGTTGAAAGATGAAAAGTCTTTATATATATATATTGAGGAAAAAAGTCTTTATATTAGGAGGTATCCAATCAGGAAAAACATTTGGGTGGTGATTTCGAATGCGAAAATCATAACATAAAACACCAGTATTATCACAAAACATGTGTGTCGCCGTCACACCATTTTCAGAGTCCACTAGAAAAAAATTCAAGTGATGTTTTGTTATGTTTCTACTTTTGCAATTATACATAACATCAATTTTCTTTTAAATTAAATACTTTTTGAACAAAGAATTTGGGAGATCGAATACATAAACCCTTACCAGGAAGATCCCAAGGCTCACAATTATTCAGATTAACATCACCAACTGCTCTTGAAGTAAAATCCGAATCGTTGATCTTGTTGATGAGATAATACGTAATCAGCTCCTCGTCCGTCGGATGGAACCGAAAACCGGGCGGCAACTTCTCCTCTTTGCCTTCTCCTTCCATTTATGCTGAAACCCTCAAGAATGTCTGACATGTTCAAAAGAGAAAAACCCTAAAACCAAAACTTCCAAAAAAACATCAAAAAATAAATACATATTAAATAAAACAATCCCCTCTACAAAGCTATCTAGAAATAGGTTGATCTATAAGCTTATAGGATTTGACACTTCAAGATTATTTGTCCCAAAAAAGGAATAATATAAGCTAGTTTGTGTGTGAAATTGGTGTTTATAATTAAGTTTCTAGAAGAGAAAAGATTAAGGTTTTTGGTAATAAAAGTGGGATTTCTTACAGCTTTAATTGCAGGAGCTGTTGAAGAAATTCCTGTAATGGATATGATAGATAGGGTTTCTTGTAAGAAGATTCACAAGAAATTCAGTGCATTCAATAAAACAAATGAGAGAAAGAAAGAGAGTTATAGTATTATATATAATTAGATCTTACCTACTAAGGGTCTTAATGCACACGGTTCCTGACCTAGTTCAAACCCTATGAATTAAAATAGTAACGATACTGTCACGATCATTATGACACAATCACTGTCACAACATGATGTTATTGTATGGTCTCTGACTTCGCGATATTTGTTCGAGTAGTGCTAGCTTTACAATAAAATGTCATGACCCACTTTTACACTGTTGATCATGGTGTAAGGGTATGAGTACATTGTAATGAAAATATCTTGCATTTGATTTGGGGTACACGTTGAAGTTCAATACCCCTGTATCGAATTCTTTCAGCAAAAAAAAAGTGTACATACAGACTTTGCACATTGGACCAATAAGGCATAACAATCGATTTATTACATCATCCATGAGACTCTAGGAGCGAGACAGTGAGGGCCCTTTCAGGTGAGAATCGATATTTTTTCCAATAGTGTTAAGTTTTGTTGAGTCATTTTGTTGTGACAATTTTATTGTGGAATCACCATTTTCGTAATTTTTTTGGACAACTGTCGCATTGTCACCTAATAAGAAATCAGATTGTCATACCATGTAGTGATATTCCTTGTGTCAGAGTAATCGTAAGTTGTATCAATATCATTATTCATAGTAAAATGGCCCCACTGCAAGCAAATCACCTAATTAAACATCTATATACAAACATTAAGCATAGAGATTTTTCATGAATATAGGGTTAAAGAAAATTAGTTGAGCATTTAAAGAAACAATACATTATTCTTGATAGGAGTGTAAAAGTGGTTTATTTACCTGTATGGAGTAACTCTATCATTACCCAGATAAAAATACAAAACAAATATGGTGGGTTGAGAAACAATTAAAATTAACAAAATTAAACCAACCCAATCATATTTCGTTTGGGTCAAACCCAACATGAAACGTATGGACTTGAATTGGTTTGGGTTTTTTAAGTTGGTTCAGGTTGGATTTTAGGGTGGTATGGGACGATTAGGTTTTCTTTGCTCACCCCAATTCAAACGGCGTCCTCGTTACGGAAAAACAATGGTGTCTACATGAAGTTGAACCACCGGACGACGAGCTATAGGGCTCTGGCTCGGCCATGATAATTATCCCATTTTTAACTACTCAACACACAACACATGATATGAGGGCACGGTCCACTATCTCTGTCATTATGATACGATTGAGCATACAGGTATTTGACCTATCAAACCTTCGTGGTGCGCCTACATATATGAACCCTTGATTCTTTTCTCATCATTAAGTATGCATATTTTACTTATTAATTACAAACTACTAGCTCAACCAATATATTAGCCAACATATTTTCCTACCCAAAAGTGACTCGAAGAGATACATCTCTAAAATCCCTGACGTTCATCAATCTGCAGGTTAACCTTAATAGCTTGACTTCAGAACTCTTCTATGGTAAAGCGTTGTAGATTGCTAAAGAAGAGCTCTCCAAGTGACTTTTTAGCAATTCATAACGCTTTATATATATATATATATATATATATATATATATATATATATATATATATATATATATATATATATATATATATATATATATATGAATGTTTAATTTTATCGTAAGGCGATGTTATTGACATCATGTAATATCCCGATTTTTCGAAAAAGGACAGACGTGTCTTTTGGCAAAAAACGGAATATTATGTTTAATGATTTAAGGACTTAAGGTATTTTATGTATATATATTCGGATATATATATATATAAGGGGAATTATGGATTTAACAAAAGAAGGATTAATTGGAAATAATAAGTAAAGGCATTCATATCAAAAGCCCTATTTTTTATCTTTAAAATAATATAAAATAATATATATCTCTATTTTACAACATCATAATTCAAAACACTCCACAACAACATTCATATACCTATCTTTATACCAAATACCATCAAAATAAGGATAGTGCTCCACAAATAGGGATGCACTACTCATTGACCCTAAAAATAAATAGGGATGAAGCTTCTCCTGTGAAGGTATTTAAGGGAAATTTCCACAGTTTACCTTTATTTTAGGGATAGAGCACCGTATAGGGCATCATATGTGAATGCCCTAATTATTTCCTTGGAGGTTATTTACAAGGAATAAAACCTCCCTTATTAGTGGGAAGTTTTTATCATAAAGTTGTAGGCCAGTTCGAACAGTTTCCTCTCAAATTAGGAAGAGAAAATTGAAAACGCAAAGGAGAGGATTTTCAAGGGTTCTAATCGAATGCTTACCGGAATTCAAAATCGTTTGGAGAAAAAAAATCAGCGTGAAGAGGGCTTCCTTTTGACATCAAAATCACCGAGTTTGGGAAAAGCTTAGTTTTGCCTCAGTTTTGGTTTCTTCAAGAGATTATCTTGTTTCAAGGTTTCGCGTGGTTATAATCGTAGTTCCTTTCGTATAGAATCCCTTGTTCATAATTAATTCTTGATTAATTGTTGATCAAATAGGTTACTTGGAGAAGGCTTAGAAAGTGCGATGTTCTTTAGTTTTGCTTTGGTTTTGCTTGCTAGAAGGTAAGAAGCTCTTTCTAATGAGTAATTATGGTTTTACAACGTTTAGGATGAGTTTTAATGTTGTTTTGTAGCAAGAATTCATGTTTGTGTGTTGTTGCTATGCTAGGTTATGCTATAGTATATTTGGAACATGTTTGCTGTTGTTTTGATGTATATTTTGATGATGATCATGTTGGGAAAGGGTTGGGAATTGCTTAAGTGCGGAAAAGTATGTTTTCGGGTGTTTCTGGGTGAATGTGTGCGCATTCCTGAGGAATGTATGCACATTGGCTGAGCAGAAGCATCCTGAATCTGTCAATTCGTCGAATGTGTGCGCATCAGAGGGAAATGCGCATGCATTGCCCTGGCAGAATCATCCTGAATGTTGAATGTGTGCACATTCAGCCTTGTTTTGTGACATGTTGTGTTTTAAACCCCAAGGCCAGTTTTAATTGTTATTTCTTGATCTAATAACATTAATTGAACATGAACAAGCCTTGATTAAGCTTATGATGCGTTTAGTTCCGGCACCGAATGAATGCTTCCTAAGAGTTGAAGTCCAGGACCGTCGGAAGAGTATGATTGGCCTGTGCTTTGCTGGATTAGTATCTATCAATGTCTGTGTATGTGCTAGGGCTTGTCCGTGTCTAGTGGTCTAAGTAAGAGAGTAGGAGTGATGAGGGATCTTAATTGAAAATACTTAGGTGGCTAGTTAATAATTAATGACAAACGTACTTGTGTAGTTAAAAGACTAAACAACATGTTATTCTTAGTAAGACACAAGGTCATATCGCGATGTGTGGGCCATTCGGATAAAGCGAATAACTCTGATGGCCTTTGAAAGGCACCAGGAGTAGGGGAACCTCGTGAATGAATAACTTTACTGGCCTTGAAGGGGCACTAGGAGTAGAGGGACTTCACCGAATGCATGCACTATTGGAGTCTACCATAATAGACCTCCGTGGCTATCGGTGTGATCCACTGATAGGTTGTAAACGATATCTCGTGGTGGATATTCACCATGCATAGTGCTCTTGAATGCGGTTGTACAAAGATAAGCAAAGTTAGAAACAGTTAGTCACGACATATTGATGAGAATGAAGTGAACCCTATTGTAGATTTTAGTTATTCCTTAGCTTCTCACCATTGCTAAATACTTTGTACTTACCTCATTTGTATTTTGTTTTGTATGCATTGTGGGGTGAGAAGATGAATAGGTTGACCATGTGTTTGATGAGGAGATTGATGACGATATGTGGAGATGCTTGATGATGTTTTCTTGTTGTCTCACTTTATAAGCATTGTACTATATTAGGTTGTATCTTTCTTTTAAAGATCATGTTATACTTTTATTTCAAGTTTGTATGATAAGTGTTGTACCTTTCTTTTAGACATCATACATTGTAACCTTTGAACCTTTCGTTGTTGTAAGTTAAACAATTCAGTTATAGTCGTTTGTCTTCTATTCATAGAAGTATTTATGTTTTTACCCTTGCCTTTTGGGCTTCCGTTGCTTTATTTTTGATACGACGACGTAGATGTTGGCGTATAATATTAGAATATTTAATGTTATACGCACAGAACGTTCTCTTCCAGATAAGGACTCGGTATTCGGGAGCGGGGCGTTACACATCACAATAAATCTATCATACTGCCACACTTCGGGGTTTGACTTTACAAAGATCGAAATTAACATTCAATCTCTAGAAAATAAAATGTTGAGTTTATATTCGACTTTTTAAGAAAATCGCATGTCAACATAATGCTCCGAAAATAGATTCGAGATTATGCTATTAGGAATTCATTTGTCATAAATCATACTAGTTAATTATGCCCGGTGGATGGCTTAGCATGGAGTAATAAACAATTACAAGCTTTGCAACTTTCTCTACTAGTCATTTATTGAGGTGGGACCGGAAAAGTAGTGGCTGTATGCGAACTACTATATTTGATTTTTTTTTTTTTTTTTTTATATTTTTTTTAGAAAACTATTTGATTTTTTTTTTTTTTTCTGGGAAGACTATTTGATTTGTTATAAATTAGTTATCATTTTCAATATTTTCTCACCTATAATGATAATTTTTTTTTCTTAAAGCGCCCGGTATCCGGAATCTACTAGTTCGACTAATCTGGAGTTACTGGTAGTCTATAAAAGTCGACTTTATTTAGGGGTAAGAAGGCCTCCACCAATGAAATTTCAACATAATAACAGAGAGAGAATCGATCCGGTGACCTCCCTAGACATTCTCAAGTCACTTACCACTTGAGTCATGCTACTTGGTTAGTTACAAAAATTTCAAATCTTATAAATCTATACTAAATTTTGGTTATCATTAATATATTACTAGTAAAGTAGTAAAAAATGTCAAAAATTATTGCGGAGAATGACATGTTTGTTTTTCAGGAATGAAATGAAATGTAATAAACATACATCATTTATGTGTTTGGAATGCAGACGAATGAATTTAAACGAATTTCAATGATAGTGGGTGGTAAAGGATAATGTTGGATGGTAGGGTAGGATGATGAAGGGTTGGGTTGTAGGGTACGATATGAGGAAGAGTGGGGTTGTAGGGTACAACATATAGAAGAGTGGGGTAATAGGGTATGGTAGGGTGGGGTAGGCTAAGGTGCAAGTTTTACCCCACCACACGCCTTACCTAACCCCACCACACATCCTACCCAAATTTCTACCCCACCCACCTTACACCAACCTACCATCTCTCACCTTGCCTTACCTCATCTCACCCACTTTCTACCCATCGACCCTACCCTACCCAATCGTGCATTTAATAGTGATATGGCATAACTTGTGTTATGACACATCGAGTGCCACAAAGTGTATCTACACCTTTAATTCTTAATGTAGACTTATTGATCATTATTATGTCCATCATTATCAGTGGTGTAGATGCACGTTGTGGTATTCGTTGTATTACAACGGTTGTGTCTATATCATTACTCCCCAATAGTACCTACCTCCTAGCTTAACCACCACCCCAACCTTTCACACCGCGCCACCTACCCAAACCTACCTTATCTCACCTACTCTTCCCCACCATACCCTACCCCTACCATATCCACTCTACCATACCCAACCCTACCATACCCCATCTCACCCTTACCACCAAATTTCCTACCTTACCCTTTTCTCATCACCCACATAAGCTACCCCACCAGCACCCACCTTCACCACACCGTACCTCATTGCCGTATCATACCCTACCCAACTACCCCACATTACCCGACCACCCCACCCTTCTTTACCTACACCACCCTAATTATCACCCCATCACACCAACCTTACTTTACCCTAACTCACAACCCCAACCTACCTTACCACTCACCTACCCAACTATACCACAACCCACCTAACCTATCCTACCCAACCCACTACACCCCGCCCCACTTGTCATACCTTACCACATTCTTTACGACACGTAAGCCTACCCCCTCCCTACCTTACCCCATAACCCCCACCTTACCCTACCATCCACCTTACCTCACAACCCACCCTACTCATCCTACCTCATGTAGAAATAGTATCCTACACCCAATCGGGTTGGACCAGATCCGACCAGGTCAGATCATTTCTACTATTTCTTTATGTTTATACATATATTAAATGACTTTTATGTTGTCATATATTTGTTCTTTTAAAGAACCAATTGTGAATTGTTATATGATAATGTCCTTGGTATTAACTGTGATAGAGAAACCATGATAGGCGATTATGTTGATGAGATCTCTAATCATTTTAATAAGATTGATACTTAAATGTCTCTAGGCTTATGCACTATTAAATAGGGCATTGATAGTACAAACAGACTAAAGCACGTATTAGATGTCTTCTCATCTTTAAGAGCGAGGATAGATCTTGTCTATCAAAGTGTAGACACTTGGGTATGCGTGGGCGTGTATTAGAGAATGCGACGTTAGATCGACCCACTTACACCGTTAAGTGTCACACTATATATGTGATTGTGTAATTATCCTGGGACCGAAGTCTTCATGGCATCACGGTATGGATTGTCATGCTTTGACACTATTGAGGTTTCCTCTAACCACGGGCGATCATGCGGTAGTGATTGGGTGTGATACTGAAGCATGCGGAGTATACATGTTTGGTCGCCTGGAAATCGCGTACCCTATCAGTAGGGTGAATATCCGAAATGGCCTTCTTATAATGAATGTCTTACTCTCGTGAATCTTTGGAAAGTGGAAGTAAATGAGTTACTTCAAGAGAGCATGATATCCAGATTATAAGATACGGTCGTTAATGTTTGACACTCGATGTACGACCGTAGGGATATTATTACAGCGATGGGATTTAAGTTACATGGTAACTGTTTCACATGAAAGGTAGTAGTCATTGCATTTGACTCTTCCGATGATGGGGAGTCACGGTGTGTTGTTAGACGATATCCCGTTATCGTTAGGTATGAAGGGCATTTTCGTAATTTGCATTTTGTGCCTACGGCCAACGTATTCGGAAGCCTATCGGGTCACACACATATGAACATCTAGCCGGATTAAAATGTGGTTATAGTTGATAACCAAATAAGGAAAGTTTATCTTGTACTATAAAGGTTATAGTGATAAATTAATATGATGGTATTTATTTATTATGAATAAATATTATACAATATATTAATTATGTTGATTAATTAAATATGTATATTGATACATAAAATTCAAAAATATATATATATATATATATATATATATATATATATATATATATATATATATATATATATATATATATGATATACATGTATTTTGTGAATTAATTAATTATAGTATTATATTAATTAAAGAAAATCTCTAATCCTAAATTAGTGGGAAAGGGACGCCACTTTTAAATGTATTGGATACATTTGAATTGTGCAATATAATTAATAAAATTACCATAATATTAATATTAGATATTGATTGATTTTGACAAAAATAAATTTATGGTAATAAGATAAATATAGTCAATATAAGATATTGACAATATATTGGAAATATTTAATATAGGATATTAAATTAAATGAGATAAATCAATAAAAGATACTTTCCATATTTTATTAGGAAAATGTTTTTTTATCTCCTCAATCTACTAGGAAGCTAATCCCAATCAGATTGGGAATCACAAGGGGCGCACCTATCTCTATATAAAGAAGGGATTGGCTAGCTCTTTTGAACTACACAACTCCTAGAGCTAATAGTTCTTGTGAAACTTAGAGAGAGCTTATTAGAGAGAGTTTTGAGAGAGAGAGAAAATGCCGGTCGAGCAGCCGTATTATTCTAGTAGATTTCCAATGGTGGATTCCGGCGGGTTGTTCGTGTGGACTAGCGGTAGATGCCGAACACTTGGGCGGCTCCGTGAACAACTACTCTTCTTAGACGGTCAAAGCGTCGATCTTTCAGATCAAGCAAGGTAACCACCGTCTATTAGCTTATTTGTTTATTGCTTAAACGAAGTCGATCTTGGTCAAAGGAAATAAATTTTTTGAATTCCGCTGTGTTCCCGCGTAGATTTCCTAACACCTCACCCCACCAACCTCATCTCACCCAACCACCCACTCAACCTTATCTCACTCTTACCGCGTCTCCTACGTGTTTTGTCGATCTTCATTTTACTTCATCTCATTCCATCCATTATTGGAAACAATGAAAACAGGTTTTTTCATTTAAGTAAAATAAAATCTCCCTACATTTCAGTACTTTATAATCATATTCAAATATTGAAATGGAATGAAACAAACTTTTACGAGTATTTAAAAATAAAACATAAAAATTCAAAGACTTTTACGTGTATTTTCAGAAAAACAACAGAAACACATCAATTCATTGGCTGATCTGTGTAGGTTAATGCCACGTGGCGAATTTACTTGAGATCCGAGATTTTTAGTATTAAAATGATATAGTTTTGTTGTTAAAAAATATACTTTTAAACTCCGGTGACCTCACTAGAACAAATTTTTGAATAAAATACATAGTTTTACGATCCGAAAACTCTACTGGAAAAAATTTCTGAATCCGCCCCTACAACAATTATCCCCCATCTCTCTCCAAAAAAAAAAAAAAAAAAAAAAAAAAAAATAAACCTAGGCCATAAAAGGGTTACTACTCCATTAACTCTAATCCCAATTCATCATCAAACGTCTTCCATTAATCAATGCAAAAGAAGAAACTTGAATTTTTCCAAACAAAAATTCTTGGAATGAAACACCACCGCACGCTTTTCTTTTAATCCACAAAAAAATCCAAACACATCTTCTAATACAAGCATCCCACAACCGACATTTCTTGTAGTGTCGCACCTAATCCGGACAAGCAAAACAAGCACAACAATGCATAAATACTACATAACAAATTTGATTTTTATAAAAATTTCAAATAAAATGGCAAACAAACACTACGAGTGGAGTTCTTAGATAACTTACCAAACTTGTGTGTTTGTTTTCTTGTGGTAATGGTTGTAATGTTTTAATGTCTCCTTTTTTTTTTTAATTATGTAATATTAGCCTATAAACAAATATTTTTCATGTCACCATTAAAGTGATATCATATCGGCTTATTTTATCGAGTCAACCGCTACTTCACAACAAGTGTTATCATATCGGCTTATTTTACCGAGTCAACCGTCACAACAAGTGGTATCACTATATATCTAAGATCAACAAATGCAAATTTCATTTTATTAATGTTGTTAACCTAGAAATACTAATAATTGCAATTCTAGATAAAAACTTCAAGGCAAAAAGTGCGTGAGCTGTGTTTTCGTGCTTCTTTGAGCAAACAATGCCAATTTGTGTATATGGTCCCAGCAACATACATCACTTTATTTCTTCAGACACATGTGAAATTCAGATCAAATATATTTAAGCATGTATTATTAGCTAGAAGGGCTTTTTTGTCTTTTCTTCTAAAGATATATAATGTAACATCCCGACTTTTCATAAAAGGGTAAAATAGTGCGTTGCCAGTATTTACTACGACCTAACGATTATTTGTCCATTTATTGAATTAAAAGGAATTAATTAAAGGATTTAATTGCTAATTATAAAGCGATTTAATTATTGGCTATAAAAGAAGATAATCCCTTTTATGTTTCACGGCAGAATCTAAAAAAAAAAAAACGCCTGCGAATGCGCGGAAAGAAAGCGAAATAAAAGGAGAACTGCATGCGATCAATCCGTTCATCTGCTCAAGATGCCGGAGAGAAAAGTGATCAACGCAAAGAAACGCAACTTTGGAAAATAACATCTCTCAATTTACGTAAGTTTTCGCTTTAATTTCAGTTTTAGATTTTGTAGAGTTCGATTCTTGAAAAATTCGTATCTTTCAATCCGTAAATCTGTTTTTTCACCATGAGTAGTCGAAACGATCGTCCCTGGGCGTAGATCATTCTAAAAATAGTTATCAAAGCAGTTAATTCAGTAAATCTGCAGTTTTATGGACTTTTTCAGTTTCGGTTTTACGAAGAAATAGGATTTTAGGATTTCTCGTTGATCAAATAGGTTTTGGGGTTGAGGATCAACGATTGTTGCGCTTGCTTGACGTTTTGATTTCGGTTTTGCTTGAAATTAAGGTAAGAGGCTCTTCCTAATGAGTAATTATAGTTTTATAATGATAGGTTGAGTTTTGGTGAGTTTTGGTGTTGTTTGGTGATAGAATTCATGCTAAGTTGTAATTAATGAGTTGTGATATGTTTTGACATATTTGTGTTGAGTTTTAAATTTCTATATTCTTTTGATTCAATAACATTAATTAAACATAAACAAGCTTCGATTGAACTTCTGATTCGTTCAGTTAAAACACCGAATGTACTCTTAAAGGGAGTTGAAGTTCGGATCCGTCGGAAGAGCATGAAAGGGCTTGTGCTTTGATGGATTAGTATTCATCAATGTCAGTGTATGTGCTAGGCCTTGTCCGTGTCTAGTGGGTCTAAGTACGAGAGTAGGAGATGTAAGGGAGCTTACTTGAAAACACTTAGGTGGCTAGTTAATTCACAATAATAAATACATATATGTAGATAAAAGCTAAAACGTCATTTATTCTCGGTTAGGCACTCTTTCATATCGGCGATGTGATACGTTCATTAAAGGTGAACAACGCTCACGGCCTTAAACGGTGAAGGGTAGTGGAGGAAATTCATCGGACGATATCGCATACCAGGGAGACCCCGGAGCTAATCGGTGCTAATCACCATTAGTTAGCAAGTATATCTTCAGTCGATGAACGCCATGCGTAGTGTCCTTGAGTGATGACGTAACCAAGATAAGCTAAGCTAAAAACGTTTAGTCATGACATGTCGATGGGCATGGATTGAACCACTAGATTGAGTCGATCTCATAAAGAAAATTTAATAATCATAATAATAACCCTTCGTTGTACAACTTAGTTATTCATTAGCTTCTCACTTTTACTAAGTACTTTGTACTTACCTCCTTTGCATTTTCTTTTGTATGCATTGTGGGGTGAGAAGACGAACAGTTGATCAGTAGATGACGACTTTTAAAGGCTTTGAAGTCTTGACGAAGTTTCTAGTTCATTTTCTTTGTAAAGGTTGTACTAGACTAGTTGTATTTATTTTCTTAGACTTATTGTATTTCTACTTTTAAGACCTCGTATTGTATAAGTCTTTGGGTTTTTCGTCGTTGTAATTTAACTATCCATCTTTAGTATGGTTAATTTCTATTCTTAGTAGCATTTATGTTTTACCCGAGTCTTTTAGCTTCTATTTGCTTTTATTTGATCTGACGGCGTAGAGGCTTGCGTATAATATTAGATTTATTTAATGCTATACGCGCGAACGTTCTCTTCCGGATAAGGGCTCGGTATCTGGGAGCGGGGCGTTACAGTTGGTATCAGAGAGAAGCGTCTTTCTATCCTAGGCTTCTCTTCCCTCTAAGATAAGATTTCTTTAGACATTTTAGAACCCTTCTGATCTCTTTTGATCTTGGTGGTAAATTCTCGTAGGATTAGGAATCCTTAGAACGTGGTTAAGTTGCACTAGGACCAAGTGAAAAGTCTCCTTAGGTGAAGGTTGAGTTTTAAGCTCATATCTCTTATGTGATCCTCTTAAGTTTTGTTCCTTTCGAGAACCCTTACTAGGATCCCTCTTTCCTTTTGGAATCTTGAATCTTTCTCTATCTTTCTTTCTTTTGAGGTTTTAATGCTTTCGTAATGCTACATTTGGTTCAAATCACTTCCTTGTAACTTGGTGTTATGCAAAATGAGTAAACGATTTTGTTCACGTTTCTACATATCATGTTATATCATTTTTTTGTTGTTCTAAGAATTTTGTAAATTTTCAGCCACATAGAAAGTTGTCTTATCTACAATTTCTCTCTTTACATCAATTTAGTTTTCAATATGGATTGTTCACAAATTGTTTAACAAGCGAGGGTACTCTGTTCAGAAAATTCTGCAGCGGTACTCTTACTTATCGTTCTGTTTTGAATAAGCTAAACACCTCCAAATGACTTGTATTTTTGGTATGTTGTAGAAAACATCCTGCACTATAATTTTTGTTTTGGAACCAAGTGCAAATTCATTTTGGTTTGAGCACAATCTGCAACACATGACAGTTGATGAAGTCCTGAAAAATTTTGACAGCTTATAGCAGTAGATGAAAATAATTATTTTGACCGACCTCTGGCTTCCCAAAAATTTTGATTTTTGAGCATCATATGTAAAACTTATATACTCACAGATTTTCTCTTTGCCTCATGTTCAAAATCAGCTCTGTTTGTTTTGTGCAAATCAATTATTTCATGACTTATGTATGCACCCGAATTTGTCAAAACCATTTAAGTCCTCTGGACAAGAAAGGGTAGATGTCTTTCTTTCACCCTGTAGGTTATAGTGTAGTAGGTTATAGGAGATGAGAATACTTTGATTTATCTGATTCTTAAGCTAGTTGTTACCCAGGATAAGAAGTTTGGTAGGTAGAGACTAGGTGTTGTCGTTATAGTGTTCCTCGATGGCAAGATACGATTACGTGGTGATTTTCCAATCTTATGTCTTCATTAATAAGATCCTCTTTTATAATCATCTAGTTTCCTACTTGGTTATCCCGATTTCAACGTTTCTCCATCCATACTAATGGTAACACATGCTCTGGTTAAATCCTCCATTTGAAACTTCTGAAACTCGGTAAAAGTCCCTTATTACGAAGTTTTGTTTTTCAAGTGTGTACACTTTTTTGATGTGCCTTATTTTTTTTAAAGATGTTTTCATCATGTCAAATGCTTTATTTAACCAAAAAAAAAAAAAAAAAATTATGTTTACCAAAAATCTTTCGTTTTCTCTTTTAAGCTATCGCTTGGTTTATGTTTACCAAAATTCTTTGGCCTTGCTTTGCTCGAGATGGGTTCCACACGAACTCCATATGCAAATTTTATCTTTTCCAAGTACTTCTTACTCGTTTCAATTATTAGTGTTAAAGGTCTCATACTTTGGCACATAGTTTTCAACATCCTCGTGTTTGGTTTTATCCAACATGAGTGAATGCTTTTGTTTCCGTGTTTTCCTTTCCGGTTAAACCACTTACCATGCTCTAAAAATTCTGGAAATTTTCCACAATATAGACCGAAGTCTTTTCTACAATTTATCTTTTTACACCAACTCGATAATTGTTATGGATTGTTCATAAAATTCATGTTTATGCCAGACACTCTGTCCAGAAAATCTGCAGCAGCACCTTCAATTTTTCTTCTGTTTTGAACAGGTTAAACACCCTCAAATGACCTGAATTTTTGATATGTTGCAGAAAAAAACTTTTATCTACAATTTTCATTTTGGAATTAAGTTCAGATTCTTTTTCTTTTGATCTTGATTTGCAATTCAACTCAGTGTTTATTAATCTGAAAATTCTGACAGCTTGTACAATCGTCAGAAATAACTATTTTTGACCGACCTTATCTCATTCAAAAATTCCAATATTTTTATATCACCTGGGAAACTCCGGTATCTAAATCTTTTCTCTTTGGATCGTGCTCAAATTCCTCTTCATTTGTTCTGTACAAATTGATAATGTCAGATCCGGAGTAAATATCTTACACATCAACCGAAAAGGAATCCTCACCTCTTTGACTTAGGGTTTGGGCTAAGAGGGTAGCAAGTTACGATTGTTTTGTTTAGGAGTTCCCAAGTTTGATCTCCTTCGAGTTAAACCTTTTAGTAAGAGTTTGTAAAACTAACGTTATAATTTCTTTTGCGCTTTAAACAAGAACCAATATGCTATCCTCAAGCATGCCATGTTTGATGTTCGCACTTTTTCGTGCCCTTTTTATAATTATACCTTTTACGGTGATGTATTTCTCATGTAATCCCTCATTTGAGATCTTTAAACTCAACAAATCATTTTCACATGTTGTCATGAATTACCTCGAAATATGTCTCTAAAAGCGCTTTCTTCCAACAAGTTCTTACCTTCATACTTTTCAAATCAAGAAACAAGTTCTCTTCAAAATTCTACATTATTGCACTTCCATCTTTCTTTTCAAATTCAAATTTGACCAAGCCTTCGATGTCGAACATTTTTTTACTTGTGTTCATTCTCGACTTCCCTCCTAAGGGTAGTGTCGATGTTGTAACTATTTCACCTAATCTTTGCTGCTCTTTTAAGGTATGCATATCTCCTTTGCCGGTTGAATTTTTAAGCCTACCATGACATTCCTTTTCGCCACTTATCTTTAACCTTCTAGCAATTTATGCTAAACTAGTTTCAAGCGGAAGGTAGACCTTTTCAAGATGCCTTCAACCTATCTAGCCAACCAACATTTGAACTCCAAAACTTCTATTGAATTTCAATCCAGTTAATGTACCTCGTACCATTCGGTTTAACTCTCTTCGTGCCATTTAGAGCCATTAACCGCCGAGATATGCCTTTTGATTTTTCCATCCTCTGTTTGGCGTTTATTCCAATTTTGTTACACCGGTTGAAAGTCTATTTTATTTAACCTTGAGCATTTATTCCTTGAAGTGTACTATTCCTCTCGAGTAGTGCAACCTTGAATCTTTGATTTGAAACGTCAATAATCGCTTTAAACTTCCTTTGAAACTTTGAATTAATTCTTGAAATCAAACCTTATCCAAAGAATTCTTAAGGGGTCATTTCCTCTTCACTTAAAAATCTTGCTTACCGCTTACTTATTCAAACTTTTGATATTCCCTTACAATTCCTTGAGGAATTTCAATTTCTATTAAATCCTAAAATAATCTCTCTTTGACTTCTGCAAACTTGGACACTTCTTGACAAGTGTTTATTTTATTCTAAGACCTTTTGGTGTGCTTGTTTTGTCTCCATGGCTCCTTCACGTTGAGATTCTTGCTCTCTTTGATTTCTTTTTATTTTATTTTATCCTTCTAGTGCTCAACCTTGCGCCTTTACTTTGTTTTTCTCATTTGTGTGATGTTTCCTTTAACGCCTCCACTTCCTAAAGTCTATATGAAAACTTATTACCATCCTTTCAAGTTACCTCTGAAGTCTTTGCAGGACCACCAGTATCTTGCACTCTCTCTCAAAAAAATCATCCGCAAGGTGTCCTTTTGTTTTCCTTTTGTGGCTACCCTTGTATTATGATACAATGTCTCATTCTTCAGTTTGGAACCACCTTCAACTTTTCCCCATCACGAAATGATCTTGTTTTTCATGTAACCCAAGCAAACTTTCTTATTTCAAGTGCATTGTATCATTCCTTGGCTTACCTAGTTGACATACCACCCTGGTACTCAACTTGTCACTTTTCAACTTCTTTTATTTTCCAAGCTAACCTCAATTGGCACGAGGATTGGATCAGACTATCAGAGGGAAAGTATGGCAATGCATGTTCTCCACCCACAGGGAGTCTCAGAAGTCCTTCAGCTAGGATCCTTGGAGTTCTTCAGCAAGCTTGTGGTTCCATGACTGAAGTTGAGATCAAAAGAAGTCAAGTGTGCCAGAAGTGTGGTTTCGGCCGTGAAGATTCAGCCTTCCGGGTATAGGGCAGCAGGAGCAAGCAAAGAGTGTTGAACCGATGATTGTAAGATTCGAGGCAGTTGATGAGTTCGTGAAGGAACAAGATGAAGATCCAGTTTCTTCCGGTTACAAGTGAGTGGCTGGAGCCCAACCAACCATTGGTCATGAGTTAGATGAAGATGGCAATAGTTGGCATCGGAATCAGCTTTGGGATTCCGAGTGCGGAAGATTGGGAAGGACAATAAAGAATGGAAACCTTGAGATGGCAATTGCAGTTCCTCTCGGAGCGACCAAGAAGTACAAGAATTGGAACAGTACTGCTGGCGATCTTTCATGAAGATAGAGATAGAAGAACACGAGTTTCTGGGATGAAGTAAAGCGACAACAGAATACGAGACCGGATTTGATACAGCAAATCAACGAGGAGATTGAAGTGGATCGTCGCAACCTCAAGTTGGCTCAAGACAAGCAAAAGAGTTGGGAAGATGGAAGAAGACGAAGACTGTAAGAGTTAGAAGACGAAACGCTTCGCAAATTCCAGAGTTCAAGTACCTCTCGGTTACAATCGAGTTTCGAGGACGAAACTCCTCTTAAGGGGGAAGGAATGTAACATCCCGACTTTTCATAAAAGGGTAAAATAGTCATTGGGTGTATTTACTACGACCTAATGATTATTTGTCCCATTTATTGAATTAAAAAGGAATTAATTAAAGGATTTAGTCATTAATTATAAAGGATTTAATTATTGGCTATAAAAGAAGATAATCCCTTTTATGTTTCACGCGTAATTCGAGAAAAAAAAAGAAGAGGAACGCCGCAACAAAGTGCGGAAGAAAGCGAAATAAAAGGGAGAACCGTGTGATCAATCCGTTCATCTGTTCAAGATGCCGCAGGAGAGAAAAGTGATCAGCGCAAGGAAACGCAACTTTGGAAAATAACATCTCTCAATTTCGTAAGTTTTCAGTTTAGCCCTAGTTTTCGGTATTTGTAGAGTTCGATTCTTGAAAAATTCGTATCTTTCAATCCGTAACTCTGTTTTTCAGCCATGAGTAGTCGAAACGATCGTCCTGGAGCGTAGATCATTCTAAAAATAGTTATGCAGCAGTTAATTCAGGTAATCTGCAGTTTTATGGACTTTTTCAGTTTCGGTTTTCTGCAAAGAAATAGGATTTTAGGATTTCTCGTTGATCAAATAGGTTTTGGGGTTGAGGATCAACAGTTGTTGCGCTTGCTTGACGCTTTTGATTTCGGTTTTGCTGGAAATTAAGGTAAGAGGCTCTTCCTAATGAGTAATTATAGTTTTATAATGATAGGTTGAGTTTTGGTGAGTTTTGGTGTTGTTTGGTGATAGAATTCATGCTAAGTTGTAATTAATGAGTTGTGATATGTTTTGACATATTTGTGTTGAGTTTTAAATTTCTATATTCTTTTGATTCAATAACATTAATTAAACATAAACAAGCTTCGATTGAACTTCGATTCGTTCGATTAAAACACCGAATGTACTCTTAAAGGAGTTGAAGTTCGGATCCGTCGGAAGAGCATGAAAGGGCTTGTGCTTTGATGGATTAGTATTCATCAATGTCTGTGTATGTGCTAGGCCTTGTCCGTGTCTAGTGGTCTAAGTACGAGAGTAGGAGATGTAAGGGAGCTTACTTGAAAACACTTAGGTGGCTAGTTAATTCACAATAATAAATACATATATGTAGATAAAAGCTAAAACGTCATTTATTCTCGGTTAGGCACTCTTTCATATCGGCGATGTGATACGTTCATTAAAGGTGAACAACGCTACTGGCCTTAAACGGCTGAAGGGTAGTGGAGGAAATTCATCGGACGTATACGCATACCAGGGAGACCCCGGAGCTAATCGGTGCTAATCACCATTAGTTAGCAAGTATATCTTCAGGCTGATGAACGCCATGCGTAGTGTCCTTGAGTGATGACGTAACCAAGATAAGCTAAGCTAGAAACGTTTAGTCATGACATGTCGATGGGCATGGATTGAACCCTAGATTGAGTCGATCTCATAAAGAAAATTTAATAATCATAATAATAACCCTTCGTTGTACAACTTAGTTATTCATTAGCTTCTCACTTTTACTAAGTACTTTGTACTTACCTCCTTTGCATTTTCTTTTGTATGCATTGTGGGGTGAGAAGACGAACAGGTTGATCAGGTAGATGACGACTTTTAAAGGCTTTGAAGTCTTGACGAAGTTTCTAGTTCATTTTCTTTGTAAAGGTTGTACTAGACTAGTTGTATTTATTTTCTTAGACTTATTGTATTTCTACTTTTAAGACCTCGTATTGTATAAGTCTTTGGGTTTTTCGTCGTTGTAATTTAACTATCCATCTTTAGTATGGTTAATTTCTATTCTTAGTAGCATTTATGTTTTACCCGAGTCTTTTTAGCTTCTATTTGCTTTTATTTGATACGACGACGTAGAGGCTTGCGTATAATATTAGATTTATTTAATGCTATACGCGCCGAACGTTCTCTTCCGGATAAGGGCTCGGTATCTGGGAGCGGGGCGTTACATATAAGCCTCTATATTTTGTAACCTAAACCTTAAGCTTCCTACGCTTGAGCGAAAAGAATGCAAGTGTTCTATAATCCTCTTCTTCCTTGTTTAATTACTTGACTCAAAAATCTTAACATAGTATCAGAGTCATATATATTCTTAATTATGCAAAGATAATTTCAAATCCAACGATTGCAGATTCCATTGTCGAAGCATGTGACAATCGAAAAACCTCTTCTTTAAATTAACAGTACACTGAGCTCTTCCTCTATGTACCTCTGAATCTTGGAGGATATTCATGTTTTTTGTAACACCTATCAATAGTATGCGAGGACGTAGCCATGTGGAAATTGAGGGGGGCTAAGCCCACCCGAACAAAAAAAATACACTAAAAAATTTACGTAGCCCAATTTAATCCATCAAATTATCTTAATACCGTTCATCCGATAATTTAAAAATTGTCTATTTAGCCCATGTAAAATTGAAATCCTTGCTCCATCCTTAATAGTATGCCTTGTCTTCTGACAATATATATGTAAATTGAGGCTTCTTGCAGCCTCATAGTACAAATTTTCTGGTTCCTTGAGCCCTGGATCTTGGACTTGGATTCACTATTAGCCAGAGTCCCTTCAACACCGCTCTAGAATGCCTTTCATGCTTGATTGCCATGGAACAAGCTGCTTGATACTTGGCTGTGTATAAGAGTAATCACGAGGCCTTAGGAGGTGTTCGACGAAATGCTTTCTCTAATGCATGCAATATCAGTACGTATCACCATTACTTGATAACTTTTATTTATTTATGTATTTATTTATCTTCGGTTTGTTGAGGATGTGGGTTAGTTAAGATTTGATTGCATTATTAGTCGAATGATTAGCATTCAAAAAAAACAAAAACAAAAAACAAAACAAAAAAAAAGTTATATTGTACTGTCAAGATCCATCATGATCCATAGTTAACTTGTGTCGCATTTCAAATATCTGTTATATATTAGTCAACATGAAATTTAACAACTCCCTTTGCTTTTTATACAGAATCATTTGGCTTCTTAATCAAGCTCTAGAAAAGGACAAGAGGAAGATTATTAGCCGATTTTGCACGAAACTTATTTGCATTATGGGCTAATATATACATACTCACATACATATACACACACACACACATATATATATATATATATATATATATATATATATATATATATATATATATATATATATAAAAGCTAATTTTGATGTGATATATGCAACTAAATTTATTGTTTTATCATCTCAAGGTTATAGATTTTGATCTGAAATTTATATTGTAATGCTTTTGCCGTATATTTTATATTTAATTTTGAAAAACAGATGGTGTAAGAAGAGTGGTATTATTAAACTATAAGTACATATCACCTGGCAGATCCAGAAATTTGTTGTATCGAATCCGAACATTACATTTTAATCCGTAAATTTATTTCATGAAGTCACTCAACCTATAATTGCATTTTTAGCGATAAAATGACATTTTTAACATAAAAAACATCCTAAAATTTCTTGGATTTCAATGGGTCACATGACCTCCTTTGGTAAAGGTATGTAAAGCCTCACACCTCTTTGTAAGAGCAGTTTAGTCATTTTGAAATGTCTTTTCCTTTTTCCTTTTCCATATATCCTTTCTTGAGCCCTAATATGCTCTTAGGAAAAGCCTATAAAAATGACTTTAGTTAGCCCTAGCCATCACCAGTTCTCGTTTTCTTCATTTATCAGAAAAGGCCGCCCACTTTCCCGTCCACTGTCTCAGGAAAGCGCCCTAGCTTTAGTTTCTGGGCACTTCGGTTGACTTTTCTAGTTTCGTTCTGTAGATCAAAGTGCTAAGTTCAAAGCAGTTTCGGGTTCTACAGCGGTTTTGAGTTTGGATACGTCTTTTGAAGGTAATCATTGTTGTTTGTTTTTTATTTCGTAGCTTTGGTCTTGTCGGGTTAGAATTCGTAGTGTCCATGTTAGGCTATCCTTACTGTTCGTAGATTCGCAAGGTTTCGAAGGGTAATTGTAGTTTGTTCGTTGTTTGACTTTTGGTTTCGGTTCATTTTCGAGGTAAGTAATTCTTCATGTCAAAAGGTTATGTATTTATTTCAAGTTTATGTTTTAAGTATTGTTTTTTCTCTTAAATTGCATGAAATTGGACATGTCTCTGTGTTAGAATAGTTTACGGGTATTTTTTAGGTCATGAAACGATCTTACAGTCTAAGTATGGGCAGCTTTCCCGGCCACTCCCCCGGGAAAATGCATGGCCAAAACATCATAATTGGTTTCTGGCTCATTCTGACATAAACTGTGCTTTCAACAAGTTATTCTATTTTTTTTGGACACTTCTCTGTATTCTGTTTTTACACGAGTTCATAGTGAAGATATGATAGAAGTTCGGTATTTCTACGACCTTTGTATGCTCACGTAGGTTAGATATGGCTTTAACATGATATTACGTGCTTTATGTGCTCATATGTTTAACTTTTGTCCGGATAGTCTTTGTGATGTGCAGTTACTTACCCGCAATGTGTTACACAAGCACTACGACTGACTCATGAGTCGTGTTTCAATGTATGACTGGGTATTACCCCTGTTGAAATTCAATGACGTGTCACGTGGGATGTTTTAGTTATATCAACCAAAGTTGCAACATGGCCTTCATGGTTGGTTTCCATCATGGCGATGTACCCTAGAATATCTAGTTTTATGTGATAACATGGCATGAACATGACAAGAACACAAACATGATTAGAAATTAAGTAATTAATGAAACTGAACACGTACGTGCATTACGAATTAGGGTAGTTAATAGGACATTTTGCATGCATTGATCAAGCTATATATGTTTTAAAAGTAGTTTTCTTAATGTTTCAAGTAAAGGTTTTCAATTGTTCTGTAATTGGATGAAATAGATTCATTTCATGTATCCCGGCATCGACAAACATAAATCTCGTTCTCTTTAGATTTTTTTTTCTCCTTACTAAGTTATGCATGAGCTTACTCATTTATTTGGAATAAGAAGGTATGCGAGTACATGTAGAGTTTGACGACGAGCTTTGAGAGAAACTTTAGGATGGAGCTTTGGAGTTTTTATACTTTATGTTCGTTTGGGTTGTCGTTGTATGGAAGACTCTGAGGGTTTGTTTCCCGAATCTTTTGTTTGTTTGTTTTACGTGTGAATCTTAATTACTCTCATATGACGTAAGACTTAAGTGATATTTATGATTTTCTCTAAATATCGCGTGTCTAACGTTCTATATATTTTCGGATAAGAACTAGGTGGGTCCGCCCCGGTACATATTCAATATTGGTAGCCTGCATGTCAAGCACTTCTCAAGAAACGGCATTCTAAGCACTTTATTATAATTACTATATAACACACACACACGCATATATATATATATATATATATATATATATATATATATATATATATATATATATATATTACTTGTGTGAACGCAGAAACAAAGCAATCAACAATTGCCATGACCAATCTCTATATATGTCTAGTCTTACAAGAAATCAAATGAATTTAATTATTATTATTAGTAGAAATTAATAACGTTGGCTGCATTTTCGTGTTGAAATGAGAAAAACAAACTTTTATACTAGTGGATGTGTTCATTAAATGCACGCAGCTTGAATTATACTCCCTCCGTCCCAAAATATTTAAGACAGTTGTCAAAAACACACTTATTAAGAAGGTGATTTAATGCTATGACTTTTCAGATATAATGACTAAAAAATCTCTATAATACAATTAATGCAGTCCTATTTTAAATTTTTACCCTAGTATTAAATAAGGGTAAAGTAGGAAAATTAACAATAAATGCTGTTTTGAAAAATGTTTTGTCTTAGTTATTATGGAACAATTTGTTTTAGCAACTGCCTCAGTTATTATGAAACGGATGGAATACATTATGTGTAATGATACCTCAATTGTTGTTATTTAACGAAGACTTTGTTGATTCACACGTTATTGAATTAATGGTGTACTTTAGGTTGAAGGCCCTTGTCAATCGAAACAACCATGCATCATCCCTACCCTTCATTTTCTCATTTGACTACTAGTCAACCATGTCCTAGTTGAAGAAATTAACAACACATGCAAATCTTCAAATATATATACTCATGACTTGAAATATATAATTAATTAAGTAAAACAAATATACTTAGTAATATACATTTTCTTTTTTAATGTTTATAACACTTTAACTTAATCTTGTGTACGTGTTACTTACATATATTGTGTTCTGATCTTCTTCTTGTTTTAGCCCTCCTGACAGGAGGCCCAAGTACTACACCCATGCATCTCTGGATCATTCTAACCGAATTAAGATATGTCAGAAAATAATTTATTCATTCTGGTAATTCGTTAGTTTTATCAGAAGCCCTAGCCCTAGGCGAGTTTAGGGCTCTTGACTGGACAAAAAGATTACGATGTAGCAGTTAGTTTTAGGGTATAAGGTGAAATTTGTATTTGAAAAAAGGGTATATAAGTTTGTTAGAATTTAATGACCGTATATGTGTATTGATTTGGGTTTTACTAAAAATTTTAGCTTGAGTGAAAAAAATAAAAATAGATTTAAAATATGCACACTATGAATTTATATACATGGGCTTCTAAAAATATGAATTTTGAGGGGGCCAGGCCGTGGTCTTATAGCCCTTGCCCTAGGGACACCCATGCCGGAATGGACGGAAGCAAAGCTTTTAGTGGAGAGGTCGTTGTAATATTTCGATTTTCGGAAAATGACAGACGTGTCATTTTACGAAAACGAAATATTATTATTTCTTTTCTTTATGGGAGTTAAGTATTTAATTGAGTGTATATATATATATTTTCGAGTTATATGTATATATAATTAAGGGAAAATATAATTATTTGGTAATTAAAGGACAATTAAGGAAAAAGAGATTTATGGGAAATTGGTATTTAAGGAAATTTACACACAATAATCCCATAACCTAAACACAAAATCAGAAATCAGTTTTTTCACCCCCTTCTCTGCGCAATTTGGAGGAGGAAAGAGGCCAAGAGATTTTTCACGATATCTGAAGCGTTTCTTTACCGTTTTCAGATCAGACGAGAGAATTGGAATCGTCGTGAGAAGGGCAACGCTTGGGGATCGATTGTTGAGAAGTGTTGCAGATTTTCTTGGTCGCTTAACTGGTTTTTGGTCACAAATAGGTAAGAAACTCTTCCTATGATCTCGATTATGATTCGTAAAGTTTAGATCATGTATTATGATGCGTAGATGCAAGAAAGATGTGTTTTTCGTTAATCAAAGGATCATAGATGTTTAGATATGATCATCTATGTTTTACTGTGTTGAAATCGACGTTAATTAGGTTAGAAACGGATTGGAAATCGCGTTTAGAAGATTTAGCGTTTTGGGAAAAACCCAGACGGACGGGCGTTTGCGACCCTAGTAGCTCAAACGGGCGTTTGCACAAAGCAGACGGGCGTTTGAGGTTAGATTTTTGATTCAGGATGTAGCTGTTTTAGGCGGACGGGCGTTTGGGGTTTAGTGGACGGGCGTTTGATTACGGACGGGCGTCCATGGGAGGTCGGACGGGCGTTTGGCCTGTTTTACTTTGTTTTTACTGTTTTAGCGTTTCAGATTGGTGTTTGGCCTCAAAATCGTGTTTTCACTATTTTAAATCCCTTATTCATGATGTGTTAACATTGTTTAACCTTAAACAAGCCTGAATTGAACTTCTGATTCGTTCAGTTAAAACACCGAATGTACTCGTAAAGGGAGTTGAAGTTCGGATCCGTCGGAAGAGCATGATAGGCTTGTGCTTTGATGAATTAGTATTCATCAATGTCTGTGTAATTGCTAGGCCTTGTCCATGTCTAGTGGTCTAGGAAGAGAGTAGTCAAGGTGAGGGAGATTAATTGAAAACACTTAGGTGGTTATGATTGCGGTCAAGTTAAATTATTAACTCGATGCCTAAATAACCACTAGCAAGTGAACTAGGTTCAATCGCAGTATAGCTAGATAGAGTCGAGGTCGATCCCACAGAGAATCAATTTGTGGATCCTGACTTAAATAGTCAACCTATTTATTTCGTTTGACAAAGACGGTCTACAACCAACATAGAATACGAGAAAAGAAAGACACACTCAAACATATAAACGAATAACACGTAAACAAATAACGTAATCAACTGCCCAATTATAACCGTAATTATTTGGATCTAGACAATTTATATAACAACAAGACTCTCCTACTATTAATCCGTTCATATCTATTTATATTGGCTACGGGAGTCATCCCCTAAAACTTGATGTAGCACCGGTAGGTCACTAAATCACTGTGGTATTGTTACGTGACTTCGCCTTTTGGTTCCTCCATCTCATATAACTCACACGCTTACGACTCTAAGGATGCCGATATTAACCGTACACCTCGTCCAGGCAACATTCCTATGGTTAGGCGTATTTCCTAAACGATCACTCAAACTCGTCCAACTAACAATTACCAAGTTATAGTCTCATGCTAGTTTACGATCTACGATAACAAGCAAGGTGCGCGCAATTCCAATATAAACCTACCTGAGATAACGCCGAACGTCCGAAGATCAATTCATGAGCCCACCTAAGAGTTCTATATCGGTATTTCCTTCTTACACGCTTTTTAATTAAATTAAGCGGTGACGTAGCCATAGCCATACCTACCGAGATAACAGATTCAATTAAGCTAACCTAATCATAAAGACGTGGATCGATTAACGGATGAAACAGGTTTGAAAGCTCTCGGTCGACCGAATAGGCGCTCTCGGTCGACCGAGTGACACCTCTCGGTCACCCGAGTACTTAACTCCCCAGATTACATCCCCGAATATATTTCTCAGCGTTTCTCATACGAATCGGATTATATAGTGAATCATCAGGACATCATATAAATTAATCTAAATGCACGTAAATTAAACACGCAGATTCATCCATAGATAATAGGTAGAGAACGTAGGGTATGAGATCCTCATAGACAAGACATCATCACTGCCCTAACGTCATATCCTAGATCTACATCATCTAGATATGAATAACTACTCAAACAATCAAAGCATAATTGGGAAATTGATTACTAAAAGAAAACAAGATGAAGAACTAGGGCTTACATGTTTGCACCTCAAACTCCTTCTCAAACCTAATGAGTCCTTATTTATTTGTATATATGAATTGATATTGGTGAATGCATAAAAATACAAAGGACTTGTGTTTATATAGAGCCTCAAATGACATAGAAAACCGACTTAAATGCCGACACTCATCAACCCTAACCGCCTCAAACAATGAAGCCGGACTTTTCTTTGGGCTACAAGCCCACTCGGTCGACCGAATGCATAGGCTCGGTCGACCGAGCCTTATGTGCTTCCTGGCTTCCTTCTTCTTCCGTCTTGGGCTTTCAACTTGTCTCAATCCAAGAAAGCTTCTCCGAAGTCCATCCTTGTGCTCCAAAACGAGTTACTACAAATATAGCATGAAATACAATCAGAATATCAAATAATATAATAAAACCTCCTAATACATAATAATGAATCGTAACTCTCGGCATATGCAAATTAAGCGTATTACGACTTATTATTGCTCTATTATAGCTCCTTTAAACTAGAATCGGGGTAAAGATCATAGAATAACGGGCACAAAATGACCGTTATCAACTACTTCCCCACTTAGTCTTTGATCGTCCCGATCAAAATATCAATAAGTCATTCCCATAAACCGCTTTCCCGTGGTCACGAGATACTAACACAAGAAACTCGAATCAACTCATACCCTCTATGCTCATCGGCTATCCATTATCCACTATTCATCATGAATCGATGTGTTGTGTGCATGTGCATTGAGTTTTAAATATTCGTAGCAAGATTAGAGCTTATGCAAACTTTGTAGTCTTAACCCACCAACTTCAGTATTCCCACTTCTTAAGCCTTTTAATTGTTGAAGCACTAGAATAATAAGCAAGAGCGTATCTATAAGGTTTTTGGACTTGGAGACCGAGTACTACTCAAAGCCTCTTAAAGAGTTGAATATTCTTTTCATATCTCCATATTTTTCAGACACTATCAATCTCAAGAAGGAAAACTTTTTAGAGCATCCCCCTATCTTAGATCAAACGTAGCATCGAATATTACCACAAGCGCGAGGCTACTTTGGTAACTTACTACAAGTCCAGTGTTTTAACATTATCAAACACAGGTACGTCTCAAGCCTATTACTCAGCTTTTGTGGCTAGGATTTTAGGAACACATCAGATGATAAATTTGACACTAGGTAAGCATAACCAATCATCTATGCAATGTACACATAATTTTTCATTTTTATAATAAGCGTAGTACAACTCGATTCATTTATCGAACAATTGAATAATAAACAACTACTCATAACGGATAATATGAATATCATTAAGTTTACTAATCAATAAATCGCAAGCATAAAGTGATCACGTACTCATGAAATATGGCTTATTTCTTATTAGATATAATTATCAGGAACTCACCAAGGTAAATGTGATTCTAAGTTTAACATTTTTAAATTTTTTTTTTAAGCATAATTGATATATGGGAGTATATGGAAGCTTATTTGAGCTAAGTGACTCGTACCCCCCACTTAAACCATGCATTGTCCCCAATGTATAAAAATCGAAAGAACAAACTCAGAAAAGGAACTTAGCTCTGGATAAGCGTGGAAGTTGAACAAGTCTTGGGAATTCGTCAAAGTGTAACAGCAGGCATTGGCCGCTAGCAGGCGGAAGAATAATCATTTGCAACATGCATCTTAAACAAAGCTCAAATTGCGTCATGATATTAGTCCAAGCAAGAATAATCGGAAAAAGGGACCGTAAAAGGAAAACAATTTCCTTAAACATTTTTAAGTCCATAAATTAATGATTACATTTCAATATATTTCATCAAGTCCAAAACATCACATGAGTTCGAATTTAGGAAGTAGTGAAACCTGCTCTATATAACACGACATACTAGTAGAATTTAGTCAAAATAAAAACTCGTTAATTAAAGGAAATGCAAACACGCAAATAAAAATACTTAATCCCAAAATCCTGGATTGAATGGTGCTAGTTGCAAATTGTTCGGGCCGGCTTCGTCAGCATCATCCTCGGGTTCCCCTTCTTGTTCTTGATCGTGACCGTGAACGATAGGCGGTGTGACAGAACTTAAAGATAGAATAGGCATTGGCCCCACATAGGAATCACCGCCTAACACTGGGCACTCGGCTCCCTCACAGAATGTAGTGATCAGTGAACCAAAAGGTAAGGTATGCCGAGGCTTGAGAGCATCGTCTGTCATTTCCTTGCGTATCAACGCCCCCACATTCACGGGCCATCCCATATATAACCAATAAAGCAGAGTGGCATGGGTATAGTAGACCGTAGATACATGCTTAGCCGGAAAGATATTAGAACGGATAAGCCGATGAAGGCATTTATCCTCCCATCTCCTGAAATCTGGTTCCGTAAATGTACGGGCAACCTCTCCTATGGTCCATTCTATCCCCAGATAGGCACCAACTTCCTCCAACCAAGCATCGGACCCGTCAAATGTCGCCATATACTCCGGCCCGTCCTCCGAGATATCCAACCCAAAATAAGCATTAATCGTACCCGGAGAAATTACAATTGGTCGTCCACGAATAATAACAATATTGGTGTTGGGGTGTACGTGTAAATAAGCATAAAATTCTCTTACCCAATTGACGTTGACTCGGCCGGGGGGTGCTACGACATCTTGCCACTGATAATGTTCCACCAATCCCAAAAGCTCATCCCCACAATTATCCAAATCCAAATTTCGAGCTCGATGTACAGGGGCATTAACGAAATGATTAATAAATGAAGAATATACCTCCCGGCTCGCGAATTGTGGTACCCCGTTGATTAATGGTATGTTGCCTTCAACAGCCACAAACTGAGCGGCTCTGTGTCTTCTTGGTGGCATCCTCGACGGAGAAAGTGGCACAGAGTGGGCGGCGGCAAATAGGCTACTCTCGGTCGACCGAGAGTAATTACTCTGTTGACCGAGTGATGAGTTCGCCTGAAATGGTGGGTTTCCGGCCTTGTATCGTCCCAGTGACTGATTTGGTCGATCAGAAAATCGTTTCGACAGGATTTTCAAAGTGAGTGAAAATGGTGAAACAGATGAAGATTTTCAAAATATTTCCATTTGATTTCTACAGGGGTTTGGGGAAAAGGTAGATGAAGAATTTGGATAAAGAAAATGGAGAAAAGGATGAAGAAAATGGAGGAGAGAATGAATGGGTTAAATAGAAAAATGGAATTTGAAAGGTGGAAGGTTATTGGTGGATAAAAATGGTTGGGGATTGATGGGGTGTAAAGGTGGAATTTGAAAATTTGAATTGAAAGAATAAAGAAATTGGGAAGAGGAAAATGTGAGTGGTTGGGAAGAGGGGAAGGTGAATGGGGATATGTAGAAATTAATGGTGTTGACCATTTAATCTTTTTGACACACCGTAAATTAACCACAACATATAACCATGTCAAAATTACTATTTCACTTTTGCAATTCCTACCGCAAAATTTTTTTCTAACCGACAAGTTGTCTCAAGCACAAAAGCAACCCCATTCTTATCATAAATAAATCAAACAATCTGGTCTAAGCATTTGTAAAATAACGCTTTTCTATTTCCTTAATCAACAATTTCTTACAAAGACTCGATTCATTACACTCCAGTTCACGTAAAAACGATTCGAATAAAAAAATTTATTTTGCACATCCTTAACTCAAGCAATCGTCGAACACGGCAAAATAGAAAAAAACTTCTTATCGTTTCACGCTACTTTTATTTTTTAAAATAAAATAACGAAAAAATGAAATAGTTCTACGCTTTAAGTCGGTAGCTCGACTTTCCATAAATCATCACTTTCTTAATTCGCTCTTGGCTTGCCAGGTTTTCACCGGTTAGCCTTTACCGAAAATGTCTTGTCAGTCCTTTTGCACGAGTGCCTTTCCGTGAGATGTGAGTCCAACGAAAAAGACAAATGAATCGCCCATCCAAGCAAGCTCCAACTTTCGTGATTGTTTGAAGTAGATGAGCTCTCTTTAGCTCGAACTCGACGAGTTCGTTTTTTGTTTGCTTCCTTCTATTCTTGGAGTGCTGAGAAAGCGGGCCTTCGTGATTATGATTTTCTAGAACAGGGGCAGGCTTGAAAGATTTCTCACGACTCAGAACTGTAAGGGTCTCATCTCTTTCTTCTGCCTTGTCATCGACACTTTTTCCTAGGCCCGGAGTAATATCTGGTTTCGAGTTATCAACTCCTATAACATTCACGCTCACCGGAGTAGGGAAATCAACTCCTTGTCCCATAGGTCTCGTAACCTCTAGCATCGAAAAATGTGATCTCACGCCCGGTCATACAATTAGGGCTCTAGAAGTATTGATAAAGGCTCTCCATAAAATGATCGGGCGTTGAGGTGCTCATCTATATCCATAACAACTATATCTATCTTAAACTCGAAATGTCCTATGCCAATGATCATATTATACATATTTCCGACATGATTGTTCTCGGTCCCATCCATGAATCTAACTTGCAACGGGGTATTCGTGGGAGTAAGGATTAGATTTCTATCACAAAGACTCTTCAGAAAATGTTTAGACTCGAGCGAGAATCTATCAAAGCCAACCACTAGGTATGTTCCTTCTAAGGTAACCTCTACCATAAATGCTCCTGGGTCATCTAGTTTCGGCATCAACCGAGCTTCATTCTCAATATGCGCTGCATCTCTAGGACAGATGACTATAGGGCGATTTGGGTCTATGCTAACCTCAGAATCAGATTCTATATCTGACATGTGATGCATGTAGTCATATCCTGAGTCTGAATCTGAAGAAATCTCTTCAGGATTTAACTTGGACATACCTCTGTACATGTAAGCATCTCTAGACTCTTTTGACTTCTTGGCTTCGTGAATTCTTGCCTTCATCTTTGCTATTCTCTCCTTGAGTTTAGGTGTCAACGGCTTTCTAGGTGTGGTTTTGGTTCTCAGCACCATGACTTCTTTTCCTTGAACCTCAGAAAACTGATGTGATGACATCCTGCTAAACAGTTCGCTTGAGTGAATCCCTCTGATTAACTGCATCATAAGAAAAACAACAAACGGTTTGATGTGATCCGTCCCGAGACATTTTATTTGTTTTGTTTATTTTAGTTTTCAGTGTTTTAATGAATAAAACGGCCTTAAACCCGTGTCAAAAGTTGCCCATATGTTAGTATATTGGGCCAGGTATTTATTTTTAGCAAATAAAAGCCATTTGGGCTTATTTGGGTCATGTTAGGTTTAGTGCAAAATAAAGTGGCGAAAATTACTATGTAATTTATCCCACATTGCTTAGGAGTTGGTTAGTCATTTATTTTGTAGCCTATATAAAGGCAATCCTTGTAATTTTATATGATAATCAATGATGAAATCTTTATAATAAAATTGAGAGTTTTCTCTTCTTCCTTGGTCTGTGATTGATCAAGAACATCGCTTGCGAGCGAGTGATCTCTTTGTCGTAGAGATTGCACCTCCTTTCGAGAGCTTATCAGCGTTCTTGAGCAAAGCGTTGAGTTGTTCTTGGCCCTCTTCCTAGACTACTTTGCCCGCTTAGGTTAGGGTTTTTCGCTCAGTATTGATCCTTTAAATGATCTCCTGGGATCGCATCACCGCATCGATTAGTAGCAGAGCTCGGCGACGGGTATCAAATATTCCCGTTTATTTTCCTTCTTTAATTTTCTTATTCAAAAAAAAAAATAAAAATTAGTTCCTTGTTTTTTGTTCATTAATTTCGTCCACCCTCTCCCAAGAACATCCAAAATCTTCAAATCTTCATCCATCCTACCCGGAAAACTTGAAGATTCTTCAAACCTTCATCCCAAGAACCCTAATTATTTTCCAGATCCCGTTTTTTTTGTATCAGTTCGTTCCCTAACCAAAACAACTCGAAAAATTCTGCAATTTTTACCACATATACAACACATCTCGTTCTACAATTTCTCTCTTTACACCCAATCCAGATACAACATAAATTTTGAAGTTTAATCATATTAATGAGTTGAGAACTTTCTCTTCTTGCCGTTTTAATCTGTGACTGATTAAAACAAAATCACTTGCGAGTGAGTAGTCTCTTTGTCGTAGAGATTACATCCTTCAAGAACGAATCAGCGTTTTGAGCACGCGTTGTCTATTCTTGGCCTTAGCCTAGGTCGAAGACTCTAGGTTTAGGTTTCATAGCTCACCATTGACCCCTTGAGTCGATTACTCCGAACAATCATCGAGAAAAACTGCACCGTCAGCTCCGATCGATCGTTTTAGGTTTTTGTGCTTTAGACGACTCCAAATTACCTGAAAATTGGTGATAGTATAGGAAATACTCTGATATACAACTTTTATCTTTTGAGTTTTTCCAAATTCTCTGTAGTTTTGTCGTAATTTGCACTGTAAGACACTGCTACCAATCTGAAAATCATTGACAGATTGCACCAATTTCCGAAAAGCGATTGTTTGAGCGACTTCCGTATCTCCAAAAAATCTGAAAGTTTGACATCCTTTAGAAAACTCTCAGTTCTACAACTTTTGTCTTTTGAGTTTTCCCAAATTTGTATTCGTTCGGTGCTTAAATACGTGGGTTTCACACCTGTGGTGTAAACATTTTCACACTGTGAAATTCATTGTCAAAACAATTGTGAAACTAAGGCATCCTGGAGGGTATGAATCATTGAAAGGAGAGATGTTTGTGATAAAGAAAGCCTTGAGTAGTGTGGTGAACGTGGAGAATGATTTGCACCGAGAAAATAGTTTTCATACGAGGGTTTTGGTTAGTGGGAAGGTTTGCTTAATGAAAATTGATGCGGGAAGCTGTGCCAATGTCATAAGTGCTGGTTTTGTCTCCGATTTAGCTATTCCTACGACACCTCATCCTCAACCATATACGTTGCAAGGACTCAGTGATGTTGGTCAAGTGCGAGTTACCAAACAGGCCTTAATATCTTTTAATCTTGGTAGGCTCGATGATGAAGTTTTATGTGATGTAGCCCCTATGCATGCTTGTCATATCATACTTGGGAGACCGTGGCAATATGATAGGAGGGTTACGTATGATGGGTATTTGAATAGCTACACCTTGCGCCATAAGAGGATGAGACTTACACTCCGTTTCCTTATCCCCCGAGGATGCCCACAGAGATCAACTCAAACTAGCGGCCGCACATGAGGAAGCTCGTTTGAAACGTGAATCCGAAAGGAAAAAGCCTTGGTTGAAGCAAACAACGAAGAGAGTGTTAACATTCAAGAGGAGGTAGTCCAAGAGTCTATGGTGGCAGATGCAATCACCGAGGAGAATGAGATTGTGGAAGAAGTAGTGGAGAGTCATGTTGACCATGCGGAACCTGAATTTGTGAATGTGCCTGAATTTGTGGATGAGAAATTAGAGAGTGTGCCCAAAGTAGTTAATGATGAGGCGGAAATTGTTGTGGACAAGATAGTGCGCATCGATGAGACAGTTGTTGAAGAACTCGTTGAGTGTTGTGATGAGCATACTTTGCGGTTCTTGATACACCATCCGAGGTTCCCCGGTTTATCTTTGAAGGTAGTTTGTGGTGAGAAACCGGTGCATTGTTTTATGGATCCTTTTGATGTGCGTGTTGACGACGCCCCTACACCATATTGTTCTGATTACATTGCTTCTACGCCGAGTGTTCTTGACATCAATCTCAAGCCGTTGGACTTTTCTTTTGTTGCACTGATGAAGAATGACTCGTTCGTTCCACGCACCATTGTTGTGATGTCATCTGTCCACTTCATATTTGATCCCGGTATATCTTTGCTTCTGCTTGCGGGTTGTTCGGGATTGGTTTCGGATGCTGACTTCTATGACATCCTATTGATTCGAGGACGAATCCTTTCCAACCGGAGGAATGATGTGATCCGTCCCGAGACATTTTATTTGTTTTGTTTATTTTAGTTTTCAGTGTTTTAATGAATAAAACGGCCTTAAACCCGTGTCAAAAGTTGCCCATATGTTAGTATATTGGGCCAGGTGTTTATTTTTAGCAAATAAAAGCCATTTGGGCTTATTTGGGTCAGGTTAGGTTTAGTGCAAAATAAAGTGGCGAAAATTACTATGTAATTTATCCCACATTGCTTAGGAGTTGGTTAGTCATTTATTTTGTAGCCTATATAAAGGCATTCCTTGTAATTTTATATGATAATCAATGATGAAATCTTTATAATGAAATTGAGAGTTTTCTCTTCTTCCTTGGTCTGTGATTGATCAAGAACATCGCTTGCGAGCGAATGATCTCTTTGTCGTAGAGATTGCACCTCCTTTCGAGAGCTTATCAGCGTTCTTGAGCAAAGCGTTGAGTTGTTCTTGGCCCTCTTCCTAGACTGCTGCCCAGTTAGGTTAGGGTTTTTCGGCTCGTATTGATTCTTTCGTCGATCTCCTGGGATCGTACCGCATCACGGTTATTGAACTCACAGGCAGTATGATTATTCATACTGCTGCTAGGCTTATAACCAACTAACAGAATCACAGGGGGAAAACAACTATCAGAAAATATAAAAAAATAATAATGAGTTCGGTCGACCGAGTGATAACGTTCGGTCGACCGAATATACAAATATATTTTTATTTTTATTTATTTATTTTCTTTTTCTTTTTTATTTTTTTATTTTTTTATTTTTTTTTATGTAAATATGAAAGAAAACAGAGAAACGAAATAATTAAGTTGATCATTGAAGCAGTTGGACCATTGATTCCCCGGCAACGGCGCCAAAAACTTGATTGCGGTCAAGTTAAATTATTAACTTGATGCCTAAATAACCACTAGCAAGTGAACTAGGTTCAATCGCAGTATAGCTAGATAGAATCGAGGCTTCGATCCCACGAGAGAATCAATTTGTGGATCCCGACTTAAATAGTCAACCTATTTATTTCGTTTGACAAAGGCGGTCTACGACCAACATAGAATACGAGAAAAGAAAGACACACTCAAACATATAAACGAATAACACGTAAACAAATAACGTAATCAACTGCCCAATTATAACCGTAATTATTTGGATCTAGACAATTTATATAACAACAAGACTCTCCTACTATTAATCCGTTCATATCTATTTATATTGGCTACGGGAGTCATCCCCTAAAACTTGATGTAGCACCGGTAGGTCACTAGATCACTGTGGTATTGTTACGTGACTTCGCCTTTTGGTGCCTCCATCTCATATAACTCACACGCTTACGACTCTAAGGATGCCGATATTAACCGTACACCTCGTCCAGGCAACATTCCTATGGTTAGGCGTACTTCCTAAACGATCACTCAAACTCTCGTCCAACTAACAATTACCAAGTTATAGTCTCATGCTAGTTTACGATCTACGTATAACAAGGTGCGCGCAATTCCCTAATATAAACCTACCTAGATAACGCTGAACGTCCGAAGATCAATTCAGAAGTCCATCCTTGTGCTCCAAAATGAGTTACTACAAATATAGCATGAAATACAGTCTGTAACATCAAATAATATAATAAAACCTCCTAATACATAATAATGAATCGTAACTCTCGGCATATGCAAATTAAGCGTATTACGACTTATTATTGCTCTATTATAGCTCCTTTAAACTAGAATCGGGGATAAAGATCATAGAATAACGGGCACAAAATGACCGTTATCAGGTTAGCTAATCATTATAATAAAATACGTACTTGACTAGTAAAAGATTAAACAACATGTCTCTCTTGGATAGGCACCAGTCTATATCGCGGTGTGTGTGCTACCTCTGAAGGTGGAAGAGCCCGTAGGTCAAAAGAACCACAAGTTCGGGGGACTCCACTGAGGTGTGCGTACTATCGGAGCCTACCTATTCTAGCCTCCGTGGATATTGGTGTGATCCACTAATATGTAGCAATCGATATCTCCTGGTGGATATACATCAGGCGTAGTGCCCTTGAGTGCGGTTGTAACATAGATAAGTTAAGTAGAAACGTTTAGTCAATTCATGTTGATGGACATGAAATGAACCCTAGATTGAGTCGGTCATATATAAACAACTAAACTTTTAATTATCTTTTCTTTATAAATTGTGATTGTTGTCATAGCTTCTCTTTCTTATTAAGTACGTTGTACTTACCTCAAATGCATGTTTCTATGTGTTTGGGGGTGAGAAGACGAACAGGTGGATCATAGTTACGAGGAGGAGTTCGATGATGACGTTTGACGACACTTCATTGAAGACTTTGCATTTACCATTATGTTATTCATTTATTAGACTGTTTATAGTACTGTTGGTTTAGACTTTTGGTCTTTCGAGACTTGTAAATCTCATTACATTTCTTTTGAGAATATCGATGCGTCTTTTAGATTTCAGATTTCCACTTGAATGTAATAAGTTACATTTCCATCTTTAGATTTGATTTCTATTCTTGGATGTTTGGAAATTTTATACCCGAGTCTTTCGCTTCCGTTTGCTTATTTTTGATACGACGTAATAGAGGCTTACGTATAAAGTGAATTTATTTTTATTTTATACGCGTGCGACGCGTTTTTCCGGATAAGGACTCGGTGTCCGGAACGGGCGTTATAGCTTGGTATCAGAGAGAAGCGTCTTTTAGGCTTCCTTTCTTTTAAGATAAGTTCTCTCTAGACCTTTTAGTAATGTTCTGGTTTTCCTTGATCATCAGGATGGTGTTCACGAGGACTGGAGCGGGTGTAGAGACTTCTAGAGTTCGACGGGAAAGTCCAACACCGGTCGTAGGGGGCGGTGTTGTGAGGCAGATTCCTCCACCTCGAAAGAGTTTGTCACCACCTCCTCACACTACGACACCCACACCAAGGTCTCAACAGGGTTTGTCACCGCGACCTCATCAAGAGCAACCTCCACAATGGCACGTGGGGAGTTCGGTTCAGTTTTCCTTGGTGAGCGATGTTCCAGCAGGATTTGTACCGTCACCAGTAAGCTACCCTCCGCACCAGCAAACCGTTTATCCTACACCAGTCAGCGTTTACCCTCCACCAGTGAGCCACCCTTCACCATTAGTGTTTCACCAACAGCAGCAGACCTTCTACCCACCTCCTCGTAGGTCATACCCCGACCTACCGTACCACTTTCACCAGCGGTTCGACCATCAAGATGGTTTTGGTTACCCACCCTTTGGTCTCCAACAACCTCACCCAACCCCACAACATCACCGCAATTACCATCAAGGATACTACCCTTTCAAGATGAACCTTAAGTGAATCCAGTTTACCCTCAGCAGCAGCAGATATCAAAGACAAGAAGTACCTTTTGGTTACCCTCCGGTTTACCCACCAGTTCCACCGGGTAGACCAGTTTTCGAGCAAGCACCACCAATTGACTGGTACACGAGGTTTAGAAGGAACAGGGTTCAAGACTTCCATGGGAATGTGGAACATTCCAAGGCCGAAGAATGGTTAAGAGGCTTCGAGAAGGCTTGCAGGAATATATATGTTCCTGAATCTGAGATGGCACAGTTAGCTGTTAGTTTCTTTTTGGGCACAGCAGAAGCTTGGATTGATGCTATACATAGTAGTAATGGCAAGGTAACAGATTGGGAAGGCTTTAAGGCCATGTTCTATAACGAGTATTTTCCAGAAACGGTGCAGGCGGACATGGCAAGTCAGTTTTTGAAACTTAAACAGGGTAATTATATGATAGTATCACAGTACACCAACAAGTTTAACGAGTTGGGAAGATTTTACCCTGAGTTGATGAAGGTCGAAGAGAGGAAGATGGCTCTTTATAAGGAAGGTTTAGCCTATCAGATACAGTCTGGTATGTTAGGTTTCACGGCTAAGAATATGGTTGAGTTGCTGAATAAAGCCTTGGAGGTTGAGACCTTCAGGAAGAAGGCCACAGTGGTTATTGGGAACAAGAGGAACTTTGGGACTAGTCAGGGTAATCATCGAGGAGCCCCACAACGTATACTAACTAAGAAGACAACGTACTCCTCGGCGCCTAAGGCCCCAAACAAAGTGCACCTCTGTGTTCCAAGTGCAATAGGAATCATTCAGGGGAGTGCTGAGCTAGTTCAGGCGGTTGCTACTTTTGCGGAGAACCGGGGCACTTTTCTAGAGAATGTCCCAATAAGGGGAATAAAGGGAGTACGAGCTGAGGAAACGGTAGGAGCGGCCCAAGCCGACCAGTTCGAGTTTTTGCAGCTGATGCTATGGATGCAAAACCAGATGATGATGTTATCTCAGGTACCTCATTGTTAATTTATTCTATTTAGACATTTTTATGGCACGTTTAGTCATGCTATAATTTTATTTAAATGAATGAATATGCCTCTTAGGTACGATAACGTTAGATAACCTAGTGGTCAGAGCCTTGTTTGATACGGGAGCGTTTAACACTTTTGTGACGACCAAGGTAGCTAAGAAGTTGAGTCTACCTTCGGAACCTTTGAGAAACACCCTGGAGATAACTACACCGTTAGGGAAGGTAACTAAGGTTACTAGGATGATACCTCATGTGGAAGTTCGAGTTGGACCTTATAGATGCAAGAGTGATTTCACTATTTTAGTCTTTGATGTGATTCTTGGAATAGATTGGCTATCCGAGAATTTTGTTCACCTAGATTGCCGAGAGAAGAAAGTGACCTTTAAAGTACCCAGGAAATCGGATAAGACTTATCAAGGGAATGTGTACAAGCCGAGTAAGAAGCGACATCCGAAAATTTCAGCGGTCAAGGCAATCAGAGCTTGTCAGAAGGGTTGTGAAGGCTACTTGTTGTATGCATTGGATGTGGAACAAGTGAAGCCAAAGCTAGAAGAAACTCCGGTGGTGAGAGAGTACCCTAAGGTATTTCCGGAAGAGTTACCAGGAAACATGCCGGATAGGGAAATCGAGTTTGAGATCAAGTTGATACCGGGAGCGGCACCAGTTGCCAAGGCACCCTATAGAATGGCACCGGGTGAAGTAAAGGAGTTGAAGGCTCAACTTAAGGATATGCTTGAGAGGAATATAATTCAGCCTAGTACTTCGCCTTGAGGAGCCCATGTCTTGTTCGTGAAGAAGAAAGATGGTAGCATGAGGATGTGTATCGACTACAGAGCGCTGAATAACCTTACCATCAAGAACAAGTACCCTTTGCCGAGGATTGATGATTTGTTTAATCAATTGCAAGGCAAGAAAGTGTCTCTAAGATTGATCTTAGGTCTGGTTATCATCAGTTGAAGATTAAAGTGGCAGATATACCGAAGACGGCTTTTAGCACGAGGTATGGACATTATGAGTTCTTGGTCATGCCTTTTGGACTCACTAATGCCTCATCTGCATTCATGGACTTGATGCAGCGAGTTTTCATGCCATACTTGGATAAGTTCGTGATAGTGTTCATAGACGACATTGTTAAGGGTGATTTTATACGTTTTATAAGGATATATTTTGTAACAATTCTCTCCATATTCGTATGTTTCTCATAGAAATCGAGCTTTATATTGAAATATTGAGCAAATGGGTTTTAAAAGTCTTTAAGTGTAAACTTGAGCTAATTTCGTGATTTTATTGGTAGTTATCTATGGTTTTACACTTTGCGTGTTCTTATGGTTTTGAAGGTACATTTACATGTCATGGAGAGGGATGAAAGGAGCTTAAAAGATGTTCAAGTGATGATTTGCATAGAAGGGAAGAGATAGAGATGAAGTTGGAATGAAGATCAAGATGAATTTGGAAGAAAAGAGCCTGAACGCACGTCTGTGTCCCGTCCCAGTGTTGGACGGCGTCCCACCTCCGTCTGTAAGAATGGATCAAGGCGTCCAGAGGCATCAGACGAGCGTCCTTCGACCGACTTAGCAGTAGCCGACTTTGTTATCTATAAATAGCAGCGGGATTTCAACCCTAAGAATACACAATTCGATCCCTCTTGACACACAAACATTAGAGAGGAGCCCTAGGCGCCCTAGCCCCCTTTTGGGAGGCTGGGGTGGCGGTTAGATTATGTTTTATTTTCGTTTCTTTTCTGTTCTTGTTCGTCAAGCTGTGAACTGGAGCATCCATGGTTACTTTTCAGCAGCGTTTTTGATTTCTCTCTTGGATATTTTGTGAGTTTAATTTAAAGTTTGTATCTTTCCTTTGTTTATTTGTTTATGCAATCGATATCGGAAGATGTATTGCTATTTGATGTTTACCGTATGATGGAAATCGGTGTAAACCTTAGATCACCATAGGAAAGATTAGACTTTTAACCTTGACATAACGGAAGTTGATAGGTTAGATCTCTAGGTTGTTAGATCTAATAAATCTTGCACCTTGTTTTGAGAGCGTTAATCTCTATAGATCGGAAGATGATGAGATTGATAGACGGATTACTTACGGAAGTAGGAATTCATACCTTTGGTTAGGTGAACCACAACTTTGATTGAATCATCATAAGATAATCTAGGGAAGAATTAAGGGTTGCGGGATGGTGGCTCATGTTTGTTCTATGTTGATTTGCTTCAGTCATTATCATGATAGTTAGTTTTATTGTTTTCTTAGTTGTAGTTTTATTTATTTATTTATTATCGCTTTTATCCTCCCTGGCTTTGGACTGAAAATCCTCTGTCCAGTTTATTTTATCGTTTTTAGTTTCGTTTTAGTAGTAACAACCTTAGGAAAATTAATGAACTAGATACCCCGATTCCCTGAGATTGACTCCGGTATTAATCGCTATACTACGATCCCTACACTTGGGGAATACCGGATTTATAAATTTTATTACTTGTTTGTTTCGTTAGATAAAATCCGTGACAACATCCTGGTATACTCTAAGGATGAGAAAGAACACGAGGAACACTTAAGGATAGTGTTAGAAACTTTGAAGAGAAATCAGTTGTTTGCTAAGTTTTCGAAGTGTGATTTTTTGGTTGAAGCAAGTCAGTTTCTTGGGTCATGTCGTTTCTGGCGATGTTATACAAGTTGACCCAGCAAAGATTGAGGCAGTTGAGAATTGGCCTAAACCTACCACAGTTTCAGAAGTAAGTAGCTTTCTTGGTTTGGCTGGCTATTATAGGAAGTTCGTGCAAGACTTTTCGAAGATAGCTACTCCACTCACTAAGCTTACACAGAAGAATGTGAAGTTTGAATGGACTAGCCAGTGTGATGCAGCTTTTCATACCTTGAAGGATAGGTTGACTTCGGCCCCAGTGTTGGCAGTTCCGGAGATTTTTGATAACTACGATGTCTACACGGATGCTTCTGGACAGGGTTTAGGTTGTGTGTTGATGCAAGGGGGGAAAGTGATTGCTTATGCATCTAGGCAGTTGAAGGTGCATGAGAAGAACTACCCGACGCATGACTTAGAGTTGGCAGCAGTAGTGTTTGCCCTAAAGACTTGGAGGCACTACTTGTATTGAGTCAAAGCGAGGATCTTCACCGACCACAAAAGTTTAAAGTATTTCTTCACTCAAGAGAATCTGAACATGAGACAGAGGAGATGGTTAGAGTTCGTGAAGGACTATGATTTGGATATTCAGTACCATCCAGGCAAAGCCAATGTAGTGGCAGATGCTTTAAGCAGAAAACCAGTGTTTGCGGTTTCAAGCGTCGAAGATGTGTCAGAAAGGTTTGATGGGCTGGAAATCAGCAGGTTTGATCAGATTGAGGATCGATAGTTTGTGGCGCCGTTGTTAGCAAGATCTGAGTTGATGGATGATATTCGGGAGAAGCAAGATAAAGACCCAACTTTGGTTGATTTGAAGCGAGTTGCTGGAGAGAAGCCTACAGTGGGTTATGTCTTGGACAAGAATGAAAACCTTTGGTACCAGGATCGTCTGTGTGTGCCTAATGTTGGCGACCTAAGACAAAGGGTCATGGAAGAGGCACATAGGATCGCCTTTTCAGTTCATCCAGGTGCTACTAAGATGTATCGGGACTTGAAAGAAAGGTTTTGGTGGGCCTCGATGAAGTTGGAAATAGCTAAGTTCGTGTCAGAATGTGACATTTGCCAGAAAGTGAAGGTAGAACATAGAAGACCAGGAGGAATGCTTAAGCCCTTGGATCTCTCTGAATGGAAGTGGGATAAGATTACGATGGATTTCATCACCGGTTTACCGAAGACTAAATGAGGGTATGATGTGATTTGGGTGATCGTGGATAGATTGACCAAATCTGCCCATTTCTTACCGTATAAGGTCGATATGCCTTTGAAGAAGATGACGACACTATACTTGGATAATATAGTGAAGTTACATGGAGTTCTATGTCATAGTCTCGGATCGAGATAGTCGATTAAATCGATCGGTTTTGGAAGAGTTTACAAGAAGCCTTTGGAACCAAGTTAGACTTGGGTACGGCCTTTCACCCTCAGACAGATGGACAGTTTGAGAGGACCATCCAAACACTAGGGGACATGCTAAGAGCTTGTGTCTTGGAAGTAGGTGGATCATGGGATGATTACCTACCAGTAGCGGAGTTTGCCTACAACAACAGTTATCATGCAAGTATAGGCATGCCATCGTTTGAAGCTTTGTATGGAAGAAGATGTAGAAACGCCATTGTTTTGGGATGAAGTCGGGAAAGATGATCACGGGGCGGGCTGGTTGAACAAGCTAAGAAAAGGGTTGATTGATTAAGAAGAATTTGAAAGCGACTCAAGACAGAGCGAGAAAAAGTTGGGCAGACGTTAGAAGAAGACCGCTTGAGTTTGAAGTCGGTGATAGGGTGTATCTACGAGCTTCACCGATGAAGGGAGTGAAACGCTTTGGACAAAAGGGAAAGCTAAGCCCAAGGTATGTTGGACCTTTTGAAATTTTGGAAAGGATTGGACCGTTATCTTACAAGCTTAAGTTACCGGAATCGATGTCAAGGGTCCATAGTGTGTTTCACATTTCGATGTTGAAGAAGTGTCTGACGAGGAATGATGTTGAAACTACAATTGATCCGGAAATTCTACAAGACAATCTTGCTTATGATGAGAGACCGATCAAGATTTTGGACCGGAAGGAAAAGATGATTAAGAGACAGATGATCCCATTGGTTTTGATTCAGTGGAGCAATCATTCACCCGAGGAGGCAACTTAGGAGGTTGAAGATGATATGATTAGTGAATTCCAAGAGTTTGTGGATCTACCAGGTACGTTCTAGTTTCGAGGACGAAACTCCTTTTAAGGGGGGAGGAATGTAATATTCTGATTTTCGGGAAAGGGCAGACGTGTCATTTTGCGAAAACGAAATATTATTATTTCTTTTCTTTATGGGAGTTAAGTATTTAATTGAGTATATATATATACATATATATTTTCGAGTTATATGTATATATAATTAAGGGAAAATATGATTATTTGGTAATTAAAGGACAATTAAGGAAAAAAGGGATTTATGGGAAATTGGTATTTAAGGAAATTTACACACAATAATCCCATAACCTAAACAAAAAAATCAGATATCAGTTTTTTCACCCCCTTCTCTGCGCAATATGGAGGAGGAAAGAGGCCAAGAGAGTTTTCACGATATCTGAAGCGTTTCTTAACCGTTTTCAGATCAGACGAGAGAATTGGAATCGTCGTGAGAAGGGCAACGCTTGGGGATCAGATTGTTGAGAAGTGTTGCAGACTTTCGTGGCTGTTTAATCTGGTTTTTTGGCTGCAAATAGGTAAGAAACTCTTCCTATGATCTCGATTATGATTCATAAAGTTTAGATCATGTATTATGATGCGTAGATGCAAGAAAGATGTGTTTTTCGTTACTCAAAGGATCATAGATGTTTAGATATGATCATCTATGTTTTACTGTGTTGAAATCGATGTTAATTAGGTTAGAAACGGATTTGAAATCGCGTTTAGAAGATTTAGCATTTTGGGAAAAACCCAGGCGGACGGGCGTTTGCGACCTAGTAACTCAAACGGGCGTTTGCACAAGGCAGACGGGTGTTTGAGGATAGATTTTTGATTCAGGATGTAGCTGTTTTAGGCGGACGGGCGTTTGGGGTTTAGTGGACGGGCGTTTGATTACGGACGGGCGTCCATGGGAGGTTGGACGGGCGTTTGGCCTGTTTTACTTGGTTTTTACTGTTTTAGCGTTTCAGATTGGTTTTTGGCCTCAAAATCGTGTTTTCACTATTTTAAATCCCTTATTCATGATTTGTTAACATTGTTTAACCTTAAACAAGCCTGAATTGAACTTCTGATTCGTTCAGTTAAAACACCGAATGTACTCTTAAAGGGAGTTGAAGTTCGGATCCGTCGGAAGAGCATGATAGGCTTGTGCTTTGATGAATTAGTATTCATCAATGTCTGTGTAATTGCTAGGCCTTGTCCATGTCTAGTGGTCTAGAAAGAGAGTAGTCAAGGTGAGGGAGATTAATTGAAAACACTTGGGTGGTTAGCTAATCATTATAATAAAATACGTACTTGACTAGTAAAAGATTAAACAACATGTCTCTCTTGGATAGGCACCAGTCTATATCGCAATGTGTGTGCTACCTCTGAAAGTGGAAGAGCCCGTAGGTCAAAAGAACCACAAGTTCGGGGGACTCCACTGAGGTGTGCGTACTATCGGAGCCTACCTATTCTAGCCTCCGTGGATATTGGTGTGATCCACTAATATGTTGCAATCGATATCTCCTGGTGGATATACATCAGGCGTAGTGCCCTTGAATGCGGTTGTAACATAGATAAGTTAAGTAGAAACGTTTAGTCAATTCATGTTGATGGACATGAAATGAACCCTAGATTGAGTCGGTCATACATAAACAACTAAACTTTTAATTATCTTTTCTTTATAAATTGTGATTGTTGTCATAGCTTCTCTTTCTTATTAAGTACGTTGTACTTACCTCAAATGCATGTTTTCTATGTGTTTGGGGGTGAGAAGACGAACAGGTGGATCATAGTTACGAGGAGGAGTTCGATGATGACGTTTGACGACGCTTCATTGAAGACTTTGCATTTACCATTATGTTATTCATTTATTAGACTGTTTTTAGTACTGTTGGTTTAGACTTTTGGTCTTTCGAGACTTGTAGTACTGTTACGTTTCTTTTGAGAATATCGTACGTTCTTTTAGATTTCGTATTTCCCTTGAATGTAATAAGTTACATTTCCATCTTTAGATTTGATTTCTATTCTTGGATGTTTGGAAATTTTATACCCGAGTCTTTCGCTTCCGTTTGCTTATTTTTGATACGACGTAGTAGAGGCTTACGTATAAAGTGAATTTATTTTTATTTTATACGTGCCGAACGTTTTTTTTTCGGATAAGGACTCGGTGTCCGGAAAGGGGGCGTTACAGTCGTATCAAGCAATGATGTCGGTCAAGTACTGAAATCACTAACTCTTTTAGTTTAAGCAATTCTTTTACTTTGAACATCAAGTAGTGTTTTTATTAGGGAATAATCTAACAAGATGCTAGAAAAAGGCAACATAGTCTAACATGAAACAAGAAAAAACCAACAAAAACAACAACAGAAGAACCACTCTCAATATAGCACTGCAACGGAAAGCGAAAAGTTAAAGCAAACTCTCGAGAAACCGGATGCCTCGCGAACTGAACAAGAAAAAGAAGTCTGTTAATTTGCTAACTCCTAGTTTAGGCAATTACGAAGCAAAGTGAAGAATACTAACCACTAACAACCCCGAAACATCTCCCGATTGCGTTTCAACTATTGGTAGGGCAGTCATACTTCCGACCTAGGATAATAAGCTCATGAGTTTGGTCCCCCATTCTGTTGTTGCTAGCAAATACCACTATTTTTGTATCGAAAGGCCCAATGAATTGGGATACTCCAAAAAAAAAAAAAAAAAAAAAAAAAAAAAAAAAAAACCTACAAATAATCTAAGATGAAAATAAGAAAGAAAATCACTGGTCAAGATAATGATTCGATTATGATGCACATGCTTTGATTACCTTGAAACGACATTGACCTACCAACTTATCGATTATGCTCCTATGATAATTAATGGTGTGAATCCCCGACATACCCGATTTCGTGTAAAATAGCCACCATTTGTCTCCTCCTCGGCTCAACCAGTGGAGTATGAACTATATATAGGGTGATTCTTGCATGGTTACTCCATTTGAGGATTTGTCCGTGTGGATGAATCTGCATACAGTTTGAATTTAGGTTAAAACTGCGTGGTCTAAATTCATCCACATATTTTACTCCACAAATGGAGTCACTAAGGAAGAATTTCCCCTATATATAAACTCCACTTGAAAAACTGAATCTATTTCTAATCACTTTTATTAGGTCGTCATATTGTTGGTAATAAGTGTCGTGTGGAGTGATTTACGGAACAGATCCGTAATTCAAGGATATAATTAAGGAAAATAAATTCAGAAAATAACAACTCGAAATAAAATCTAATTTAATTAATCAGATCTAGCAAATAAAAGCGATTATGGTGCAGATCTAATAAATTAACAGAACTATATGATAGATCTAATAAAACACAAATTTACTATGATATAGATCTAACAAAATATGCAATTAACGTCTGAATCGACTTAAAACGATTGAGAAAACTAAAATACAATGCATAAATAAAGACAAACCGATGCGAGTTATGAAACTCTTTCCTTAAGATGATTGCTCGGTATGGTGCCCACGGTAGTAGTAAATCGCCTCCCAAGATACAACGGCTTACGTCCCGGATTGAGAGGCACTTCAACAATCCAAGCTCCGCGAACTTACAACGTGCTCCGACTTCTCTTCGACTCAAAAAACTAACTATATGCTCGACCCTTTTAGTAGTGGAAGACACAAGAGAAAACTGAATACTTCAACCTTCATCATTGGGGTTCTTTATATAGTGGAGTGGAGGAGCCAATGATTGAATGTGATTGGCCAGAACACATCATCAGACTTTTCCCTTTGGAAAAGAAAATAGGGCCGAAAATTTAATTAAAAAAAATTGGCCAATTAATTTTGGCCGAATTAATTAATTAATTTCGGACCGACTTATTTTAATCAGAATTCATTTCCACATTATTTTGGAACCTTCCAACCGCCTTACGATTAACTAATTAATTTCTGGTTAACTTCAAATGAAATTTTACCCAAAAAATTAATAGTAACACCCGAGCTCGAGCTCGTGTAAATGTGTGGAAATATCTATCCTCCCTCCTGCACAAAAATGTCTTGCCCCTTCGAGCACATTTATAAGAGCATACACTAGTCCTTATATATGGAGCTCAAGTCTCCCATCTTTCCAATGTGGGATATTGAGTTGAGGTACTCCCTTCAACTTTTATCTCCAACACATTTTCAACCAACTTTAGGCATTAATTTCTCATTCACCCGATATCCGAATCGAGTAAATCCAAAGCCAAACATTATCTATTCCGTGAGTAGAATATTTAGCCGTAATAAGCTCCCGGTGAATCTCACCGGAGCGTATCAAAAATTCACGCTAAAGTTGACCATTTTAACCCCATTTCGTGGGATATATCCAACACATATTACCCTTTTCCTGAACAAAACCTCAGCGTTAATTATCTTGTTGAAAATGTGTATTAAATCATGCATTATGTGATCAATCTTACATAAGCATTAAGGATCAAGTAATTCGAAATAATTTCAGAAAGCCGTATAAATATTAACGAATCAATCCTAAATAATTGTAACATAGAAAATGTAATCTTCACATTATTTCAACTAGAAAAAACATTACAGTAGTATCTCAACACAAAATTAACATCTAATTAACATAATCCTAAACAAATACCTAAAGGGATGAGTGAAAAGTTGGTATAATATAATGTGAAGAAGCATACTAGCCACTAGATGGGCCATTGAGGTCTTTTCGTGTAGATGGGCCTAAAAAAATCTCCCATTGATTTTTCTTACCCATACCAAAAATTGTGATAACATTTTCATCATCAAACTTAGTTAACGTCCCGCCAACGAGGATTACCTAGCTCAATGATTAAGCTAATGCTTTGTGACCAAAAGGTCACGAGTTCGAATCTCACCGTGTGTATGTGTGAGTTTTAATCATTTCGTTTCGTTGAAAAAAAAAAACTTGAGATGAAGAAAGCATAACTAAATATAAAAGACTTGAGATGTGGCTGCTCGATGAGCAAGCCAAGCTATTGACAAGCGATGCTAGTTATAGAAGTCATAGAATGAGGTTGTGCTTTGTGGAGCTGCGAGCTAGCCTAGTCGAGTTACCGAGGAGCAAGACTAAAAGGACGAGCGATGCTAATTATAGAAGACATAGAATTAGGCCGTTCTTTGTGGAGCTAGCTAGCCTAGTAGAGTTGCTGAGACTAAAAGGACGAGCGATGCTAATTATAGAAGACAGAATGTGGCCGTGTTTTGTGGAGCTAGCTAGCCTAGTCGTGTTGCAGATGAGTGAGACTAAACATTAAAGACCTTATGTAACGACCCGACCCGGATTCTCCAAATTACCCGGATCCGAATCGTTCGGCCATGACCCGAACTGGAAAATTCGAATCACGCAGCCTTCTAGTGCTGGAAATCAGAAATTAAATCCATACAAAAATTTATTCCACAGAAATAATAATACCGCAAAGTCTTGAAAATATAAAAGTACGATTGTTAGAGTTCAATCCTAATTATTAAATCATTAATAATAAAAGTCTCGAAATGAAAAAGTTGGTTCATCTTCCAAAAAGGATAATCCTCCACATCTACTGGAACATCCACATCCACTTAACTAAGATAATAGGCAAGACAATCACCATCTTCCTCCCTGGAACTCTGATTTTCATCTGAAAAACAATTCAACTATAGGAGTGAGCACGAATACTCCATAAGCAGTGCAAATGTATCAAAAGGGAACTAAGGTAACCACTGGGTAGGCATTCCAAATTTCCAATCCCGGTTAGTTTAAAAAATAATATCTTACTGAGAATATAAACGAAAAACATACTAGGGAAATAACTGCTGAAATACTGCAAGAAAAATAGCCGTATTGAAAGATTATAATGCTGGACTAAAATACTGTAACCAGATACTTTAGTGAAAGTCTGTAAATAATGTTACGGTTATATTCTGTCTGTATTCCTCGAAGGAACTCTGAAATTGTCTGAGGTTGCAGACCGGATTTCCTGACCGGCTCCAGCATATAAAACTGTACTATTTATTATTAACCCAGGAGCAGGGCCTGATGCCGAGGATTCTCGAAAACTCACTGCATTGAATCTGAAATCTGATTTCTCCTTACTGACCCGGGGGTGAGGTGTCTGTTTGGAGAACCGTAACATTATTAATTTATCCTTAAAACTTACTGTATGTATGTATCTGTCTATAATGCCTTTTATTCCGAAAATTATGTTAACACAAAGACATTATGCTTTCTCTTAAAACCCTAAAACTTAGAAGAAAAAAAACATATGAAATATATATACATATATACAGCTGTAGATTACTAAACATTTTATATATATATATATCTATATATATATATATATATATATATATATATATATATATATATATTATGATAATTCCCTTGTATAGTTGACCAAAAGTTTACTTTCTAAAAACTACATTTCAGTTAAAAAGCTTTTTGAATAATAAAACTCTGTAAACTATCCATATTAAAGATAGGCATGCTAGGAAATACATACAAGTATAAAAAATTAAAAATAAGAATGAAAGTAGCTAGGTGCAGTCTAGTTTAGCCTTATATCACATGTATTAATCTAAACACCTTGAAAACCTTTTAAAACATAACTCAACATTACTTTGAACATTACCTCCGCAAACAATCTAAATGATAATGTGTACTTTAAAAACTTCTACTTTGTGCACGGACTGTGTGGCTAAACAGTCGTGATCAACAGACTTATCAAAAAATATACCCAGTGTGCTCCAAATAGTGAGAGTATCCTCCATACGATACATGAATTATTTTCTTTTAGTGTCATACCATTAATTTTACGAATTCTAAACAATATTTCTGCATAAACTGGATTTCTCAAAGGTATGCATAAGAAAAATACAATTGATACAAACACTTCTTACCTTGATAGTAGCTTGTAAATTAGTTATTAAGTCTTGACTTCTAGTGTAGAGATTCTCCTCCTTGACCTATAAGCACAGTTTTTTCTCTCTATGAATTCATAGCTTAACATAACCATTAATTCCTTTGAATTACAAGACTTGAAATAATAAGATATTTTTATATTTTTATTCACCACAGTCAAGTCTGAGTATTAGACTTAACCATAATTTTTTTTTTCAGGGTAAACTTATTCATCATAACATAGAAGTATATATTAAAGCTGCATACTTCTACGACGGATTTTGTCGTTTGTGGTTTTTTTTTTCCCTCCTGATTTAGTTAAACGACGTCGTTTATTTACAAATGATCACTACCGCCTTTTTGCACCAATAGTACACAGCTTAAATGGCCACTTAATTTCATACCATCAGAGGAGGTGTATATATGGGTTGTTCAGCATGCATTTCAAACGGTTCTCTGCCATTTTCATCATCTACTCACGTTTCCTTTGTCGGTGCTGCTGTGCTCATGTTTGTATAATCGGTGCTGCGTATCTTTTCTTGGAACAGGAAGAAGGTTCTGGTGATTCGATTGTTGTTCTTCCTATTTCCATTTCTCTAGCATTTGATTGTTGGGTTTGTTGGCCTCTCTGCGTTCTTCTTTGTTTTTTGGGTTGCGGATTGTTGTTGGGTTCATCATTGATTATTTGCTCTTAAATGGAAGGAAGAGGATGCAAGTCGAAGATGGAATGAAGATTTAGAAGTCTGGACGTGCGTTTGCTCCATCCGTCCAGTGGACTGGCGAAGATTGAACTGGCGTCCAGGAGAAGTAACTTGATTCAGAGTTTTGAGATAATTGCTGAACGAGCGTCTGGAATTACATAGGACGGGCGTCTGATCCAGCTCGGCCCGACTCGAAGATTTTTAAGCATCTGGACGGGCGTCCAGCATAGCGGACGGGCGTCCATTGGCCGACATAGCAGCAACCGACTTAAAAATCTATAAATAGTCGCGTTTTTCTGAACCCTAATACACACAATTCGATCCCTGGCCGCCCCAGGCCCCTTTGGGGCAGCTTTTGCTGCGTTTTTCTGCCCCCATAAACATAATTTCATCTACTTCTTTTATTTATAATTTCTGCAACTAGCAGAACGATGGATAGAGGCTAGGTGATTTGAACAAGCGTGTGAAGCCAATCATGCAACGTTTTGATTTCAACTCTTTGGATGGTTTTGTGAGTTTTTATTTAAAGTTGTTTCTTTATTATGTTTTGTATTGATTATGCAATTTATATCGATGGATTGTTGCATGTTGATGGTTAATGTGATGAGAATCGTTGTTAGACCTAGATCACCGTAGTAAAGATTAGATTTTTAACCTAAAAATAACGAGAGTTGCTAGGTTAAATTTCTAGGTTGCTAGATTGAGAAATCTTACACCTTTGTTATGGAAGCGTTAATCTTTAAGATCGAGAGATGAAAGATTAATAGGCGAATTATCTACGAGAGTAGGAATTCATATCTTTGATAGGTGAACCACATCTTTATTAAATCTTCACTAAACGATCTAGAGTAGAAATTGAGGGTTGCGGGATAGGTGGATCAATGCTTGTTCTTCGTTAAAATTAATTGAAATTACCTTTGTGCCTTGTCTTCGTTGCTATTTTAGAATTTTATTTTTCTTTTTAGTTATAGAATAGATTTATTTAGTTAGTTTAGGTCCGCAACTATATTTCCTGGCTTTGGATTGACAACCCTCTGTCCAGTTTATTGTTTCTTCGTTTTCGTTTTTAGTTATTTTTCGTGACAACCTTTGGAAAAATTAAGAACTAGACCAATCTCGATTCCCTGTGATTCGACTCCGGTTGTAATCGCTATACTACGATCCTTGCACTTGGGGTAAACCGGATTTATTTTATTACTTGTTTATTTTTCATTAGATAAAATCCGAGACAAGTTTTTGGCGCCGTTGCCGGGGAATCGGTTCGGTTGTCTAGTTTATTAATTTTTCTGATTTTCTGTTATAAGTTTGGATAAAAGGGATCGTTAGGGCACATGGTAGTATTTTGGCCATAATTTTCGGCTCCGGTGTCGGTTTGGCGCGTAGGACCCCAATTCGGAAAGCTCGTTCCGACGCCGACGACGTGGCAAACGCCGGAGGCCGTTTGACGCCGTTTTCGAGGTCAAAATCTGCTGTTTTCCCTTCCATTTTGGGCTCAGAAGAGACCAACACGTTTTTCTCCCTTTTATTGTTTTCTGTTTTTCTGTTTTAAATTTTTCGTAGGTAGGTTTCTGTTTAAGTTTTCCGTATCTTTTTCTGTTTCTTTATCTTATTATAAATTTAAAAAAAAAGAAGAAGAAGAAAAAAGTTGTTTTTTTTGTTGCTAGGGTTTCTGAGGTTTTGAATTTACTGACGTGGTAACTAGGGTGAGAGTCAAACGAGGGGTCAAGTTTCTCTTTATTGTGCATCACGCTAGGGCCAGACGAGCGTTTGTCCTTTCAAACGCGCCGTGCTCGCTGCGTGTGGTTCCAAACGTGCGTCCATAAGGAGTGGACGCCCGTCCGACCAAACGCACCAGTCCTGTATATGTTTTGAGAGCACCAGACGAGCGTCTGTCTTGTCCGAACGCCCGTCCAGTGCATCAGGCTTTAGTGAATAGAATTTGATTTTGATACATGCTTCCGTTATTTGACATGGATGTTTTAATGTGAGCCTCTGTGGCCTTTATATATGCGTAGATGTTCTGTTCTTTCACCTTTACGGTTATTTCTCCCTCTATTGCGGTCCATGTTGAGTGATTGTTTGTGTTTCGAGTCTGCTGATGTGGCATGGCTTCTTTATTTTCAATCCCCCATGTATCTATTGCATACTTTTGGTATGTGGACCACGTCCCATGCAGGTTTTTCGTTGTTTTCTGTTTCTATGACTTTGGGTACATGGGATGCGCTTATAAGAGGATGTCACGAAATTTATTCATGAAGTTCAGTAAGGCCCTACTACTGGTGACGCTGGAGCACCCAGCTAGACGTGATTCTACTATGATTTATGCTGTTCCTTTCATAGTCTATTTAGGGTGTTAGGGTTGTTTAGGGGTTGGCTTTTCTGATGTGATTCATATGTGCTTTAGTTGAATCTACTGTCGGTTTTCCGTTGCTATTAATTTATGATGGATCTTAAGGCACGTCTACACTTGTCTGTCGAGCCTCTGTGGCTTTATTTAGAAGACGTTTATATATTTGACCTTCCTTCTGTAGTTGGCATGTTTCATCGCTTAGTCCGAATTATAGATTAGGGCGACATCTATGGAAATTAGTTGGGCTAGCATTTTCTTTGTTTTCTTTTTGCCTTATTCGTATAGTTGCATATCACTTAGTTGCATTGTGTTATATTCTGTCCTTTTTTTTATAATTTATTTAGTGCACCTAGCCCTGCTACTTTATAGTGTCCTCTGTTTACACTTTCAGTTGGAGTTTAATATTTCTGTATGCACATGTTGGACCCTATACGGATGTCAAGCCTCTGTGGCTTTATAATTGACGCTTAGATGTTCTGTGTTTTAACTGTGTGGTAATTTTTCCATCTGAGCAATTATATCATGTGCTTCTATCTTGTCTATGATTATTTTTGCCATGTTATATCCCCCTATGTTCCCCGAGATATTGCCATGTTGTTCAAGTGTGCAGGGTATTTGCGATAGCAATTGTGAGTTTTAGATGGAGCCAGTTTTCCGGTGGATGGTCCACAGTCTACTGATTTCTTCAAGAATTGCCACCTTCGAATTACAATCAGCTAAGTACTTTATCTTTTCTTTAATTCTGCACAACCTGAGGACATGTTGTGGTTTAAGTGTGGGGGAGGGGAATAGTTACGTGTATCTATCATTTGCTTAATTTATTATTATTCTATGCTGAAATGAGCTAAATTTTTCAAAATATTTGTTTTGTCCCGAGTGAGCAAATGCATACTTTTGTTCAGTTTTTAATAGTCATGGATGCTGTATACCGTATGTTTAGCAAGTTAGTTGTTTCACCCGACATACATTTCACGAGCCATATTGAACGATGAGCTAAATTATAAAGCTATACCCATTTGGATTAGTAATTTTTGATTATCTTATAAGTATCGTGTGCTTAGTGCTAATGTACGTATCATGAGAATTATAATAGTTTGTGTTTAGAGCCGGAGTATGACATACTGTGAATATCTTAGGTTTGAATGTGATAAGCGAAACGTGACTATTGTTCTTTAAAAAGTATGTTTAAAAAACAAATATGATGAATTAATCGGGTGTGTCGGAAGCTGATCGATGATTGGAGTGAGGTAGGGCATATCTCGAATGTCCTATACCACCATGATGACCAAAAGTTCACGACAGTCAGAAGAAGCTGCCTTATGATTTGAGTAAGGTAGGGCATATCCCGAATGTCCTATTCTACTATGACGGGCAATAGCTCATTCTGATGTGCGTTTATATGTGAAAAATTAATTGAATCAACTTATATAAGGAATCTGGTATGAATGAGTAGAAGATTTAGTTATCGTCCACCTTATCCCCAGTATAAACTGACAGATATGTTGTAGGGATTGTCCTCTGAGTATGTCAGAAAGGTCGTAAATACCTTCTATCATCCTTTTCGGGATATGTTACGTTTTGTAGGGTGCATGTTATAAGTATCATTTATTTCTAGTTTAAATGGGGTATTGGCTAGTTGATTTGAATAAATTTCAAGTTTGGACTTAGTGGAAGTTTGCTATGGCTTTGCACACACACCGGGGTGAACCTCTAATTTATTGAATATGCGTTATATTTGCTGAAGTGTCTATCTTTTTTTTCCGAGCCTTTATCTTGTCTTGTTTTGCTCGGGACGAGCAAAAGATAAGTGTGGGGAGTTGTTGACGGTGATTTTTACGATATATATGATATTATTTCGTAGCAATTTCCTTCGTGTTTTATTACTTTTTATAGAAAAGTGAGGGTTTAAATGGAATATTGCAAGAATGCGTATTGAAACGGGTAAAGTGCAAACTCGAGCTTATTACGTGATTTTATTAGTGATTTTTCATCAATATATATGTTTCTACATTTTGCACATTTCTATTATCTTGTAGGTACCCGAGCATGGCAGGGAATGAGCTTAAACGATGTTTAAAATAAGGTTAAATGGAAGGAAGAGGATGCAAGTCGAAGATGGAATGAAGATTTAGAAATGCGGGCGTCGTCTCGCTCCATCCGTCGAGTGGATCAAGTCGGAAGATTGAATCGGCGTCCAGAGAGAAGTAACTTGATTCGAGTTTTGAGATAATTGCTTGACGAGCGCCTGGAATTACATAGGGCGGGCGTCGATCGGCTAGGCCCGACTCGAAGATTTTTAAGCATCTCGGGCGGGCGTCCAAAGATAGCGGACGGGCGTCCATTGGCCGACATAACGGCGACCGACTTAAAAATCTATAAATAGTCGCGTTTTTCGAACCCTAATACACACAATTCGATCCTGGCGCCCCAGGCCGCTTCAAGGCGACTTTTTGCTGCGTTTTTACGCCCCCCATAAACATAATTTCATCTACTTTTTTATTTATAATTTCTGCAACTAGTAGAACGATGGATAGAAGCTAGGCGATTTGAACAAGCGTGTGAAGCCAATCATGCAACGTTTTGATTTCAACTCTTTGGATGGTTTTGTGAGTTTTTATTTAAAGTTGTTTCTTTATTATGTTTTGTATTGATTATGCAATTTATATCGATGGATTGTTGCATGTTTATGGTTAATGTGATGAGAATCGTTGTTAGACCTAGATCACCGTAGTAAAGATTAGATTTTTAACCTAAAAATAACGAGAGTTGCTAGGTTAAATTTCTAGGTTGCTAGATTGAGAAATCTTACACCTTTGTTATGGAAGCGTTAATCTTTAAGATCGAGATGAAAGATTAATAGGCGAATTATCTACTTAGAGTAGGAATTCATACCTTTGATAGGTGAACCACATCTTTATTAAATCTTCACTAAACGATCTAGAGTAGAAATTGAGGGTTGCGGGATAGGTGGATCAATGCTTGTTCTTCGTTAAAATTAATTGAAATTATCTTTGTGTCTTGTCTTCGTTGCTATTTTAGAATTTTATTTTTCTTTTAGTTATAGAATAGATTTATTTAGTTAGTTTAGGTCCGCAACTATATTTCCGGCTTTGGATTGACAACCATCTCATCCAGGTTTATTGTTTCTTCGTTTTCGTTTTTAGTTATTTTTCGTGACAACCTTTGGAAAAATTAAGAACTAGACAAATCTCGATTCCCTGTGATTCGACTCCGGTTGTAACTACTATACTACGATCCCTGCACTTGGGGTAAACCGGATTTATTTTATTACTTGTTTATTTTGCTTAGATAAAATCCGAGACAGTAAACCAGATGGTTGTTTCAGATATTCGTTTTCCTTACATCTTTATTGAATAATTTATTAACCGAGTACATAGGTTTGGTTTGAGGTTCACTTTCTGTCCTTAATTGCTTGCTGTTTTGTTGTGGTTTATGGTTGGTTCTGTATGTAGTGTTTGGTGTGTAGGTTATGTTGGTGTTTCTTCTAAACTGCTTTTAGGTTCTCATTTGTTATTGGGCTTCATCTGTTGCCTTTGTGGTTTCATAGTATAAGGTAGTTGCTTTGTTTGTTAATTACCAATACCATTTTCTGTGTTCTGTCATTGATTGCTTGATGTTCTATTGTGTTTCATGGTTTATTGATTATCCACTTTCTGGTTACTAGGTTATTGTTGTATTGGTTATTAACCTGCTTTAGAATATGCTTGAAACTGCATTGTTTTATTATACTTCTGATTTGTGCTTATTCTGTTTGGTTTGATGCACAAAAGTTCTGTTGTTTGCGTGTTTGGTTGGATCAAAGTTGGTTTTCCTCTTGTTCTTCATTGGCTTACTTGTAAGGTAGTACTTGTTATTGTATATTTGGTTGTTTCGATGCCGTTGAGTTTTCTAGATTGTTCGATATATATGGTTTGTTGATTTTGCTGCTGCATGTTTATTGAATGATTTCTTAACCAAGTACATGGTTTTTGGTTGAAGGTGTCCTTCGTCGTTTTGCTTCTGGTTTTGTCATTGTGTTCCTTAGTAGATGCATTTCCCTTGTTTGTTCTTTTTCTGTTGTTATTGCCCTTCAGCTGTGCCATTGTGGTTTCATAGTATAAGATTGTTGCCTTCTTTGTTAATTACCAATACCGGGTTTTTTCTGTTCTCTCATTAATTGCTTGCTGTTCTGTTGTAGTATTTGCTTGTTGTTATTGCTTGCTGTTCTTTGTTGATTTTGCTGCTGCGTGTCTGTTGAATGATTCCTTAAGCAAGGACATGGCTTTTGGTTGAAGGTGTTCTTAGTTATTTTTCCTTGGGTTTTGGCATTGTGTTATTTGGTAGATGCATTTGCCTTCTTTCTTTGTTTTATGTCCTGGGTAATATCAGACTATTTAGGTATCTCCCTGTTTTATAAAGCTTTATATGTTGTCTTTCTGCTGTTTTGTTTAAAGTACAGCTGTTATTGTACTCAAGCTATGCGTTTGTGCTTTCATACTATAGGATACCTAATGGTTGTGTCCGCATTCATCTGTTGCTTTGTACTCCAGTAACAGTATTGTTTCTTCTGAAGTATTATGTTTTACCTATTGTATTTAATAGTATCTTCAGTGAGCTTGAAATGCGGTTTGCGTGTTCTAAGGAAATATAGCTGATGATGTGTCCTTGTAGATATGTATATGTGTTTCTTTATGTATAGGCTAAACATAATGGGCCTTCTTATGTCTTGGCATTGTGTCAGTCTTGTTCACTTCTGGTGTTCTGAAGCTAATCATCCTAATGTTTGGTACAGCTTCTTCTACTCTAGGTGATTGTGCTTGCTGACTTCTTCACTTTAGAGACAGGATAACCACTACTTAAGGTGAGTGTAGTTAGGGGTACTACTGCAAACCCCATAGTTAGGGGAACTATTGCAAATCCCCGTAGTTCTGGGATATACGGCAAATCCCTTTTTACCTATTCATAGTAGTCGTTGGTATACAAAAGCCCATTACATGTTCATGTTGTCCGTCATCGTTTCACGGACAACATTATTAAGTTAAATCTGTCATATTCAAGGATGTATTCCATTGTTAATCCATATCATGTTACATATTCTTTAACATGTATTCTGACTACTTACTTATAAGATGATAATGGACGCCTAGGTTAAGCTATAGAACTACAGCGAAACATAATTATTTAGCCGCCCCAATTTGATAGAGGAATATTACTCTTACTGGTAATATAGGCGATGGACGGTAAGAAACGGAATCTGCGAAACTTAAAGCGTCGCCAAGCTTATGCATCTATGAATCAAACTTCGAAACAATCGCTTCTTAGCCGGCGACGTGGCCAGTATGCCATCCGAAAGGGAAGCTCCAGTATAACTGAAATGGCCTCTTATGTAGGCAGTACCTCTATTGTGTCTACTTTGGCACCAAATCTGATCCCAGATGTTCATGTCTTAACCAATGTAGGAACAGTATCTTCCCGGGCATACTTAAATCCCGAATTCTATCCTTCCAATGAATTTAGGAATAAGCTACGTGTTGATTATATTGCCAATCGTAGCAGTTCCACTGATGGTGATAGAGTAGGCTCAGTCTTACCTGTAGTACCCCAATGTTCTTACTGCTGTGCGGTTCGTTTCTTTGATGAACCACCATACTTCTGCTGTTCAGAAGGTGAGGTGAAAGTTGTAACGCCAGCAATGCCAGATATTTTACGCAATCTGTTCAATGGAACTGATGCGGAATCTATTGCTTTCAAAAAATATGCACTACATACAACAACAACCTAGCATTCACTACCTTCTCAGCACGAAAAGACAAGGAACTACTTAAAAATAGTTTTGGTGTATACACTTTCAAAGTACAAGGGAAAATACACCATTTCCTTAATCCATTAGACTCAGGAGTTGAAGCACCAACTGGAATTCAACTTTATTTCTATGACCCGAACTACAAAGTTGCGAGGCGTTTGAAGGTGTCGATCGATTCTCGGCGAGATACTATGATCAAATTAACTCAAATCCTAGCTAACAATCCTATCTTTGTTTTCTTACGCCACTCAAAGATCTACAAGTGCTTGATAAGTATCGAGGTTTACATTATTAATGATCCCAAGCTTGATCAGAGGTTGTATAATGAACCAACTTGCAGCGATGTTTCTGCAATAATATGTCTCCAAGATGAAACCATTTTCAATCCAAAATGCCATATCCAAATATATTCACAAAACATTGTACCATACAAAATTTGTCATAACTACGGATGCTATGATCCATTGCAATATCCATTAATATTCCCTGCATGATAGATTGGTTGGCATTATGGCATCGAGAAGCTGCCCCCCAATATGTCTAAGTAGAGACGTCATTGTCGTATGTCTCTTCCATTGTTAGACCCAAGCATTTCATCTGCAGAGCAGCTGATTCACCAAGAGGAACAAGGCATGATATATTTGGGTTATCTTTACCTCTACTAAAAATGCAGTTTGTTTGTCTTAGCCAACCAATTCTACTCATTCACTTGCAGCTGTGCAAGGTGCTGTCCGTAAGCGAAATATTGTCTCATGCAGACAATATTATTGCTACAAGATGCAGATACGTGCGGATGACCAATCCATGCTGTTGCATACGGGCAGGCTGTTTCAACAATACATTGTGGACATGTTTGTGAAGCTTGAAACCTCTCGATTAGAATACTTTTACAAGCAACAGAAAGAAGTCAGGACAGAGTGTTTACAAGGATTGATTGATAGTATTGCGGCTGGGAACACAAACACTTCCAATGTAGGCAAAAAATTCATTTTGCCACCGTCGTTTGTTGGTGGTCCCAGAGATATGAAAAAAAGATACATGGATGCAATGGATTTGGTACAGCGGTTTGGAAAACCTGACTTCTTTCTAACAATGACATGTAATCCATCTTGGTCAGAAATATCTCAATATTTACTCCCGAATGAATTACCCCAAAACCGTCATGATTTGCTCTCCCGAGTTTTTAAGTCGAAACTACAATTACTGAAAAAGGATCTTCTTCAAGACAAGGTATTTGGAAAACCAGATGCATGTGTGTACTCTATTGAATTCCAGAAGCGTGGTTTGCCTCATGCTCACTTGCTGCTTATAATGGCAAGGGATAGCAAGATTTTGAACTCTGATGCATATGATCGCTTCATAAGTGCTGAATTACCTGATCCAGTTATAAATCAAGATCTACATAAACTGGTTTTGAAGCACATGATCCATGGTCCTTGTGGATCTTTAAATCCTAAAAGCCCTTGCATGCAAAACAAAAAATGCAAGAATAAATATCCCAGAAACTTCCAAGAATGCACTGTTCATGGTGCGGATAGTTACCCACAATACAAACGGCGCAACAATGGCTTGTCTGCTATTGTGCGACATTGTGTGGTTGACAACCGCTTTGTAGTTCCGTATAATCCCTACTTGCTAGCAAAATATGATTGCCATATTAATGTAGAAATTTGCTCCACAATCAAATTGGTTAAGTACATATACAAATATATTTACAAAGGTCCAGATAAAATTGCCTTCCAAATGTCACTACTTGATTCCGAAGATGAGATTCAACAATACCAACGTGGTCGATGGGTTGCACCCCCAGAGGCTGCTTGGCGTATTTTCTCTTTTGATCTATTTGAAATGCATCCAGCTGTAATTGCATTGCAATTGCATTTGCCTAATAACCACTACATATCTTTCCCAGTTGACAAAGACTTGAGTACCATAGTATCTAATACCTTCTTGTCACAAACAATGCTTACACAATTTTTCAACATGAACAAGACGAACCAAACTGCAATGTCTTTAAAGCTTTTATACCATGAATTTCCCAAGTTTTTTGTTTGCGATTCTGGGAAACGCTTGTGGACTGAACGAAAGAAAGGTAGGGTAGTAGGACGAATTGTGTCGGCTGGGCCAATAGAAGGCGAGCGATATTATCTACGGTTACTGTTGAATCATGTGAAAGGACCTACATCATATGCTGATCTACTAACATTCAACAATTACCTCCATCCTACTTTTAGGGAATCTGCTCTGGCTCGGAATTTGCTCTCAACTGATTCTGAGCTTGAAAAGTGCTTAGAAGAAGCTGTCGTGTACCAAATGCCTAGACAGTTACGACATCTTTTTGCATCCATTCTTGCTTTTTGCTCCCCATCAAATCCTCGATCTTTGTGGGACAAATACAAGCACGTGTTATCTGAAGATTACAACAGAAGTATTGGAGACAATCAGATGCTTCTTTTAGAAGGAAGGCAAAGATCTTTACAAGATATACATATGTTCCTAAAAGATATGGGTCGGAACTTGATTGATTTCCAACTTCGTCCAGAGGCAGTCTTTATGTTAGGGCAAAAAGGCCCTGCAAAAGAAGTATCATGTGAAAGGAATATACAAGTTTCTCCCACTGATATTCTAAGTATTGACCAACTGAATGATGAGCAACGCTCTGCATACAGCCTAATAATGAACAAGGTTTCAGCTGGAGAACCATCCTCATATTTCATTGATGGCCCTGGTGGGACAGGAAAGACATACCTATACAAAGCAATTATGGCTAGACTACGGTCAGAGGGATACGTGGTACTTGCCACAGCTACTTCCGGGGTAGCTGCATGTATGCTACCTGGGGGAAGAACTGCACATTCACGGTTCAATCTACCTCTACATCATGATGAGCAAAAAGTTGCCAATGTAAGTAAGCAGTCAGCAACAGCACAGCTAATTAAGGAGGCCAAGGTTATAATCTGGGATGAGGCTCTCATGGCACATCGGGAAGCAATTGAGGCATTTGCAGAAATGCTTAGAGATATAACCGAGGTAAACCTACCCTTTGGAGATAAAACCGTAATATTTGGTGGAGATTTTAGACAGGTCTTACCTATAGTTACTAGGGGAAGTAGGGAACAACAAATAGATGCAAGTATTTTCCATTCACCCATGTGGCCTTACCTAACAAAGATCCAACTAACACAGAATATGAGATCCCTAAATGATCCCTGCTTTGCTGCATACCTTTTACGAATTGGTAATGGTACAGAACCTAAGGATGAGGATAGTAACATTGTTGTCCCTGACAGGATAACTATACCATTCACCACTGAGGATAAATCCTTACAGCAGTTAATTGATTTTGTTTATCCAGATACACCAGAATTTGGTGCTGATGATGACACCATAATGAACAGAGTATTATTATCCCCTACAAATAGCTGTGTTAATGACTTAAACCATGCCATCCTAAATAGAGCTAACGGTGACATGAAAACATACAAAAGCATCGATGTTACTTTGGACCCTCAACACCAAGGAGACTATGAGGATTTTTTACACTCATCAAATCCAAGTGGTCTACCACCTCATGAACTAATGCTTAAAATAAACTCACCAATTGTACTATTAAGGAATCTAAACCCCACTGAAGGATTATGCAATGGCACTCGAATGCTTTGCAAACAACTTAACACACATACAATAGTTCTTTGAGATTGAAATTTGGACCGCACAAAGGCCATACTACTATCTTGCACAAAATTCCACTACAACCTACAAATACAGACAAATTTGGTATTAGTTTCAAGCGCTACCGGTTTCCAATAAGGCTCTGCTATGCTATGACCATTAACAAGGCTCAAGGCCAGACATTAAACAGAGTTGGAATCTACCTACGTGAACCTACATTTTCCCATGGCCAATTATACGTTGCTTTTTCGAGAGTAAGAACATTTGATGCATTAAAAGTGCTTATCGCACCCCCAACTTTAGCAGATGAAATACGACCAAAGAAAACACAGAACATTGTTTTCCATGAAATAATCCAAACGGCACAAAACTACCTACAGCTATAATTGTTATCCAACAATGAATATACAAATTTATAGGCTCTACTCTGTACACAATACAAAAATATAAATAAAGATAAATATGTAGTTTAATGTTGGTCACATCATAATCCACAATACTTACTGTGTACATATTTAAAAAAATATAAATAAACATAAAGATGTTATTTTGGATTCTTAATATTGGTAACATCATCATTCAGAATGGCCATAAGAGCACAATTTTTAACGATTTCCGAGGTTACACCAGCTACTGCTGAATGGAGAGTAAAAGTCCTGGACAAAACCAATATCTACACAGCCAAGGATGGACGTCGTACGCAGAAAGTACTTATGGCAGACACTTAGGTGCATTTAAAATTATTTCACCTTTTACCAACAATACCTCTATCAATATATTAAGCTGTCTCATTGTTTGTACTTATTTCAAACAGAGCAACCGTGTTGAGGGCATTACGTGGGACCGACAATAGACTTGCTAGCGAGAAGTTTGCTTCCTTTTTCAAAGATATATCATTGGAGGGCCAAGGTCCAAATAATTAAAGAAGCATATCAACACTTGTCTCCTGGGATGACACTGGAATGGGTATTCACGGCATTAACCTATATACGACCAATGACAGACCCAGAACAAAGGCTTGTGTATCCAGCAATACAGACGACTTCCTTCGACAACATTCCGTCTCTCATTGGAACCAGAAACCCACTAGGTATACAGAGATCCTCAACAAATTAGTTTGGAATTTCTGTTGTATACATTGGTTGTGCATAAATTTATTCATTTATAACTATTTGCGTTTTTATTCAACGGACATAATAGCCACAGTCATTGAGATTAGGCCCCCCAGAGAAATTGTTGCACGAGGAAACCTCACATCACTGCAAGAGTTTATTGTCATCGATCAAAGGTAACTTCATTATTAAGAAAATATTAGTTTTACCTATGGTACAAAAACACTCCTCTCCTCGTGCATTACCAGACTTTTACCAGCAATTTAATTAATACATATTCACTGCTTGACGTGAATAATTAACTTTGGCCCTTTACTGGTTTTCACAATTTCTTCAAATGTAATAATGTCAGGTTGTCTATGCATTTCGTTTGAAAAATAAATAAACAGTACATTTTATTAAAAATAACAAGCCTTACAACACAAACTTTCTAGGTTATTAGCCTCTAAGAAAAGCACACATATAGTCCTTTAACCTGAGTTATAGGACCGAAATTTAAATAGGACTGAAATTTAAATAGTTTAAATAACATCTCCATTGAGCAGCTGTCTGTCATCTCTTTCCTCTGGTTCTTCAAAACTATTGTTAATATGGTTCTCTTGTACCTAGCTTCCAACAGCGCACATTCTCCTTGCAAACCAAAAAAACTTCAGTAAACATCTCCGTTAGGCAGCTCAGTATTATCTTCTTCTCCTGCCTCTTCAGTACTGTTATTAGCAAGACTTTCTGCTCGGATAGCCTCTAACACAGCACACTTTCCTCGACACAACTGTTCAAATCTCATCTGCTCTTTTGTTTTTGCCTTTTGCTGCTTCAGTTCTTCCTGAGCCTGGTACATCCTCTTCCCCATATTTTCTTCATTCTTCTTGCTGTTGTACAGCTGCTGCCCTTTCCTATCACGTTCCACTGCCAAACTCTTTACAACCATGTCAGGATAAGTACCCACCTTCGCTATGTCTCCTTCAGTGATCTGTTGCCCATCTATTTTTATTGGAATTGGTGGTGCGTAGGCATCATAGATTCCTTCTTCGGTTTCGTAAACTATAACTGGGAAATTCCTTTCAAAAGCCATATTATGCTTCCTCTTGATCTTGAAATGCCTAAACTTTTGCAGTTAGAATTATGGCTGTTTGGTTGTTCAGTGATTTACTAGGGCCTGAGTAACAACATTTATAAACTAGGCTAATACACCAAAAGATTGAGCAGTACATTCAACTTGGGGTGGCAATGTTTGTCTTTTAATGGAGGGGTGGCATTGTTTGTCTTTTAATGGACAATTTAATAACAACATTTACGTTACTGAAGCCATGTTTGACTGATCTGCCATGCCTTGAAGAACCAGCCCTGCAGCTTTTAAAATTAGCCATATAGCTTGCATACATTCAACACAATATTAAATGAAAAGGCACACATTTCAAACATATCCAACCCTACTAAAAAGCCAAAAACACTTACACTCATATTAGCTACATCAGTTATACCATAAAAACCCCAAAATCCCTTCAAAAAATTAAGTCAGAAAAACTTTTTAATTCATATGAACTGCCAAGACGTAATTTGTATTCCTGCATTCATACTTGTACTATCTAATATAGTTTCAATACTCAATCTAACATTATTCTTATTCTTAAACAGCTTCAAAGCCTACCCACTAACAATGTGGGCAGAATTTGTTTCAAATCAAGAAACACAGATACATGAGAAAAGGCAATCAATGCCTGTCATTGTATGCAGGCGGCTCATAGCGACAGAATACTCAGGTAAAGACAATGCAAAAAAATACTGAAAACACACAGATAAACTCAAAATGGCAACATAAATGCTCAAAAAATGGTTTTCATACAGGTGGATCACTCTCTACAGTTCCTTTCTCCTACATCACAGTGGATCCTGATATGCCAGAAGCAAGGCAGATGCAAAATTGGTGAACAGAAAATAAGGACTTACTCCATAATATACTTCTATAGATAGCAAAATAAAACAAATGCCTAATCAATTATGGTGCAGGATCAAAGAAAACAGAGACAAAATCAAAAGCCTGGCCAAGAGAGAAGGCAATAAAAGGGCAGACATGACATTTCGATCAAACAAACCAAGCGGTACAAAAGACATCAATATTGCACAAGACAACAACAAGGTAATAAATAATACAATAACTTAATAGTTACTATAAATAATCAGATTCAAATTCAAGTTACAAACAATAATCAAATTCAATTACAGGACATACACATAACAGGCACTATGTCCATCCAAGATACATCACAAGACATTCACTACTCCACGTGCCCAAAATGCTAGCAACCAACCAAGGCACAGGGAAATGAAGAATTTCACTGTAACACCTGTAACGAAGATGAGATCGCAGTACCAAGGTAATATCTTACGCCTATACATACCTCATCCATACTCAATACAAAAGATACCAACAAAATATATTCATTCAAATGAAAGCAGATGCAAAATAGTGGTAGAGTTGGAAGATGATACAAGAACAATTTCAGCAACATTGTTCGACAGATGTACTGAAAATCTACTGGAATGTACTGCAGTGGAGATACATAACATGGATTCAAAGGTACACAAACATTACCACCAGTCTATAGCATATAGTAACATACTATGCAACTAACTACGATACATTTCACAGGCAATAAAAGAATCGATCAATGTAGCTAATCGAAATCTGTGCAAAAAAGATCAAAGCGTAAATCGAGCATCGGGGAAAAAAGTATCATGACCAAAAACAAGGTATAATGTACAAGACTGGATTGAAACCGAGATGGGAGGACAGTCCTATTGGATGAAAATAAGAGCACTAAATGAGATGGAAGATACCCCCAGGTAACTACCAACTAACACAATTTAAATCAACTTATGTATCACCCCGGTCCTACAACAATACACTAACATAATACACACATGGAATATTTACGAGAAAAACAAGAGCGAGAAGAGGCCAAGGAAATCACAACTACAACAAGCATAGAAACAACTTCCACTACAAACTTGGACAGTCCCACCAAGACAGAAAATGCAATACTTAAGAAGGTCAAACTTGAACATCCCGATCAGAAGTAACAATGCACAACGTTGAAAGTAATCCACATCATGAGCAATTTTTGCAAGACTTATCCATGTCCTACCAAAAAAAAAAGGGACAACCTAACTATTTTGGCTCACCATGAAGCAGCCTAAACAATCCAAATTGTACCAGTAAATGTTTTGTAAAAAACATAAGAATGTACTTTGTTTTTCATTAGATGCTAATATGTAAATCTATAATCACCAATGGTACCTTCTATAATATTATTATACATACTATGGTAATCTACAACCAATTAACCAATCAAACACCGCATAAAAATACTTACTTTCAACGAAAAATGTACCGAATGACAACCGTCAACCGTAAAACCAGGGCATACTGTGCATCGCACGGTACCGCCTCTAGTAATTTTTAATTTATGAGTAATGAAATAAAATAAAGTTTAATAATTTACTTATTCCCTACCTCAAAAAAATAAAAGGGAATGAGGAGAATGACAAAAATATTTCATCAATTGAGTAGAAGGACGTTTTTGAAACTTTTGCATAAAGCGACAAAACTATTTATTCATTGTCGAAATTCACTTGTGTTCGAATTCATTATTTAAATTAACTCCCAAATTCATCATTAAAATTCACTAATTTTCAAAATTCACGTGTCGAAATTCACTAATTTTGAATTATTTGTCGAAATTCACTATCGAAATTCACCGATTTCGAATTCACTGAGAGATTCACCGATTTTCGGATTATTGTCATTCATACCATTATAAAAATTATCAATTGTCATTTCCCTATAAAAAATATGTAGTTGTCATTTATTCTTAAAAATATTCCAGGATTGTTATCTTTATCTCTAATTTTCCAATAATAAAAATTTAAAGAAGTAAAAATATAACAATTTTTAGGCTGGTAGAATCTGAATCCTACATGATTCTACAGCTCACCGTTGATACCAACGAAAGTCAAATTTGACAGTCAAATTTTACACATAATCAAACCTTTTTAACAGAATCACTCCAATAAAGCGCTTTAAGCGAATCATCACTGCAAGGCACCTTTTAAATAAATTTCCTAGAATAGAAACAAATCTATAGCCTCCCGTTTTGTGCTCACACACAAAGACTACAATTTGCGTCGTGGGATCTGCTTATCTTTCCGTCTAGGTACGTTCACACTCTTTGAATCCTTTTTTGGGTTTTTGGAAAAATTCATGAATTTAAACGGTTGTGCTCGTATTGTCCTTAAATTGCGTTTTAATTCTTGGGTTTTGTGTGATTTTTGGCTGGGCTGAATTTTGTGAGTCAATTGATAGTAAAGCTGAATAATTTGTGAGAAATCGCTGATCCTTTTGATTAGAATTGTTATTTGTGTCATATTTTGACTTTTGTTTTCTTTTGAGGAATTTGGATGCATATTGATTGAGGAATTTTGCCTTTTATAAGTATTGTGATTACCTGGTAAAAAGCTTTTAAGCAATTTTGAAAGAATAAAAAATTGTTCTTGGATCGTTTTACCTTATTTTCACTCAAAATCAGATGGGAATTTCGAATAATTTGAGCAAAATATGAAAAAGGGCAGGCTTTAAATTTTGGTTGATTATCAAAATTGCTTGCAGGTAAGAGTGAAAGAAGGGCGTGAATCCAAAATGGCAGCCACAATGAAGCATATGGCCTTGTTGATAGCCACACTTGGAGTCATTTCCTTCATATTTGGAGTTATTGCTGAAAACAAGAAGGTTTAATCACTTGTTTACTACAATTTCTTCACGAAATTGGTTTTGTTGAATCGTTATACGGTTTTGTTGAATCGTAATTGATAGGAGACGCATGGCTTATTTTAGTATTGGCTTCTTTTAGTAGTTAATACGTGAGGCGGAGCCAGGAATTTAAGCTGAGGTGGGCTAGTGGACTGCTTTCTTCTTGAAATTCGGCTTTGTTGAATCGTTATACTGTTTTTATTGGCTTCCCAGACTAATGTATGGCTTCTTTTAAGTAATTAATAGTAGACATATGGCTTCTTTTGTAGTTAATAGGCAAGAACGGAGCCAGGAATTGAAGATGAGCGTGTGGGTTAGAATAGGATGACTTGATAAGTTAGGTGGGATTATATAGGTTTTGGGTTCAAAAAATTTCGGGTAGGCTTAGCTCCGTCTTTGTTGATATGAGACCCTATCGATGCATTTGTTGTTAGATGCATGAAACCCGATATCTATACATCCACTCTTACTAACCGATTATCTTTGGAATTAGTTTGAAATTTGTTGTTTTATGCCCTTTAGATCCTTCACTATCGATGCATTTGTTGCTTTAGTTCTAAAGTCTTTTTTTGTTGTTTGTGGAAATCATTTTCAGCCTCCGTCTGGAACTCCGGTGACCATGAAAGACGTCGTTGTATGCAAATATCCACGCGATCCAACTGTTGCCCTAGGATATTTGTCTGTTGTGTTTCTCATAGCCACATCATTGTCCGGATATTTCTCATTGTTTTACGCGTACAAAGGGAAATCCGTTCCACATGGCGCTCTGTTTCAAAGCACTGGTTTGCTAGTGTTCTTCAACATTGCTCTGTATGAATATACTTCTTTTTAATTATTTTCCGTAAACAGGGTTAATGTAACGCCCCAAAACTCGAGCCTAATTCTATTTCGTTTGACCTTATTGAAGGGGTTTGACCGGATTGGCCGCGACGTTCCTATTATGGCCTACAATTACAGAACAACTTCATTTGACACGAAACGTTCATCATAATCTGCAAACTGAATGTCCAACCGCTAAGACAGGTTTACTCGGTGGAGGGGCGTTTTGTCTCTAAATACTGCGCTTATGTGGTTAGTGTCCTTAATGTTAGCGGACAACGCGGCGTGAGGACTACTTCCGACGAGAAGAGAGGGTAGAGGAGAACGCGATGTTCAGATCTCAGGTGATTACGACAACGGCGATGATAAAGCAATCAAGGGCAGCGCTTGAATATTGTTACTTGGAGAAGAAGTAAATATGGAATTTTAATCCTGTGTATTTATGAATTCGGGTTTCGGTCGGGTTTTATTCACAAAACTACATTGATGTTTCATACATGTCTTTCTTTCTGTGTAAAGATTATAGAAGTTTCCTTGTCTTAAAGAATGCTTCTCCATTTGTCTACTTAAAGAATTTGTTTAGAATTTGTCTACTTAAAGAATGGGCGATGTTAATGGCATCACTTGGCATAATATCTTTCAGGCGTCACATTTCTGAAATTGATTTTTAGAAGTCGAAATAACATATTTCAACTTTTCTAGTTGAAATAACGTATTCGACCTCTAAAATCGAATTTTATGCAGTGTGATCTTTGATATCGCATGTGATCTTGATTAACAATTCCTAAAGAATTTATCTATTATTTTAAATACTGGCTGACAATGTGTAAAAATATACAAACCTATGTTTAGAAGACAACACAATGACAAGATATCGACCTTTCTCCTGAATTTTCTGGAGCCGCCTTAGGCTACGGCTGTCGTACCGTAAAGTAGTTGTGTCATTGTGTGTAGGGGTGGAGTTGATTGTATGCATTACATCCATCCACCTCTTATGATTATTTATCTGACGGTTGTGTAGTATAAAATTTCTTATTTGATGTTTGATACATCTGTACTTTTTATCGATAGATCCCGTGAGGTGATCATTATTTGTGTGATTGTTGCGTTTAACATTAGCATTGTACCATGCAACGTGTACGGTTGAAATTTTTCGATGGGTATCATATGAAAGGTTGATCCTCAACCCAAAGGGCTTACATTGTCCCGTATTAAGAGTTTTATGAATGATGTTAAACCGAAGGCAATGCTTCAATGGTCCAGTTTGCAAGAGGCTGCATGCACAACTTTTTTTTTTTGGCTGAGAAAGTGGTCGATACATGGTATCGAACTGCCACACTCTAACTAAAAAACAATGTTACCGCTACAACCCTCGTTCTCTTTTACCACTAGTTATATACACCTACAGGCAATGATTCTTATACTTCAAACATCAAAAGTTCGGGTGTTTTTTTTTTGTATTATAAGACATGGTTATTGACCACCATAACGAGTCTCTCATGAACTAGTCAACCTATACAAGAAAACGGATCAAACATTTAATGTCTAGTCGACTTTACGAGCATCATTCGGTTCAAACTTGAGTTAGTTGGTTACGGACATTCATGACTTTAAGCACAAAAAGGAAAGGAAAAGAAAAGAAAAGAAAAACTACTCAAGAAAGGGAATAGTACTAAAGTGCTAGTAAGAGTATCTCCTCGAGAGTTGATCATTACGTGAGCGAATCAATTAATAATGTAAAAATACGTAATATCAATCGTTTTAACATTGATCGAGCTCGAGAATGAAACGGATAAAACTATTGGGTCTTTCTTGCTCTAGGATCAACCAAAGAGTAGTTGTTGTTATATCCGGGTGAACTTAGAGATAAGGCGCCTACGTATCCAAATATATGTATTTGGAATCAAGCCCAACCGTAGTTCAAGCGGTTACTCGTCATAGTGGAGTTAATGGGTGGTTGTCTAACCCACCCACGTCTCACGTTTTCATGTAACTGCTTTTTATCCCAGATGCATGTGTCTCCGATCTGCTATTCCTGGTCAGGGACTCCGCTTCTGATGCGATATGTCACGCTTCTTCGGCCAGGACACGCCTCGGCTTTGATCGGGATCTTTTCGATCGCCGTGCTGCAGTGGTCGTCTTGACATCTAGGTCAGATGTAGCTCTGTCCTGTTCTGCTGGTGCATTCTGTATACGCTTGACACGTGGACCTATTCGGGTCACCCCCAATCAAAGCCCCCCAGATCTTAATCGATCTGGTCTGGCCTTTCAAATGGATTAAGATCTGAAGTTCAAGGGTTTTCCACGTGTACCATCCAGATGGCCTATCCCCCGTTGCCTTGTTTATCTCAAACACCACCATAATTGCACGCGGTTGTCTCTCCAATCGATGTGTAGTCGAAACGTCCCATCCCTTGACTACAAACTATTAAATCCACTAGATCCTGTGATATCCATCATTATTTATAGATAACGACGTCAGACCTGCCGGATTTGCACTTTCAATAATCAAGTAAGTCTTTCTTATTCCTGTGCAATTTTTCTTTTATTCCCTATGAATCCAGACCAGCCTGGTACATCCAACCCTGGTGAAAATCCCATTTTTTCTATTATTCCCTCTCATTTGATTGCGTCCATTGTTCCTGCACTTATTGAATCACCTCCGACCGAGTGTAACGTCTCTGGGTTATCCGCGCCCATAAGAGCATTAAGGTGGACCTTCGAGACGAAAAAGATGATGCCTTGTCACGCAATAGACTCCAAATTGAAGGATTCCGATATCACAGACATCTGTGATAAGTATGGAATAAACAGGGACATTTATGCTCCTATTCGTCCCGAACCTGGAAAAAGTGCAGCTGCTCCTCCTGCCGGATACTGCGCGGTTTATAAGGAGCAATTCGAATGCGGTCTTAGATTTCCTCTCGCTCCTGCTTATCTGGAGATACTCCGGCATTACAACTTAGGGATTGGTCGATATAGTCCTCATAATAGTATCTGAGCCATTACAGGTTTTGTGATTTGGTGCGATGCTTCGTCACCCTTTCTTTCACTTTGTTATTTTTAGAACCTTTTACCAGTGTAAACAGGTTAAAAAGAGTCCTGGCTGGTACTGCTTTTGTAGGAGAACCGATAGTTTAAGTGGCATACCTCTGATTAAGAAAACCGATCAGTCCTTCTCCGATTGGAAAAAACATTTCTTATTCATTAGGCCCCAAACCACTAGGGATTTGGGTAAATGGAACACTTCGACTAAGAATAGTGATGTCTTTGGAAAGCAAGCTAGATAAGTTGTTGAAAGATATTAAAGAGTCCACCATATATCTCAGGTTTGAGGAATTATATCTCAATTTGATTGATCTTTGCCCGTTTGGAAACCGGTCCGAGCCTTATGTTGAGCTATCGGAAGAGATACAATATAAGTAGGAATCCAAGTTTTGAATTTTTATGTACCCTTTTTAATGCATGCTTTTACCTGCTTGTTGATGTTTGCAGTGGCCAGTTTCAGTGACATCATTCAGACTGCTGATAAGGCTTCACCTCACAGGGGTCAGGATGCGTCTCGATCCCGTTATCAACCCGTGCCTGATCGTAACCCCAACTCGCTTGACGCTTAATCAAAATGAGCCTTCGATCAAAGCAGATCACGCCGAGGATGATTCTCGAGAACACCAATGATTACGGATGGTTCCCGTCTTGCTCCAGGTGAGGCCACGGTGAGACCAGACGTCTCTTTCAAAGCGTATCCGATCTCGGGAATCAGATCATGAAGATCTTGAGGCTTCTGAGTGGGCCCAAGGGGAAAGATATGATTGGAAAGAATGGACCAATCAAGACTTGTCAAAATTCGTAAGAAACCTCTCTCAAAGGTAGTAACCTATCTTTTTTTTAGATATTATATGCTGACTTCACTCCTTATATTCCTTTCTAGGGTGCCAAACTGGGTAAGGAGATCATGTCCAGACTGAGGAATCTGGGAGAGTTGAAGAAGATTTGTCTAACTCTTTGTCCGAGTGGAAAGCCAAGTATGAAGATTTGTTGAACACTTCTACAAATTCTAAAAATTGACCTTATCTCGATGAATTGGTGGCGAAGATAACGAAATAAGATCAAGACTCATCGAGTTCCAAACTCATATTGCTATCGCAAATCAAATCCGATCGACTTGGAAGATGGTAGGTGATCTCGAGTTGGAGAGAGATAGTATGAGGAATGCACTTCCAGAGCAGATGGCCAAAGTTGTAGCTGATTATAGAAAATCTGACGAGTTGGCAAACAATATAAAGATGCTATTTGCTCCAATTATCTGGTTTGGATACTCCTCTGCCATTGAGGATATAAGAGCTTCCGGTCTTGATATTGATGCTGCCAAGCTTCCCCACTCTGGTTGGAATAGGAAGGATGGATCTCAGACTTATGAAGTCAGATTCAAGGAATTCAGAGATGGAGTGGACTTGGTTTCCAAATATGGTAGAAAACCTCCAACTGCTCAACCTGGCTCCTCATCTCAATCTCAAGCTCCCCCCAGTTCAAATTAAAAAATAAACCTTAAACATTGCAAATTCTTCTGTTGTTCTTTTCAAAACTCTGTTGTTTTGCCACTTGGTGTGGTTTTGAAATTTTATTGCCTTTGTGGCACTATTTTGCATAATTTCTATGTCATGTGTTTGTGCTGTGTATTTGTCTTTGTGCCTGCCTTTGTACTCCCTCAGTATGACGTGTGTCTTGTTGCGAAGCAGACGTCATACTTAGGTTTCTTACAGAGTTTCTTACTGACCCGACTTGAGGCCTTAGAGCGATCTAATTTTCATACTTAATAAATTTTATCTTTTACGAGTCATCGACGACTGAGGTCCGATGGTAACGATCCGACTGAGGCCTTAACGGTCGATTTTTCGGACATAACAAACATCTATCTTTTGAAGAGTTAAACAACAAAATATATTACAACCCACGCAACATAATTCAAAAAGTTCAAAATAGTATCATAATGCATAATGAACTTGCGTAACAAAACGACAATCACTTGCCTTAAACATAAAATCTCTTCAGATTAACCGCATTCCAACTTCTGGGAATGGTTTTCCCTCTACTATCAGCCAGTTGGTATGCTCCCTTTCCATGTACCTTGATAATTTGATAAGGACCCTCCCGCTAGGGCTCACTTTTTACTTGGCTCTTGCTCTCGACTTCATTTTTGCACAAAAGCAGATCACCAACTTTGAAGTAACAACTGTTTGACCACAGAGTTATAGTATTGGGATACTGTTGTTTATATTTGGCCATTCGGATCAAAGCAATATCCCTTTTCTCCTCCAACTCATCTTTAACATGCCTTATTTCCTCTTCCCGGTCCCGATCATTATGCGTCGTTGCCGGGGGCGGCAATCCAATTTAATTTGTGTGACCCTCACATCCATATGCTAGGGAAAATGGAGTTTCACGTCTTTGATGTATTTGGGGTAGTCATGTAGGCCCAAAGAATATTTGGTAGGTGTTCTACCCAATGCTTTCCTTCTTGTTCTAGTCTCTTCTTCAAACCAACCTTGATCTGCCTGTTCGTTTGTTCTACTTGTCTGTTGGCTTGTGGGTGACCAACAGAAGTGAAATGCGGTGTTATGCCCAGATCAGCGCACCACTCCTTAACTCCCCTGTCCTCGAACTGAGTACCATTGTCTGAAATGATGGTCTTAGGTATCTCATATCTGCATATCAGGTTCTTCCACAAGAATTTCTGGATTTGTTTGGCCGTGATAGTAGTTAATGGTTCGGCTTCTACCCATTTAGTGAAAATAATCAACGGCCACGACTAGGAATTTGTAACTTCCTGTCTTTGTCGGCGATGGTCTACTAAATCTACACCCTATTGATCAAAGGGCCAGGCCGAGATAACTGGAGTTAAATATTCAGGTGGCTGATGGGATAGATTACCATGGACCTGACATGACCTGCATGCCAGGACTAACTCCTCTGCATCCTGCTGCATCTTAGGCCAATAGTAGCCAAACAATCTGCATTTTCGGGCTAAGGCCCTTGATCCCATATGGTTCCACAGATCCCCAAGTGAATTTCTCTCAACAAGTAATTGCCTTCTTCCACAGTAATGTAGTTTGTTGTAGTTTAAATAATAGGGTGTGCTCTAAAACAATTAATCACATGCTTTCGTGCAAGTGGGAGATTGTTAGGTGTAATGCCCGAAAGACAATTTTGTAATTGTTTTATTTAATAAATGAAATGATATTATTATTAATATTTATTATTCTCATATTCACCGATGTGACAATAGTATTTACACTCTGAAAAACCCTAAAGTATATCGTTTATGTAATCACTTAACTCAAAGTGTATAGGATACACGGGAGGATTGAGTTAGTGAAGATTTACTTAAAATACAATTAGCCCGTAGTGAAGTTAATCGAGAGTATCGGGTCTCTCTTTAACGTGCTATTAATGCGCCCTGAACACAATAGGTGTGATTGTCTTATCCGGACTTTTGGTTAAGAGAATCTAGTGGGGCATTTATATATGATAGATATATCATCACAAATATTGGACCGATTTGATTGGAGTTCACGATATAATTCCGTGGTCGAAGTCTTATCGAATCAATCGATGATCATATTTATGGATATATCTTAATCCCGAGGTGATCACGATCAATTGCTTGAATCGATGATGAGGTTTGACTTGACGGTTAAGGATTACATCGAGTCTGTGATCCGAATTACCCCATCTTGGCATTGTACTTTGGATTGAGTGAGCGATCTGTGTGTTATCACGGATAAAGAATCCATTCCTTCCATTTATGGAAGTAGATGAAACGATTCCACTTATTTGTTAATCCTAAAGCGATTGATCGTGCGAGTTCATATTACACCGATTAGCTACCAAAGGTGAGTTGTATGAATTAATTGATCACTAGGGGTTGATGGTAAATAAGGATAAGAGGTTCTAAAAAGGTTAACGGTAACTTCCCGATTTAGAATGAACAATTCTATGGAGGATTAATCCATATGTAATGATTATATCAATGGGCGCTTATTATTATTCTCGTGAGGAGATAAATATAATCTCATAATCGAGAAGTGCGATCACGGGATTATGGTGGCATATTCTGTGATTGATTTATCGAATATAATTATTACGTTTCGTAAGATAATTATTTATTTGATTTATCGGAGCCGATGATTATTAGTCCATGGTCCCGACGTGCCTCCAATATAGCATAGCTATTCTCGGACGTCGAATCCTAATGATATTAATTTAGTTCTTATTGGAATTTAATTAAAGCGATATGTGAATTAATTGTTTAGTGGTGTTAAATTAGTTAGGCGAAATAATTAAATATGTGAAAAAAGCATTTTCATAATCTTGGCCCAATTTAGTGTGTTAGTCGAAAATCATAGTGACTAGGTCACAAATGACAATTTTCGGCCATGTCATTGTTTTATGGAACAAGAAATTGTTTTCTTGTGTATTAATAAGACATACGCACAAAATATTTCTTTGGATAAATAATTATGGTAAGAAATAAAGATAAAGATTATTCTAGATTTGTTCTAGAATATTTTGGGATTATCTTTTATTTATTGGATTTATTTATTTGCAAAATAAAATCCTTGAAGTCAATGATTACTCTCGTATTTAAAGAGAGTTCTCCTCAAGCCTAAAACACACTAGAAATTTCGACTTCATCTCTTAGAGAGAGGAAGAAATAATTTTCGGCCAAGGGGAGAGAAAGAGAAAATCTTGGAGGTTTTCCGGGTAGCACATCGGAGGGATTCGACACGAGGATTTCCTTCCACCGGGAGTTGCTCGGATCACACGTGCGGAAGATCGTGGTGCTCTTCACACCATATTTTCCTTGCGGTTCTTCTACTTGGATTTTGAGATCCAAGAGGTATGATCTACAACCCCCTTGTAGATGTAGATCTAGTTATTTTATTACGTGTAAATTATAGATCTAGATCCTTAAATCGCTTCCGTTGCGGATGGCATTACTAACAAGTAACACAGCGTAACCAATGGGATATAAAGGATTTTCTATACATGATATCCTTAAATAGGGCATACCTATCGAGATAGCGCTGAATTTTGCGAGCTTATAGCTTGTCCTCTACAGTAGCTGGTTGTCTTTCAGATATGCCACGATGGGATCCATCCAGGTTTCCCTCTGTGTGATCGGTTGTACCGCAGATGCTTCATATCTGCATTGATTTAACTGTTCGATCAGAACCTTCTTGTCACGATAAAA